>CM037779.1:50328344-50378344 GCA_021229015.1 Solen grandis | reverse complement strand
CCTGTCATTGATGTTCTTACTTCCACATAGAGAGTATCCAAAATGTTAACATCATTTTGATTGGCTCCTTAGTAATGCATAAAAATTAACTTTGACTTGCTAGTTTAAAATAAAGTCATAGTACCCCAGTATTTACACATTAGCAAATAAATTTGTAAGGAAATTAATTGTAAATAAAGATGGTGGCTGCGGGTCTTTAAGATACTTAATCATAAAGGTTTTGAATTGTCTTAACCCTTTCCCTCATAGAGGACACCATGAAAAGACCTATGCGAACAGCATAAAACCAGATCAGCCTGCGAGTAACTCGCAGGCTGATCAGGTTTTATGCTGTTCGCTGCTCCTCAGTGGTCTGGAAATGAGGATTTTGTAATTAGATTTGGTAAGGTTTAACTGTGGTTTTCTGCAGATCAGGCTTTATGTGATACCTATTGAGGGCGTCAAAATAAGTATATATGAGGGAAAGGGTTAATGTTATGATATTGATTGTAATCCTGCAGTGATGCACCTATATTCAAGTGTATGACATGAGACGGAGTCTGACATTAGCTGCACCTTGTAATTATTTTGCAAGTCTTGAAGTGGGTTGTGGTGTGATAAGTGATTGACTGATAGTCCTGAAGCAGAGATTAATGAGGTATGGATTAATAAAAATGAAATTGATATACAGACAAATAGAAAAAATTCTAGACAGATTAAAAAGGAATGATTGATGGAAAATTGACTGGAATCATCGATGGTGCGTAAATATGTCTACAATGGATTGGTGTTTGAACTGTGTTTGATCAAAGGGAGTGTAATCAAGTCTAATGCAGTTTTTGATGACCATATATCTGTGGTATACTAGATTACAAATATTTTGTGATCAAATATTTCTGTTAGATTAAGAATCTTCTGCTAAAGATAAAACTTAAAAAAAAAAAAAAAAAAAAAAAAAGCAAAAAAATCAAGAAACCAACAGAATGTAATAAACCTAGTATAATCAAGTTGCCTCCACTGATCTAGACAATTATGCAAATGAGGGCACATTTGATGAGATCCGCCTCCCAGGGGCTTCACCAACCTTGTCAGATCCATCTCAACTCAGCTGATTATATTACTGACCTTTTTAATGTAATGGAGGAAAAGTCAGAGTAACAAAAAAAAAAAAATGAAAAAAACTTTCCAGGTTCGAATTCCACCAACAATACTTAGTGCTAAATAATACTTAAATTCTCAAGTAGGTAGATTCACATTCCACCATTCTTATTTTATAAAATTTTTAAGTACATTACTAACCCGAAATCAATTATTACAAGCAAAAATATATACCTAACAATAATTGTTAAGAAAAGATATATCTGGATATATATTTTATTAGAGAAACAAGACGGATGAAATTTGCCCATAAGTATTTAAGTATTACTTATAGCACTAAGAATTGTTGGTGGAATTTGATCCAGGCTTTACTTTAATGTTTCAAAGCCCTGGCCATTATGGAGATCTGTAGGACTGACTCAGTAGAGCAGGAACCTTTTATTTTTAGCAATGGGTTTTGAACTTTGAATGTTTAATGAACATGTTATTGTTGAGTGTATTAATTCACTGCAACAGTGATTCAGTCAGATGCTCAGCTTATTTCAGTCAAACTTTGGTGACTCGAACAGACTGGAGGAACAGCAATTAGTTCAAGTCATCGATGGTTCAACCCAACCGTGGTTATTATCAATGATGTATATACATGTATTAAAATGATATTATTTATTATTAGGACTTCTTTTAGCACAGGTCGATTAAAATAAATACAAATGTAATTGTATTTGCATATTTTCTTATTCGAACAACGGCGAAATAATATTAAAGGTATCATTAAATAAAATAAACTTTATCTTTGTCATTCTTTTATTTTTTAAATAAAATATAAATCCATAAAACAGCAGCTGGCAAAATCAATTATGAAAGCACAAACCTCAACAATGATATTCATTTCGTTCACGTACATGAACACATACATTGGCCAACTTGCAAGTTGTAAAATTTTTTTGCATACTCTGTTTACTTTTTTCTTTTGAAAAAAATAAAGCACAATCAGATAACATAAATGTCAGCTAAAAAAAACAAAAAACAAGTAACATTTAGGAAATTACTTTAATAAGAATAATTAATAAATGCCTGTGCCAATCTCACAATGTGTGAAAAACACATTGCATCGCAGGTTGCAATTAAGTCACCAGCGAACATCGCATGTAGGGTGTTAATTGGTTCGACTGATTAGTGTAAAATACATATAGCACTTTAAACCTGGAGGCGGAAATTAAGTTGGAGAGTTCCAGCCATCAGTGTTTGACTCATCCCAGGTCAAACAATAAAGAGTAAAGAACAGTTTTGCCAGGACCTTGAAATGTGTTAGTAATGTATGGTGTTCCAGTTTTCAGTGTTCGAGTCACCGAAGTTTGACTGTACGTTGCAAGTGATGGAAGATTCTGAGGACACAGAGACACCGGGGATGGAACCCCTGTCCAACATAAAACTGCTCTCTACATCTGACTGTAAATGCATTAGATTGACACTGTACAGAGTCTTTTTACCCACCATTATTTGTTTATGTATAAGACACAATTTTCTTCATCACCTGTGCTGTATCACATACAAATTGGTGAAGAAATAAATGAATTTCAGCAATTTTTCCTACAAAAAGATGCTGCTTTAAGTGTGGCAGCTTAGAATGATGTTACATACCACATGGTATGGCCACACTGTGTTGGTGATAACAAAGGGGAGATAACTGATATCAGACATAGCACTGTTTCTGTCTGTAAACAGACAACACATCCTCAATTACAGCATGCTTACTATATACTGGAACTGGATTGAGACTCCTGTCTACCAATTTGGTGTATAATTAAACTTTCGGATCTCAAGTCAGAGGCTTACATAAGCCTCATTGACATCTCAGACAATGAGGTCTTGAATATTCATGATGTTGACTACTCAGGTCAAAACCTATATATCTAAATAGCTATATAGTGTGATTCTTGTACAAGCTTGCAGGACTGAATGTTCAAGTTAGAAGGACTTCACTGAACATTGCAACAAGAATGTTTTTTATGCCCCCCTTCGAAGAAGAGGGGGTATATTGCTTTGCTCATGTCGGTCGGTCGGTCCGTAGGTCGGTCCGTCGGTAGACCAGACCTTGTCCGAGTGATAACTTAAGTTCTATTTGACCTTTAAGTCTCAAACTTCATGTGGTTGTTGCTCATGATTGGTAGATGACCCCTCTTGATTTTGGTGTCATTACCTCAAAGGTCAAGGTCACAAGGTCACATGTTGTGTATGTATAATACCAGACCTTGTCCGAGTGATAACTTAAGTTCTATTTGACCTTTAAGTCTCAAACTTCTTGTGGTTGTTGCTCACGATTAGTAGATGACCCCTATCAATTTTGGTGTCAATACCTCAAAGGTCAAGGTCACAAGGTTGCATTTGTATATATGTTTGATGACTTGGCCACTATATGGAAATTATGCAAAAGACTTTTTATTACTTAGATCAAGATAACATAATTTATGTTGTAATGTTGTTTTGTTTTAAAGTTTGAGATATTTGAAGGATGATGTATCATTTTCTTTCATTATTGTGGATGTTTGTGCTTATGGCTAGCAAGGCTGATTTGTTAATTTTTATAATAAACCTAGAGCACTAAGTCTTAATGTTTTGTTTGTTTATAACTGACAATGTTCTTTCACTTAAACCTTTGTGGACTTGTGTAAATATTTCTCCAGCCCATTTATTTCAGTAAATGTTTAGTTCCACATTTTAGCACATTATATTTTCACTCAAATTTTTGAAGTTTGAGAATTTTTGTGACAAGCCAACATTATGAAGGCAAACTCCTTGCATGTAATATAGCTATATACATATTATGGCATATGAGGGGGGCATATATGTTTCACAAACATTTCTTGTTTAATTCATGCATCACTGCATGTAGAATATATGAGACAAAAATACAGAATTTATATGATATTGTATATTTACTTATTTACTTACAAGTTCACCGTCCCAGTTGGGCCAAATAAATGTGGTCAGACCGTCCATCTTGGGAGCAGGTCAGGTAGTGGTTCGATCCTTGACCACAACATGCTAAATCATGAAAGATGGTTCTGGAATAAGCTCCCTGGCACTCAGCATATAAGGATCAGTTTCAGGACTGGTTGGCCTCAGGTGACAGGATAATTTGACTGGGTGTAGTTTCATGCTACATGTCTATGTGACTGCACTATAATATCTGTCTCAAGTAGACATCATTTCCAAATGCATATAACTGAAATATTGTTTAAGCGGAATGTTTAGTCCCAATTCATGACTACAGATTATGATGTGTTGTCTGTTGAAAACATTTTTGAGATCAGGAGACCTTGTTCTTTATTTTATAATTCATTTTGATATTTTATTGCAGGACACATTTAGTAATGAAAATGCTGAAATACCTTAATTCCGTGAAAACTGCATATCGACACTATATATCATAACTGCTCTCCCAAGTGGTTGTGTTTATCTCAGTTTTGCAGTCAACTGAAAGATTTATAGCAAAAATGCATTTAGAAGAAATTGAACCTTTTGTGATATGTAATCTCACTGGTTTTTATATTCAGTGAAAATTGCATGAATGCATTTGATGTTCACAGATAACTCATGCATGCATGTGCAATACATACACCAGGCCATTTGTGGGAATTTCCTCAGAGACATGCTGACTTGGAGGCTAGCAATTCTCCATGTTGGATCAGTTTTCTTGTTTAATTAAAAAATCTAATAATAATCAACATTGTGCTTCCTTGAGTTTTTGTTTGAATAATGAATGAATTTTCTTAAAATGATACATTTCATTATTTTATGATATAATATGTGTACTGATACATATGTTGTCTATATTGTCCCACATAATACTTGTGCATTTTAGAAATCTGATTTTGATATCTATTTTACTGGAGAAAATTTAAAAGAACTTCGAATTCTTCGTTCTGTAAGCAACTTCAATCCAGATCTGATATCTTGTTAAACCCCTTTACATTTGGAAGTGGGGGCTAATTATCATTGGTCAGGCTCCACATTTGTCTGTGGTCAGTTTGTAGCATTCCATTATACACTCTGAGATCATTAAGCACATTACATGAAGTTAAGGTAGGATTCCTGGGTATTAACCCTTAACTTGCTGAATTTCGCAAATGGACTTAGCAGGAACCTTTTTTGGAACTGTCCATTATCAAATTTAGGGATAACAAGATGAACACTTGTAGTTGGTCAGCCAACAGTTAAGAGCCTCTTTACTAGTGGCAAAGGTTAGCACTTACAGTTCCAGCAGGGTAAGGGTTATAGTACTTGTGTAATTCTTGTCATATCTGAATACCATTCTCCCTGCAGAATGATCAGGAAAGCCACATATTGTCACTGTGTTTGATATTGGTCAGCATCAACATGACACTGATGGGGAAGATCAGATTGATGACCTTGCAATGGTTCATGTCTGCTATGACCCTGAATTAGCAATTATTGAAAACTTTCTCTTGAAATTTGTCAGATGTGTGCAAGGAATCTGTCAGAGCATTTCAATGCTGGTGCATTTTCTGTTTTAAGAAGCAGGACTTGCACAATTCACGCAAAGATTGTGCATATTAAAATTAAAATCATGTGCTTGTAAATTGCATAACCTTACAACTACATTACACTGACTCTATCTATTTCTTATTTAAAATCCAATAATAACTTCAGTTTGCAGTACTGCGTATCTTTACAAACACTCCTACCTGTAAACATTGATTTACATACCTTTAGAGGCTACATTGACACCATGTTTTTAATTAATCCCCTATGAAATCATAACATATACCAAATAAACCCATCTAACAGTCCTGAAGGAGGAAATGATTATGGATGTGTAATAAAATCACTAAACCAAATATCTATTAATTAACCCTTTCCCCCTTATAGACTCATTTTGACGCACTCAATAGGTACCACATAAAGCCTGATCTGCAGCAAACCACAGTTAAACCTTACCAATTTAGTTACAAAATCCTCATTTCCAGACCACTGAGGAGCAGCGAACAGCATAAAACCTGATCAGCCTGCGAGTAAAGCATAAAACCTGATCAGCCTGCGAGTTACTCGCAGGCTGATCTGGTTTTATGCTGTTTGCATAGTTCTATTCATGGTGTCCTCTATGAGGGAAAGGGTTAATGAACCTAAAAGAGTTCTGCAACTCTGATATAGGTAAAGAGCAAGTAAAGAGAAGCTCTCATTAAGTTATGTGTAAGACTATATGACCGCAAGAGAACGTGAGATGTGTAAAATTGCTCACATCAGTTATAAATAAATATACTGTTTTCTCTTCACTTTATTGCCAAAACCAAATATGTATGTCTCTCTAAAGATTACTGATCTCTTTTATGGGTGATACTGTAAAACATATGTCTGTTATTAAAGTGTCTGCAAGTGTTTGCAAGATGTTAACCGTCTCAGTGAGATCTCATTCAAATTCTGTTCACCTGTTGTTGGTTTTTTGTCACAAGAAAAAACATAATTTCCAACAGTTTTCAAATCTGTGTTAGAAAGGTTTTTCACTTGATATCCCTCAGTGCACATTATAAGTGTAATGATCCCAGGTTAGCAAGTTATTGTTACATTAAATTGACAGTTTTCATATTCCCCAGTATAGGTGTATATAAAAAAATAAGTATTGTCAGTTTTTATGCTTTAATGTACATATACCATGCATTATGGTGCTGGGATAGCTCCCTAATGCTTGGTGCTCAGCATATAAGGGTAGTTGCAGGACTGGTTGGCTCGGTGTCAGGATAATGTGACTGGGTGTGGTATCATGCCACATGTCTACGGCGTGATAATGCAGTGTGGCAGCACTATATCTGTCTCAAGTAGATATATAATCTCCAAATGTTTGAAATACTGCCTGTGGACATTTAAAACCTTTTTTCCCTAAGTGTATAGGGTTTTTTCAACAATTTAAAATTGTTCAATTTATTCAATTTGTCTTTTCTTGCATCACGATCATCTGTAAATAGGCCAAGAGTGAGGTTAGATACCCATGCAAAAAAAAAAAAAAATCAGTGCAAATGCTTGTGTTCACAAATTGGGCACATTTGTATTATAATGTTTTAATAACCAGTTTTCTGGCCAGACTTTCTTTGAAAACCATGGGTCACATGGCCCATTGAGCTCAGAAAAAATTCGGGTCATTTTTAAATTTGATGGGCCATAGCAGAAACTTTGTTGGTATATATAGGTTGAGGTAAAAACAAGTCATGATACATAGTGTCAGCATTGTTTTAAATATTAAAATCACAGTGATGAAAAGATGCTCTCATATTTCAATGATATGGCCTTCATTATAAGACCTATTCAAATAAACAGAAGAAAATTGTTTGTATTTGACTTGCTGTTGCTGATTCAATATCATGACATTTTTTAAAAGTGGGTGGGGTGATCTTACTGACATTCTTTTCGTCCAAACATATATCAAGTCATCAAACTAAGAAATGATAATATTTCTTTTGAAAGAATTTATTGGCTTATTTTAGATCTTACTAGCCCTCTTCAGGTGCTGTTTCCTGCAGTAAAATCTGTGGAGAGCAGTTTAAACTGTCAACTTCAATTACTTTCTTTTGAGGGCGTCGTGGTCCAGTGGTAATGTATCCGATTACGGATTCGAAGGTTGTGGGTTCGAACCCCATTGGATGCAAGAACTCTTCATGATCTTCCCGGGCACGAAGTACTGGTCCAACCCAGGAACTGTCGAGAAGGATTAGTATAAGTTGTAAGAACTTGTTTTCCCAATCGACGTAAAATAAATAAGTTTAAACTAAACTAATTACTTTCTCAGATTTTTTTGTGATTATTTTCCTTAATATTGTGCTAACAATAGTTGCATTCTACAATGTATTCTTGATATATTAGTCATGATAAATGTGAGCCTGAATCGTTAAAAGTGAAAGATATAACATGTGAAATAAATAACATTTAATGACTCTCATGTGCGGATTGATGCCATTTTGAAAAAGGGATATTTTCCAATTAAGAATCTATGTCACAACACCTCACTTTTATTCTCTCCTGTATTAATTAAAAAAAATTGAGTTTATTTTGCCATGAAAATTAAGCTAAGGTTAAACCTGCCAAGAGATGTGTCGTCAAGAAAGAAAGTTACTCTATGAAAGGTATGGTTTATTTACATTAAATGCAAATAATAGGATCTGTTTGAATCTAAGGCATGCTCTGAGGCCCATCTTTGGGCATTTTAATGTGCCATTTTGATTTATTAAGCACAATTGCAATGGCAGGAACACTGTTAAATCATATTTACTAGTCAGATTACCAGTGTTTATACAGATGATTCATTCAAATGGACTGACAGGAAAATAGCTTCACTGCAATAATAGGTAGTAAGTGGTTGACCTGGTTTACACAAAAGAACATATTATTTGTCATGTTTGTGGTAGGTACTATTTCTGAGCAGTTGACCTGGTCATGAATAGGAAAGGTGACATATTTGCTTATATATTAAACGTGCATTGTGTTTATAAGTTGGTCACGGTGACTCAGACACGGGAGGTGCTTGGTAAATAAATCTGAAGAATCTTTTAAGATTCTCCAAGGCTCTCAACTCTGATTTGCTGGAGGATGCAGTCAGGTGTTTACAGATGGTTTTGTCCCAAGCACTGGTGCACCCTGGGAACAGGGTTAGGATAAATTTCTGTAAATTGACTAAAATAGGAATTATTAACATCCATCACAATAACAACAACAATAAGACATGATAATAACAAAATATCTACAAAATAAACAAACACAAAACAGCAAAACAGAAAAGACACACACACGCACACACACACATGAATTACAGTCAATGAAATTATGAACTTTTGAAACTTTGAATATATTGACTTCGGTTAATTCACTTTCATTTGAGTGATATGGAATAAACTCTAAAATGCTGATAGCTCTTGTAAAAAAAAATCTGAGTTCCAGATGGAGAGAATGAATAACCTAAATAAATTGGCTAGGTGCCAGACTTTCATTCCAAATCTGAGATTAAATTAAATAATAAATCAACCAGTTTGTAAGGTCTTGATTGAAATATGTTTTAAGTTTCAGCATCAATAACTGTACTTTTTTAAGCCTGAGATTTGGTCTTCGTACAGTGGTCCCTAGTGTAAAGATTTCCTCTCTGGCTTAATAAACATTAACTTAAAGAGGGGTGTTCAGAAAGATTTGATATGGCAGATTTTTCTTCATTTTTTGTTTTGTTTGAATAAGCTCACACTTCATTATTTTTCAAATATATATATTTCCTATTGTAAATATTGTCACCATAGTCAGCTCATGGTAGCATATAAAACTGAACAATTTGTAAGTCCATTACAATAAATCAAAGTTACCAATAATGACTATCAGAATGCGGCTGCATTTTTCTGTCTCAATTTTTGGCACTACATGCACTTTCCGTGAATAATGTCACGTGATGTTAAGACATCATTTTGTTTAACCCTTTCCCTCATATAGACTCATTTTGACGCACTCAGTAGGTACCACATAAAGCCTGATCTGCAGAAAACCACAGTCAAACCTTACCAAATTTAATACAAAATCCTCATTTCCAGACCACTGAGGAGCAGCGAACAGCATAAAACCTGATCAGCCTGCGAGTTACTCGCAGGCGGATCTGGTTTTATGCTGTTCGCATAGGTCTTTTCATGGTGTCCCCTATGAGGATGCGCACTGGTGATTTTACATGACAGAAAGTCTTATCATCAAATTGCATTTATTTATATTATGTAACTCTCTATTAGTAAATAAGAAACACTTATATTTTTTCAAGAGGCATATTCAAGCAGCTGTTTATCAGAAGGAAAGGTATATCTATGGTATGACAAGTTTCATTGACGGATATCTTACTTCAGTAGATGATAACCCTCGTAGTGGACAGCAGAAACATAATAGCAACCATCAACAACATCATTTCTGAAGTGCACGAGCTTCTAAATAGGTTTGTAGACTTACTGTTAGGGAAATAGCAGACAGAGCAAATGTTTAAAATACAGAAAGTATATTATTCATACGTATAAAATCAGATAAAATCTGAAATTTGGTCACAAATTGTTTGTTTGGTAACACGTCACCCTACTGTACCTAGAACGCTGATTCATGACATTGACGTAAAAAGTTGGTCTCTTGGCCCACATTGGGCAATTTCTTCAAATCTTTATATGCATAAGAATGATCTCTTTAAATGCTCCTAACCTTTTGACTGTGAGCGATTTCAGATGACAATGCTCTTTATACAGCTAATTGGCAGGAAACTCATTGAATTCTATAATTCTATAACTTCAATTTGTCTGTGATATCTGTGTTAGAAAGTTATAAACGTCTACTGGAACTTTCTGATTGCCCCTGGTATATTAAAATTGATTGTAATCTGTTAATAATTATGGATTTTGATAGCTGCTGCTTGCTGGAGGTATTGACTTTAAAGTTCATATCATTACAAAAGACAATTAAGGAAATCGGAGAAAATTTATTTCTCTCAATTCAAATATATTACCCATTTTAATGCTGGGCCAGGGATATCAGGCCATATTCTCCCTTTTTTGTTGTTCTATAAATTCAAATCTACCACAAAATTATGATGAAGCATAATGGAATATTTAAAGGTAAAAATGTAACACCTGATTCATCTAAATCAATATTAATCAAAGCCATAATAACAAGATTTAAATTGTTTATAATTTTAACTGTATTTCCATAAACTCAAATGAACAAAGTTTACTTATTCAAATGAAATGATAAAATTAACTTAATCTTATTATTATGCAAAATATGAAGATATAATATGGCTTAACCCTTTCCTTCATATAGACTCATTTTGACGCACTCAATAGGTACCACATAAAGCCTGATCTGCAGAAAACCAAACTCAAACCTTACCAAATTTAATTGTAAAATCCTCATTACCAGACCACTGAGGAGCAGCGAACAGCATAAAACCTGATCAGCCTGCGAGTTACTCGCAGGCTGATCTGGTTTTATGCTGTTTGCATAGGTCTTTTCATGGTATCCTCTATGAGGAAAAGGGTTAAATTTATAACTACACAACATACTCGGTTAAGTACCTGCAAGTGCAAATTGTAATCAAAGTTACCATGTTACCATCATTGGAAACCCCAGCTGACATTAATTTTCCTTTCTGCTTAAAAGAAATGTGCATAGCCAAAAGAACTGCCATTTTACAGCTGTTGTTGGCTAAAATATCAACCTATTCGAAAGTGCTGCATATTAGGTTGCATTACCTGGTAAAGCCACAATGAAATCAGTGAAATGGAGTGATTTGACACAGCCTAAAACAACGGAATACAAGTGTTAAAAATCTTTTGCTTATAGATGGTATTGATCTATATTAATGCAGCGTGGGCATCAAACGTTGGATAATCCCCAACTTATATATGATTCTTGTATTGCATCATCATGTTATGATTATAATATTAATATAAACTTAATGTAATCCAGTCTCACGGGATAGTGTTTCACAGAAATTTTTGGCGGTGAAGTGGGGTTGTGCGAGGGACATCCCACGGTATCCCCCCCATGTCTGTATAATGCAATTGTCTGTAACCTTGTGTATTATATATTCCATACCATTGAACCAGTACATTCAAGATGCTGAACCAAATCTTCCAATTTTCTTCATGTTAGCAGACCATTTGTAAAGTGCAAAAATATACTTGTCTTTTACCAAAATACCGCCAGTTTCTCTGTAAGCCTTTCTCCCAGTGGCAGCGTTTCCTTTGAGAAATGTGTTTCCGACACTAGATTTAATTTTTGAATGTTGTTTTCCATAGATAGAACGGAATTAATAATTCAGCCGGAGAATTCTGTTAATAGAGACAGTTTAGTCATCGGAGAGTGTCATACTGTATCATATAAGGAACAACTTCTGATTGTAATCTTTTGTTGTTTTGAAATGCACAAATTCAGCTGGAATGTTTTTCATAGGTGCTGTATCATTCAGGGACAGATTTTTTTTTAAAGATTACAGTTCTCATGCATACATGCCATATCTCCCGGCGGGAGATTAAATCTCCCGGGATTTCGACTTGTCTCCCGATCTCCCGCCGGGAGGTGAAAATCTCCCGGTCTGACTTAAATTAAACCGGTTTCCCTTTTAACTCAGTATAATCCATTTTATTACCGACCTATGATACAGGATCAGGAAGATTACGTAAGAACATGTGTTAGTATCAATCCTGACCAGTGTGCTGTACACAGCCACAGGCAAAGTGTGATCGTCCTTATCCAATCAAATTGCATGATTCAGACAGGTAGCAGATTCGCCAGTCTATCAGTTGAAACAGTTATCGTCGGGTAATTAGCAGCTTTCAAGGCAATACTAAAACTAGAGTGAGTAAGGTTAGAATGCAGTTGGTTCATCGTAATAAAGACGTAAATGATTGCTTTAGTATATCTTACCAGGGATAAAAAGGTCCCGGAGAATAGCTAATCCTTACTTACCGGAAGTGTAAACAATAAATGATAATTAGATCAGCTGTTTACCAATCATTTAAATCTTAACAAAACTCGTCATATAGACACATCATAGAAAGTACACCTCAGCTAGCGGTAAATTGCAAATGAAGTGCAATTTTCACACTGACGCTGATTTGATTAACAACGGATATCGTCTGCTGAATAATTTACTATAATGAGATGTGCTGATCGGAAGAGTTGGGTAACCACTTCATATCACCATACCGTACACGATAAATATTTTAAGCTAAATATTTTAGCTAAAAGCAATTTAATTTAGAAAAAAAAAAAAAAACAGACAGAAGGTGAAAATATAAAATATGATCTAACGCTTTATCTTTATTCATCCCCATTAATTAAAACCCTATGATCAGAAATCATTCAATAAATCAAAGATACTGTATCAATTTAAATGTGTTTGATGTAAATGGCATGATCTCCGATCTGTTACAAGATAGTGTTGCATTTAATGTGAAACAGTGTTTGTGGAAAGTTAAGTTTCTATTTGAATTCGATCTATTAATAAATTTTGAGATTTTTTTAGATATACTTTTTAATGGTATTTTCATTAAATGCAATAAACAGTTTATAATATAAACTGTTAATGAAGGGATAACCAAATGTGTATTTTTCTTAATTTTTTTTTTATTAAGAACGTCTCTTTGATATATGTCGTAAAATCTCCCTGGCTGGACCCCAAATCTCCCTATGAAAATTTCAAAACCTCCCTGGGAGACATACTGAAAATATGGCATGTATGCTCATGTTTTGAACAGAATACCATCAATCATTTACACTCGGGATCCAAGCAACTTTGCTGTTGGAAGACTTGATTTAACTGGCTAGAGATTTAATTCTTTAGTACAGATGTATTAGAATGTCAGTTATTTGTGACATAAATGAATTTATTTTTTCATAGAATTTGTTTCCCTGCTTTTTTAGGTGCCGACTATAAGACATAATGAAGAATGTTAACAAGTTGATTTCAAATATAAAAATGCAAATAAAAATTGATGGGAATCTCATTTCAACATTTTTTGTGCTTGAAGACTGAATTTAAATAAGAGGATGGATTTTTCTGTGGGATTTTTTTTTTTTTTTGCTATTAGAGTTAGACAAGGAAATGTTTGCAGATGTGTCAGGTGACTGACAGATCCGGAGGCCTTTAATATTTGAGAAGCACTGCAGGATAATGTATGTGTCAGACTGCTGTGTAATTGCAGACACCTACGCTTGAAATGAAATATTGTTTATAAAAAAATATTTAAAATTGCGAGTCTGTCTGGCATTGACTATTCCCAATTGGACAAAACTAGGAATTTCTGATACATGCAAATGAAAAAACAGCTGTAAGTGATATCAAATGACAGAATATAAACCTTACTGCCAGACAAATCTTCTGTTTTTTAGTATATTTCATTAGGTTTATGTAAAGTCTCGATCATTGTCCAAAAGCTTGGCTGAGAGAGGCCATATAGATGGTCTAGGATACATCACAGTTATAAGTCTGAAAAGTTTTAGAGGTGATTATATTTTAGAAAACCTGATGCTCATTATGGTAGAGCTTCTGAGGCATTGTCATATTGTTTTATTGTCAGGATATTCAAATTAGTGTTTATATAATGTCTTTTTATTGATGGAGTCTTTAATTTATTTGGCAGTTTTTAAAAACCAATGTTTTGATGTGATTATATTTTGGGATTTCTCTCTTAGTCTGCCTTAACCCTTTCCCTCATAGAGGACACCATGAAAAGACCTATGCGAACAGCATAAAACCAGATCAGCCTGCGAGTAACTCACAGGCTGATCAGTTTATGCTGTTTATTGATGGTCCTCAGTGGTTGGAAATGAGATTTTGTATTAAATTTGGTAAGGTTTAACTTGGTTTTTGAGATCAGGCTTTATGTGTACCTATGAGGCGTCAAAATGAGTCTATATGAGGGAAAGGGTTAAGCCTTTAAGAAAACCATGTGTCATGGTCTAAATGTCGTGTAATTCAATTGATCATTCTAGCACTAGTTAATGCTCATCACTGAAATAAGAAAATATAAGTTGCAGCATGTGACCTGCTCAATAATGATATACGAAAGGGATTTAAGCAGCTTTAAGACAAAACTTGTCATGGGTCTAAAATAGTGTTAATTGATGTATCTTTAGTGTACTAGATTAAAATTATCACTGAAACTTAAAATTCAATCTCAAATCTACCTGTAATCATTGATATCGAAAGAAGTCTACTTTATTGTCTGTCATTTAATTTTCTTGCCTGTATTTTCAGATGTTCAAAAACAAAGCTGCCGAGATTGCTGACAAGCTCCTCCCAGCTTTCAAGACGCCCACAGGGATCCCCCAGTCCATGGTCAATATCAAAACGTGAGTGATTAATTAAGTCTGTATGTAAATACACCAACAGTCGTAAATTGCCGTGTGTCTCAGCTCACACGGTATGATGTGGTATTAGTTAGCCCTCAAACTACTAGAAGACTTAGGAAGAAGGCCCTTTGTGACCAGTTTTAAACCAGACAAGCCTGTAAGTTTCAGGCTGGACAGCTCAGGTTTTATATTGGTCACGCAGACAGTCATTGTCATGGAAAGGATTAGAGGTAACGCAGAAAAACTAGCTCAGAGTGAATTCTGCTTTCAGTCTGATCTGTTGTCTTGTTATCGGATAATTAGTCAGTTCTAAATTGTTTATATTACCAATCAATAGCTTAAAGAGAAGATCAGAGAGAACTAGATTTGCATACTGCAAATGCACCGGTTTTCGTGATGAGAAACAGTTTCAAACCTGATCAGCCAAGTTAAAATACCAGAAAAACAACAAAATGCAAAATGCTTTATATATCTTAGTGTTTTTCTTCATTGGTGAATTCGCTGTGACCAAAACTTAAATTAAAGGCATCTCGAAAGGAATGTGATGTCCCACTGAGCCAGGCCCCCAACTGCTGTGATCAGCCCTGTTAATATCTGGTCATCACTGCAGGGAGTCTTTAGCCATTACAGTAGCTTTGTGTGTAAAACCTCTGATGGGTTGATGCATAACAAAATTACCTGCTACAATGGAAGTGAGATAGTAGGCTAGTTTTACACATACATTCATGACCTGTTACATCCCAACCTAAAGAGCAAAGCTAGCAGAGCAGAGTTCTAATTATAGAACATAGGTATCCAGTGTTCTGTCAAATTTTCTCAGTTTTTATTCTGGGTCATGTATTTAAATTCTCTATAAATTCATCAATTCTCGACAGATTTGCGAAATTCTTTTTTTGTTGACGAGGTAAGACATTCTTTTTTCCAATGATGACAAAATATATCACACATTTAAACTTTAAAGGCTTTGAAATCAGTTCAAAGTATGACCAAACTTCAAACTGCCACCAAACAACCAAATCAACCCCGATCTGAAAAAACTAAATTTCTTCAAAAAGTACTCTTTAGAGGCTTTTGATTTTACCCATATTCTTTCGATAAAATATTTTTAGATTTTGAGATATTTAAGGTCAAAGAAAAAACCAATAATCGCAATATGACCTTGACCTTTGCATTTTTTGAAATTTTGAAACTGTTAAGTCCCTTGAAACAACAAACAATACAATCTGTGAAAATTTCATAAAGATTAAAAAAAAAAAACCTAAATTTTAGTACACTTTGACCGCTTATTGAAAGCCATTTTATGCATTTTCTGAAATCGCCACCCCATATATTTTGTGCGCAAAGATCTTCAGAATCAATTTCAAAAAACAGAATGAGGATATCTAATCTCTAACAAAAATGGGCATGTTTTTCGTGGACACACCCTAATTTGCCAGATTTTTTCAAAGATTCAAACATTCAACCTCTTCTAGCTCAAAAGTTTCAAAGATATGGATATTGCCACTCATCATATTTAAAGGGGTAGTTGACAGAGAACAGAATGCAAAAAACTGCATACAAATAAAATGTCAAATGACAGAGTTATCGGCAATTATATGTTTTGATGCTAAACGCCACCTAGCGGCAAAACTTAGTACTAAAATAAAAAACAAACTTAATGGTGCACAACTTCAGATACATGTGAGTATGCAGCGAAAATTTCATATTTGTAGCACTTCTAATCACGCCGCAACAGCGGCCACAAAAACAGTGCAAAGAATAATAATAATGGAAAAAAAAAAAAGGGAAAAAGAAACACAAGAAGAACAGTAGGTTTCCGCGGCTGCGTTGCAGTCCACGAAAACCTAAAAAAACTATTTAGATTGACAATAGGCTGATAGATGCGTTTCTTAAAGAGAGTGAGATCAGGACTTCGTGAGATTACAGATGTATTATTCCTATTGATGGGGTCGAACTAACCTTTACTGTACAGATTGAGGGAAACGAAACTGCTTTTGTTAGACACATAAACTTTCCTTCAGATGTTAAAACAGCTTTTCTCTTATGTTTGGATGCATAATGTCTAGTTTTTACTTAAATCAGTTTAAGATGGTGTGATGTTTTTAAGGTGTATTGCTTTTTAAACAATGGCTGAATGAATTCTGTAGATATTTATTTGTGTAAATAATTGATCTGCGACAAAGGTATAGCTTTTTGATGTGTATCTAGAAAGAATTTCTGAGAAGAAAAGAGTTGCAGCTTCATTCATTTGTCTTTCATCCTGTCTAGACTTTCTTTATAACCACTGGTTAGAATTCATATGAAGTTAATGCGGAGATTCTCTACCAAAAGGGGATGCATATTTATATGAACATAATTGTATGCATGTAATGGTTTAATGAGGTTTCATGGAATATCATGACCCTTTGAATTTTTGCATGACTATGCACATAATGGTTTTATGAGATTTATAGGAATAAAATGGCTCTTTTAATTTTCATAAATATGAACATGCATGATTGATTTTTTTTCCCTTTATAGAATATATAGGGAACAAATCTTGTGTGTTTAACCCCTCCTACACTATTGTTGTGATTTACCCTAAACTTTCACAGATGGACAACATATTGTGTGAAGATGTGCATGTGTTTTGAAAATATTGTTTTTACCATTTAAGCCTGAGTTACTGCCCTTTGAATTTTCTTCCCATATATAATATATAGGGAATATTTAGTTTCTGTTGAATATCTCTTGTTAGAATAGAGATACAGTTTCATACTTGGTATGTAGATACCTTATGGGAAGAGGAATATGGGGATTGATTTCCAGGATGATAGGATCAAGGTTAAAAATTTTTTTCCGTCAAATAACTATCGATTTAGTATACAGATACCCTATCAGAAGAGGAAGATTGGGATTTATTTTCAAGTCAGTAGGGTCAAGGTCACTGTACTAAAAATAGTTAAGCTTTCTTGGGGCGACAAACATGTGGTTTCTGTCGAATAACACCTGTTAGAATTAAGGTAATGTATTTATGTTTGATAGGTAGATACCTTAAAGGAAAAGGAAGGTTTGGATTGATTTTCAGGTCAATAGGGTCAAGGTCACTTGCTAATAATAGAATTTCATTTCCGTCAAATAACTTAGGAGTGGGGTATGATGATCAGATTTCATAATTATACAGATACCTTATGGAAAGAGGAAGATTGGTATATGATTTCAGGTCAGTAGGGTCAAGGTCACTGTTAATAAAAATAGTTTTAGCCTTTGGCTTTCATTAGCCTTTGGCTTTCAGGCTTCTAGTTTGTTTTTTTATTATTGTACATGCATCTATGTTATTGTCTTAAATTTCTTCTGTAGATCCACTGGTTTTAACAATATAAGGGAAAATTGTTTATTTTATAATAAGAATATAAAAATCTTCTCTAGTGCCATAACATACAATTTTTATAACATATTGGGATCACTACTTAAACATTATATGGCCATGAAACTGAAAGGTGATTATTTGATTCTTCCTGTGTATTTGAGCAATCACATTTTATTTTATTTTAATTCTAATAGTGCCAGCTGTTAATGTTGAAGATCTGAGCCTTCTCAAAGGAGATATATGTGGCAAACATTATAAGTTAACACTAAAACATCAGCAAATTGAACAGCAAAAACAGTTATCATGCATATTTTATTTGATGGAAGTAGTTTATTATTCACTGGCATGCTATCTAGCTCTCACAGGGCATAACGAGTTAGCCAAAATTAAAAAATGTGTTCAAGTTACTGTTACGAAAGAGAATAGCAAATGGAGGCCTTTTTATAATAGTTCTATATTATTTTTGTTCAGTGTTATCATTTGCTTTAACAGAAAAAACAAACTATAACACTTCAAAAGAAATAAGGGTACAATCACAAGGACCTTTTAATGGGTATCATGTAATTTTAAGTAGTAATGAGCTTCACAAGTGGTTCAGGATGCCCTTTCATTTTTATGATAGAGTCAATAGATAGTTTAAAATCTTCAGCATTTCTTTCACATTGAAAAGAAAAATTCTAACAACTGTAAAAAAGAAGCTGATATTGCTGGTGCAGTTCATGAAACACCAAGTAAATATGTTTTCCCCACATATATATTGGGGAGACATATTTTTTTTTTTGTCAGAGAATATATGTCTGTCTGTCCATCGGTGTGTCCATCTGCCTGTCGCACATTTTGTCCGGAAGATTATAACTTCTCTTCTATTTATGTTATTGAAGTGAAATTTCATTTTGTAAATAATGCAGTTATACTATGTAATTATACAGTAAACATTGCATATAACAAACACCTTCAGACGTGATAAATTAATGATATATTGAATGTTTGATATTAAGCTGTAACAAAAAGTTAACATTGTCGACAAATTCTTGGAAACATGGATGATATTTTATGCCAGTTCATTTGCATGCTAATTTGAATATTCTATGATGCTTAGTAATTATGCAGACCAGCTTTTCAGAAATGAGAAATTTCTCATCTTGATAAGTCTTGTACATGTCATTGTAATTTAATCAAAACGTAACACATTTCACCAAATTTATTACTATGTTAATTATCAAAGTGCACAATGTGCTAAAAAACTGTCAACAGGATGTACATGATGAAATAGCTATACATGTAATTCTACTTGCAGTATTTATGCAGGGGTGAAGCTGATAAAGGCAAAGGTCATATGATGCCATTTGATACACTTTCTTGCAACTGTATTTACTAGTAGTAAGTCAGTTCAACTTGCTCATTGTTTCATGATAACCCTGCTGACAGTCTCTCAGTGCCTTGAGTGCTTTGATTTGTTTCACAATGATGTGGAATGAGGTTCCATTCATAATTGCATACCTAAGGAGATTATGTACAATGTCGCATTGTATTGATATACTACTGAGCATGGAATGATGCAGTGCAGTGAAAACGGCTGCAGGAATTATGCAGATCAACAATGCCTGCTTTTAATTTACTGTTGTGTTAAGATTGTGGCTTGCTAGTCTAAAAATTGGTATTTTTTTATAACAAAATATGCAACTTAACAAAAAAAAAATATGTGAATTAGCTAATTCATAGAACAAGAAAGTTTAATATTTAAAACATATATGTATGTTCACAAATAATAATGATGACTCTAGACAACTGTGAATAGCCTGTTGAAACTAATTTTCTATATTAAGTAGAAAACATTTGTCTCCATGGGATAATAAAATGAGGTAAATAGCATATCCTTAATCAGAAGTCTTGGAGAAATTTGCATGCATTTGAATAAATAACTGAAAAACTGGAATAGCCCTTGATAAAAAGAGAGAAAACTTAAAAAAGAGACTCTATATGCATATTTTTTTCACACCAGGGCCAGAGGGGGAAAGTGACTTTTATTGCAGTAATAATGAAATGCAAAGAACTTGTTTATTCTTGTTAGCTGGAGAAGTTCCAGCCCTACAGAGGCAGTTTTATAGGAAGTGTGGAAATCTCTGAATGATTCCAATCAGTTCTTCTCGCTGGAAACATGCAGTCTGTGAAGGGCAATCAAGTGAGACAAAAATATTCTGTGTTTCCTTATTTGGATATCACTGCCTAACTCCAGTCTAACAAATCAAAATAAAATGCGTACTGCAAGGAAATGAATACTTACAGATGTCGTGGTCGGAAAATCTTTCTAGCTGCATCTTTGTGTGAAATTCAATTATCAGCACGCATTTTGAGTATCAATATGGAAAGACTAGCACAAAAGAATTTATCTTTTGTTAGCAGTTACTAATCTCAGTGAGGATCGTCCCTTATTATATACTTTAGAAGAAATAATTATACCGGCCCTGCAACAAAGTTGTAGTATACTCAGGAATCAGCTTGTTCATCTGTCGTAAGACTTAAATTTGTTGCGCTTCTCATCACCTTGAATTGATTAAACTTAACAAGATTAATCGGTATCAAGTTAGTCAGCTCTGTTCCTTCTGGTTGAGTGCTAAGATCATCCGCCTCGGGAGGAGTAGGTCTTGGATTCCATCCCTGGCCGTGACATAGTCCAAAGTCATAAAAAAAGATACAGGTATTGAAGTATATCTACTTAAGGGTAAGTAGCAGGACTGGTTGGTCCAGTGTCAGGATAATGTGACTGGTCTGTAAAAATGACTGAAATACATTCCTTGGGACATTAAACCCTTCTCCAAATGACTGAAATACTGTCAGTAGGACATACCGGTAAAACCGGATGATTTATCACAAAGTTATGGCCCTTTGTATTTTCAACAAAATCTTGTCCACACTCCATCTCCAAAGCATTGAGTCTAGTTGTGCATATTTTGGGCATGTTTGGATGGGATGATTTCTATTACTGTTTACATGTACAGGGATGGTAAACTCCAAGCTGGCTAAAAAATAAAGATGATCAGTTTCAGGGTTCAGTGTGGAGTTAGATACAAATGAGACTTGTTATGTCGACATCGCGAGTCTCGACATGTAGTATATCTCGGCATACTTTGAAAGTCCTGACTTTTTTTTCTATTAAAAATATATTTAAAATCTATTCTTATCTTGAAATTTTCTATTTCGACATTTTTTATATCTCGATGTATTTCTTTGGTACCAGTGGATATATTCTCACTTGAAACTATGTGTATATCTCGACACGAGCCGACACACTAATCTTACGGATGTGCGAAAATTCAGTATTCAATAATGTCCCCAACAACCAGCACATTATTGTTGTCTATTACAACATTAATATGTTGCAAACTGTAATGTTTGGAATTTTAATTGATTACTGCTAGATGCAATCATGCAGACATGCTTAACTTATAGATCATAAAAAATGTGAACTATTTTCTCGACACCGGTGATCTAATGTCAACGCCATTTGGCAGTAGTAGCAGCAAGTATACTGAAAGAAACTTGCATCATCAACTACACAAAACTCAGTTTATACATGTCTTTTTATTAGGTATATAGAGCGTTTATAGACAAATTGTGTCGATTGCATGTGCATTATGTGAATAACGGTTTATATATGATCACATGTTTCCAGGTACATGCAAATTCATATGTCGACTTATTCATATCTCTACATAAAAATGATGATTTTGTTGATGTCGACAAAACAAGTCTAGACTGTAGTTTCTTCTTCCTGTCCATCCGACTCCCCTGTTGTCAGGATATTTTATTATTTTAGTGTCCAGATATTATCTCATGTACTGAAGTTTTAATTGTACTTGGCTGTCTGAAAGTCAACAACTTTTGGTCACGCCACATTATATAAGCTGTTTTCTTCAAGACTCAGAAGGCCCATTCTTATCACATTTTAAGACTGTAGTATTCTGTGATTGTGTTACCAGACTCTGCTGAGACGCATGCTTTAATTCCGTTATGTTTGCTTGAATCAAACCGTGCTGCAGACACTTGAGAAAATTCAGAATTTGAACTCTCTGTTTTTTTAGTTTTTAATGTCATGAAAATTAATAGTGGCCCATTAGCATGCAGAATGTAAGTTTCAGAGCTTAATAGTCAGCCAGGTGTCTACTTGAAATGGCAATATGTGATTTTTATAACCAGAAGTATGGCACCACTCTGAATTCTCACCCAGACACAAACACAACAATCCACACAATTTAAGATAGGTAATAAATACTCAGTATATTTATATGCAGATCAGACCATATGAAACTGAAGAGGGTGCGGAATAAAGGAAAAGAAGTTCAGCAGTTGGAACCAAGATTATTTGAGGCAATATGTACTGAGTCTTTCATTAACCCTTTCCCTCATATAGACTCATTTTTACGCACTCAATAGGTACCACATAAAGCCTAATCTGCAGAAAACCAGTTAAACCTTACCAAATTTAATTATAAAATCCTCATTTCCAGACCACTGAGGAGCAGAGAACAGCATAAAATCTGATCAGCCTGCGAGTTACTCACAGGCTGATCTGGTTTTATGTTGATCGCATAGGTCTTTTCATGGTTTCCTCTATGAGGGAAAAGGTTAATGCCAGCAAAGGCAGGAGTTGCATGCAGTGGCAGAAAGATAGAAATCTTGATTGTTTACTCTCGTCATTCTTTTCTGCTGCAGCCCTGCAATGTTGCTTATCTCAGTTGATAACGTGATAGGTTGGGAAGTCACACAGGAATAAATGCCGCAATTTGATGGTTAGACAGAATCAGCAAATGCTTCAATAAAATGAATGGCACATGATAGCTAGCTGGAGAGAACGTGAGAATTAGTAATTAATATATTTATTCAATACTGATAGAAAGAGAAGAGAGAGAGGGAGTCAGTATAATATTAAGTGATGCATTTGTTGAATTCTGACAGACTGATGCAGTCAAAGAAAAATAACAGAGAGAGAAGATGCATTTGTTGAATACTGCATGACAGACCGATGCAGTCAAAGAAAAATAACAGAGAGAGAGAGAGAGATGCATTTGTTGAATACTGCATGACAGACTGTGATGCAATCAAAGAAAAATAACAGAGAGAGAGAGAGAGAGAGAAGAGTATAAGAATCTTGTTGAATACTGACAGACAGTGTGTGTGTGAGAGAGAGAAGTAACTTATTTTTTGAAGACTGACAGACTGTGATGTGAGAGAGAGAGAGAGTATAAATTAAGAGAGAGAAAGAGAGAGAGTAATGTATTTTTTTATAAAAGGTATTAGGCATGATTATCTTGAGATACATACAGCCTCTGGTCAAGGAAACAGCTGATCAAATCTGCCAAAAGGTTGTATGTCAATTTTTATTAATATAAAAAATACACATCAGAGTCTAATTAACCAGGTTTTAAAAAAACTGTCATTTTTAAAAGAAATATACTGCATGTTCAATTGAATCAATTTGATATGGCTTTTCTGTCTGAAG
This sequence comes from Solen grandis, assembly GCA_021229015.1. Classification (NCBI taxonomy): domain Eukaryota; kingdom Metazoa; phylum Mollusca; class Bivalvia; order Adapedonta; family Solenidae; genus Solen; species Solen grandis. The sequence continues at coordinate 50,354,546 of CM037779.1, read as the reverse complement.
TCTAACAGGCAGATTAAGTTTTAGACTGTTATAAATATGAAAGTTACATTCAGTAAAAACTGTCTAAATAGATGTTTGTTCTTGGTCTGAGACACGCTGAGGTTTTTCATCAGTAATATTGTTTCCAAGTTACAAATTACACTGGGTTAAATTCAGATCAAATGTATATATTTTTGTCATTTAAGTAAATGGCAATATATTGTTGATCCAATAAAATAGTTTGTGACATAGGGGTTCTACCGGAAAATATTGTGTTGTGTCTCATCACCTCATGTGGCTTAATCACTTAACCAGTCTTTCCTGACTATACTGTCATTATTAGGGATATTTATCACTTTCAGTGATAGCTCTAGTTTAGAGATCCATTAATAAGCATTGAAGCATTGAAGGAGACTTATGGATACAGACTGGGTTTACGTCCAACGTGGATTTATCAGTAGATCTGTCAGTGTAAGTTCCTGTGGAATATATGAAAGAAAAATCTGCAGTTCATAAATAATTCACTTCAGACAGAGACAAATGCAAACAGAGTATGTTTATAGAAAACAGTCTGGGAATTTAAGAAGCTGAATTGTTCACCAACTGTCTCCTATTATCTTGATCTTTGAATTCATTAACTGAATGATATCCTTGGAGACACTTATTATTTTCTTCTTTTCTTCCAACTGATGTGGTATGTAAACCCTGACATCATTCTGTGATTTGTAGGACATTATAAATACTAGAGTCACACATTCGTATTGCCTTCATGTCCCTTATTCCCTCTCTAGTTACATATCTGAAGTACAGCCAGAATCACAATAAGGCAACTTCTTGGGACTGATTCAGTGATGGATGAGGTCAAGGCTGGAATGAGAAAACCTGAAGGATGAATAAGGTTTCTGTACCTTGGACAGGCATTGCTTTAACTTGGATGATGGTATTACCATTTATTTGGACTGGCTGAGCAGGCTCATGTATGAAGCCTCAGGTTAAATGATGAAAAATTGATATCTGTGAAAGGCAGTAAATGAGAAACCTCAGTGGAACATCCATTTTGGTCCTTTACTTTAATATCATAATTACCTTGTTAGTGACACGACCCCTCATAAATGACCATGATTAAAAATATCACACTTTTTGCCTGAGTTTAATTTGCCTGAATTTTCAGTCTTATTTATTTTGTATTTGAAAAAAGTGATGAACCAGTCAGGTGATTATTACATCATAGTGTATTTAATAACAATAAACAGACCAATATTGCCAACTAAAAACTGTTGCCGGTGGTCGAGTGGTTAGAGCGTCCATCTCACAAGCAAGAGAATTTCTGTTCCAAGCCACAACATACCAAAGTCATAAAAATAGGTACTGGTATATGCTCTCTTGCTTGGTGCTCAGCATATAAGGTTAGTACCAGGACTGCTTGGCCTGGTGTCAGGATAATGTGACTGGGTGTGGTATCATGCCACATGTCTGCGGCGTGATACTGCAGTTTGACAGCACTGTATAGGTGTTTTAATTAGACATAGTCTCTAAATGACTGAAATACTGTCAGTGAGATGTTAACTCAATTACAAATAATAAAAATGTGCTTATTACTGAAAACTTAGATCCAGCTTTATTATCAGATCATTAACTGTATTACAATATGGTCCACAAGGATTGAAACTTTTCCAAAGATTTTAAATACTGTTCAATAGCTTCATCATATTCTCATGTGTGTGATTTCATACTGTTATAACCTTGACATGAGTTATTACTGCGATACAGAATCAACTTACTAATCACAAATAAGATTTATTTGTAATTGTATGTCAATTTGCTAATATGGTCTATTGAATCAGAAAAACCTGAAACCAAAATTTGTAATATTATGTTTTCACTTGATTCCATTAGTCTTGATTTCCATGCATATTAATGAATGAACAGCAATAAAACATATTTCCATAGCATTCCCATTTAGCTGCTGTAGTAATATTTCTGATCATAATTAACTCTCCTCTTGTTCACAGTGGTACCAGCAGGAATTGGGGCTGGGCATCTGGCGGCTCATCCATTCTGTCTGAGTTTGGATCCATGCATCTGGAATGGGTGTATCTCTCCAATGTGACTGGCAACAGTGTTTACAGTGGAAAGGTAATAACAACATCATTATCATTTTCATTATTAGCTCTGCTGTTTTTCAAAGAAAAAATATGTTGAGGTATTGTCATCACTCTAGTGTTGTTGTTGTTGTCAGTGTCATCGTTGTTGGCAACATAGGCTTTAACCCTTTCCCTCATATAGACTCATTTTGACCCTTTCCCTCATATAGACTCATTTTATCCCTTTCCCTCATATAGACTCATTCTATACCTTTCCCTCATATAGACTCATTTTGACGCACTCAATAGGTACCACATAAAGCCTGATCTGCAGAAAACCACAGTTAAACCTTACCAAATTTAATTATAAAGTCCTCATTTCCAGACCACTGAGGAGCAGCGAACAGCATAAAACCTGATCAGCCTGCGAGTTACTCTGGTTTTATGCTGTTCGCATAGGTCTTTTCATGGTTTCCTCTATGAGGGAAAGGGTTAATGTAAAAAAGACTTAGGCTTGGCCATAACTTCTAAACTATCAAACTATAATCAAACCTTTGTCATCAGACTTCACATACTTGTTACAAGGGATACATTCTTATTAAGGCCCATAACTCTTAGGTCCATTTTGACAAATTATCTCCCCTTTTTGCCATCCGCATATGATGTTCTCATTATCATTATTGCCTTAGTGTTTTCATTATTGAGATCTACATTTTTGAGGGGGTCTCAAAATTATGAACATAGAAATAGTTATTTGAAGATTGTAAAATTATTCAAGTCAAGGCAGAAAATAAATCCTTTAATAGTCTTGTCAGACAATTCTTGGATATATAATTATCAACTTCAGAAGTAGGTGTTGACTAATTTTGATTGATTTATTTACTAGGTAAATTTATTTTTTAAAGTATATAGAAACCATCTGTTTTGTAAATGAAACCTTAATAATTTAAGTTGAAAGTTGATCAGAAATTGATTGTCAGTCAGTATCTAGAATCCAAGCTATGGAATTGCAAAAGATAAATTCTTGTTTTCTGCCAGGTTTTACTGTATTCACTTTAGAAGCTACCTCATTCATTCATATTTATAATTACTGTGCTAAGTCCCTTTTGACAGTCTGTAGGTTGGACCTGTATACGGCATGTAGGAAGGCCATGACAAATTCTTGCCTCCAAATGAGGTTCAAACTCAGAAACTTTGGATGCCCAAAATGCTACTTAAAATGGAGGATGCAAGGTCTACACCACCGTAATTACCCCTTGTAATTTAGAAGCTTAGAATTGGGTCAAAAATTGCCAGTGACATGATAATACATGTTTTTTTTTTGCCTTGAAGGGAGCAGTGACCTTTGCCCTGGCACCTGGACTTCTCCTGAAATTTGTTTCTTACATTCATTGACATCAAGCTGCAGGCAAGATGGTTCCCTTGCTGTAAGACTTGAGTATTAGACATCATGGCCTTATTTCTTATATCAATTAATGGTATGTAAACATACTAGTATCTGTGCATCCCATGAGGTATCTATTCCATTTCAACCAAGCCTTTTATGATATCCGCTCAGGCCTATAATTGGTCAATATTTCCATGGACAGATCTCTTATAATCAAATAACTTTATAGAAGACACTCCTTGAATAGCCATGTATTCCCTATATAGTCTTAAAAGGCTTTTTAAAAGGATTTAGATGTCCAAGGCCATAAAATATTAGACAGGAAAAAAATAACCACTACTTTTAGGTATACTCTTCAAAACCAAATCAGGTTTTCCCCTTTTCTTTATCAGGGGTGGATAAAAGTGACATCTTCCCTTCTGAAAAAATTCTATGAATTACCGGTAATGCAGTTTTCCAAATTTGCTTTTACACCAGGATTTCTCTTCCCCATAACTGTAGATGTTTCTTTGATTCATCTTATAAATGAACTGTTTGGTTTGAGTATTAAATATTTCAGAAAATGTAGGTTTTATAAAATTATCAAGATGATAAGACATGAATGAAGACATTTCATAAATAGATCTCTTTTTGATGATTTTTTATTTCAGGGATCAGTTATGTACAGAGATACCATGTTATTTGTGTGTTGTTTAATTATGTACACCATTATGTGAGTCGATGTCTTGATATATGATATTTTGGCATTCATTAAATCGTGGATTTTCTGTAGTTCTTTTGTCCTTTGTCAAGACAGAACTGATGATCAATGTATTGGATGGTTGTGAAAGAGATCATTGAAGAGAAGATTTTACATATATCAAAGACTCATTTACTTCATCCCATCATTAGTATGGCTCTTTTGTTCCGTTGGAACATCTAGAAAATTAATGTAAACCAGTGATGAAACTTAACAAGTAATAAGAAAAGACCAAACTTTGCAGCCATGTGTGGCTTTTTGAATTTGAAGTTGTTTACCTTTTAAAAACCTAAGAGCTCTGTGATCCAGTTGTAAGGTATCCGACTGGATCTGAAGGTTGTGGGATCAAACCCTGTTGCGGAAGAATGTTTTATAAGCCTTCACAGGCACAAAGAACTTGTCCAAACCAGGACCAATTGAGAGGGATTTAAGTATAAGTTGTAAGAACTTGTTTCCCAATGGACATAAAGGAGTTTTAAACTTTAAGCTTTACCCCATTAAAAACTTACTTTGTTTGATTTATTTAGTCTCTAAGTTGATATGCTACAAGCAGGGTTGATAAAACTTTCCTCACTTGCTGATCCAGTTTCATACTGATTGTGTGACATGGTATGCATATAAATACCTTTCATGAAATAAAGGACAGAAAAAAAAAATGAATTTGTCCATTAGTTTTATCCTTGGCATTTAATATAATATTTTAATATGAATTTTGCATATTATCTGAAATACTAAATAACTGATTATATACATAAATGTTACCTTAGAGAAAAGTGTATTAGGCTCTATGGTGCCAGTGTGTCTGAATCTTTCATTGTTTATGTAGAAGGACCTTGTGGTGGAGGAGCTATCATCTGTTGTACAATTATCCCTTTCCCTCATATAGACTCATTTTGACGCACTCAATAGGTACCACATAAAGCCTGATCTGCAGAAAACCACAGTTAAACCTTACCAAATTTAATTATAAAGTCCTCATTTCCAGACCACTGAGGAGCAGCGAACAGCATAAAACCTGATCAGCCTGCGAGTTACTCGCAGGCTGATCTGGTTTTATGCTGTTTGCATAGGTCTTTTCATGGTGTCCTCTATGAGGGAAAGGGTTAATCAGATACATATAGGGATACTTTGAAGATTGGGCTTGAAACTTGAGGGATGTTCCAAGACTATTGATAATCAAGGGGTCTCTTAAAATGTTATACATTTGTTCAAATAGAATATTTAGTTATGGTAATTGTCAAAATGTCCCAGAGGCTCTGTAAATTACTTGGCATATCCATATGTTAGAATATATGATGATAAAATGTAGAAGTCCCCAGGGTTCTGTATGTAGCTTGCTTGACAATCAGAATACACGTCAAGTATTACTCTTGATTTGGCCATTTTTCAGCTTAATTGGGCCCTCCTAATGTTTACAGATTTTTTAATCAAATCATTGAATTGTACTTGTAAAGGTACCCTAAATTAATATCTGCTTAATGACTGAATGTAGTAGGGTGTCTTCAGGAAAAGTCACATTTCAAGTCTCACAAAAAAAAAAAAGTTTAATAATGACTGATCAGCCCACCTGTGCACATTTAAAATTTTAAAAATCATGAAAGGAAATTAATTTCAATCTTTGTTATATATAACTATAATCCTCCCCTCAAGACTGTGCTAGGTATATATATTATACACAAGTTTCGGAGAGGCTGCATGCAGTACGTACCCCAGCTGTATCCTGTCTCCAAAAACATAAATGCTCAGTGAAATAGGTAGCAAGACCCCCATAAATATGCAAGAGAGAGTTGTTTCTAAAGGCACTTCAGAATTTCATACACATGTATATCCATTGACAGCTATAGATGTCTATAATAGTATGCTTTCTTTTGATTAAAGTTGTCAATAAATTGAAGTGCATTGAAGTACTTTGATCACAGCTGGGCATATTTTATAATGTCGTTGAATATTTGATGAGAAAGAAATGGATTGCAAATTTGATGGCAGCAGTAACCAAATTCTGGAATGAAAAATTGAATATTGGACACTGAACGTTGCATGATGTATTGAGACAGTACATTTTTGGTTTTATCAGTGGCATTGTATTTATTGGTCATATGTCTGGCTGTTTAGACAGCAATATCTCTGTGTGCAGTCTTTTTTGTCTGTTTATTTACCTTATCTGTGTGGATACATTGACATATTGGGACAAGAGGAGAATTTACCAAAGTCATTCATATTGATGCTGCTGCCCATATAAAGGGGACTGTGGTACAATGGTCATGTGGGTCATGTACATTGACTTTGGATCGTAAGCCTGAGGTTATGGGACTGAGTCCTGCAGAAGGTCAATCTTTTAATGGCTTTGGTCTGTCCTCACAAAGCAAATGTCAGATTTTCTGACTGAATAAAGAAAAAAGAAAACATGTTCTTTTTTCTGATTGAGAGTATTTCTGTTTTATCATTCTTAAATATTGATATAAAACATCTACAGTGGTAGATATTTGCTCCCTCAATCTGTTAAATTAGCTTTTAGGTTTGAGCGTTGAATGTTTAAGAAAAGATTCAAGAATCATAGAATTTACCAGACTGGAAGACATGTCAGTTTCAGATGTTTCAAGAACCTGTCTCCAGACCAGGGCTTTAAGTACTGGTCCAAGTTGATATTTTTAGTATTAAATGAAATAACTCATAAAAATCAATATGAAAAATATTTTTTTTTTTTAGAGACACTTTTCTGTTATTTACACCCAGAGTCTATAATCATTGAAACATATATGATTGTTAATTTAATAGCAACATTTTCATCTGTTTTATGTAAAACAAAAATATAGTAAGTATCTAAAATTTAGGCTGTATATAGTATTCACTGCATGTAAGTTTAAAGTCAGATGAGTGCATTGGTTATTTATGTTTTTGGCAGCAACACTGCAATGTGTATTTGAGTTCCCAAGTTGTGGCTTTTCCAAATATTTGCATTTTCTGGGTCATGTTAGACTTTTGTAATTACCTCCATGTGGTTTGCAGTACATCCTTGCTTGTCATATATTGTAGATACAATACGAGCCTGATGGTAGTGGAGATAGAATGACATAATATTAGATAGCAGGGTTCCCAGTTCAATATATCAATTGATAAACAGTATGTAGATATAAGGTTCATCCAATATAAAGATAGGATAATGATTATTTGTGGACCAGGACAGGCCTTGCCAGTGTTGTGTTACTGCAAAATGGTTCTGATGTCTTGTAATGATACAGTATGGATTCGAGGTACTCTCAGACGTTAGCTGTACAGATTATGGGCATGAAATATGATGCAGAATTCCAGTTAAAGTTGCCTTATGCCTTTCGGAGCAGTTAAAGGCAGTATTTCATGGAACAGCATCATAACGTCATTTGTGCAGTTCAAAGGGATGTTATAGCCTTATCAGAATTCTGAAATGGAGCTGTTAAAACTAGGTTTAGAGGAGCATCTTCCATTTCTGTGCCTATAGAACCATATTAAATTTTATAAGCAAATTTTATAACATTGTATGCCTTGTATATATGCAGGCCAACAGTCATGTAGAGGCTCTTTCTGGTTTTAACAGAGAACTATGCAAGGAATGACTACTCTCATGGTAGTTGTGCTTACAATTTTTTTTTTCACTCAATCATTATTTTTGATTTCAGAAACAAGCTCAAGCTAGTTAGAATCTTTGCAAAGAAATACCCATGGAGTATTGTAGCAAGGTGGATTTCCCTGATTTCATTCTCTTTGTGTTTTTAGGTATTGGGTGGAAAATATCATGATTAATTTATATGATGCTTTGTTTTCAGGTTTACAAAATCAGAGACTTCCTGAATGAATTGGAAAAACCTAATGGATTGTATCCAAACTACCTGAACCCCAGGACCGGAAAGTGGGGCCAGCGTAAGTAGGCCATGTGTGGAATAATTAGGACCAATAATTCTAAAGTAATGACTCCCTATTGACTAACTTTACTTAAGAAGCAAACCTCTTGGTAAGACTTGCAGTTATTATTGTCTGATGAGATTATGAACAAATCTTAGCTGACCAAGGAAGATATCTATATGATTTTTTTTTTTAATTTTGAGTAAGAATATATTTTTGTGAATCCAATGTTTGTTTATACATTTTTGAATATATATGTCTATAATCAGAGTTCAGTACTTCAGAAATCATTTACTGGTACTATTTTTTGTGTAATAAGAGTCAGCAAAAAATATTTCTAGGATGTTGATGCAACTATATTATGCGCCCACTACACTAGTCACTGAGGGGGCTACATAGGAATTACCCTGTATCATGTTCTGTTGTAGAAAATTTCAATATATTTTTATATTGTTGAGTACAGGTTCCATCTAAACTAAAATTATACAGTCTTTTGCCCATTGATGTCGGGGCTATTCATAGGTATCACCAATCTGAATATGTCTTTACTGGCATGCAGTTTTCGCCAAAATATTTACATATATTAACCCCAGGGTTTTTGTGCTCTTTTCCTCCAAAATATGGTATAAGCCCCTTCCCAGTGTCATCAAACATAGATAAGGCCTGAGACAGACCTTGTGCTGAAATTTGAGGCACAGAAGGTGCTATATACTTCCTCTGAGAGTACCCCTCTGTAATTATTCAATATTTAAAGATCCATTTGCTTTAATCTATATTTCCCAGAATGGTAATAAACCTTGTCAGACTTCATGCGCTCTCTTTAATAAGGTGATAAATTCAGTTGAATTGTGAACTTCCAAAGATAAGTGTGGGAATAGTAGTTGGTTCTTATCTATTGATTTTGTAGATAAATGAGCTGCCAGAAATATTTTTTATAACATTTAACATTTCATTAGACATCTTATTCTATATGTAAATTGAAAGAGGGAGAAGCTTGAGAAACTTAATGTAGTATACAGCAGAACCTTGCCAAACAGAACAATATTAAACCAAATTCTTTGTCATTTAGAAATTCCTTTTTTTCAGTCTTGTTTTTATTATTCTCATTTTAACTAAAATATGAAATGTTAAATCAGAATCTATATACATTTTTCAACTTCATTTCTAGTATTTTTTTATGTTTTTTTAATTTTGTAAGCTTACTTATAATAGTCTGTAATTCCACCCATATCAAGGTCAGTAAGTTTATTTTGTGGCGGTAACAGGAGCGATGGTTAATATAAGTTTTTCACACCGCTTTTTACCAAAGGTGGATTGCAAATGACCAGTAATTAAGTTTCTGCAATATTTTAGTTAAAAGCATATCTCAACAGGTCTTAAGAGCATGCTTTTCAGAGAGACAATATATCTTTTAGGAAGGAAGATACATAATAAACAGTGCTAAGTATCAGGTTTTGTTTGTGAAATACAAATGTGCCAACTGTTTTTGTATTGGAAATATTACAACATTATTAGAATTTAATTTCAAGTGCTGACTGTAAAACTCACCTACTATTTCTGTATGCACAGAGAAAAGTTCCATGGTTTAAGCCCTCAGTATATAATCTGTGATTTTTACAATACTCTCCAATTAGGCCGTCACAATGTCATGAGCACACTAAACTTACCATCAGATTTCTAATCTGAATACTCATATTTTGATAGTTAGTTTTCAGCTTGGTCCTTAATGACTTGGGTTAAACAAGGTTCTTACTGAAGTACCAACATATACAGTGTTCTAGGTCTAAACTTTTTAACTCTAATTAAATTCATTTAACTAGAATGATGGATGTAGGAGGCTTATGAAAAGTTAGTGTATTGTAATTGAGCAACCTTGAAACAAAGCCTAATTGTGAAAACTGAAGTTATGGAGGGCTGACCATGGAATAGTCACATCTTCTTGGACTTCTGTTTACATACACTAATAATAGTTTCCTGGTCCGCAATATTTTAGAGTAACTTTAACATCCTATATCCAGACAGTAACTGAAGGCTTCCTAAATGATGCATGTAGTTTGATATTTACGTAATGTTTAGACAAAGTCTGTTATGCTGAATTTGCTGAATAATTCAGTATCAGTATAGACCTTTTGCAGTTTTGTCTCTCTTTTTTTTCTGTTAATATGAAATATTTTATTGCACACTATTTGTACATGAATATTCATGAGGTGCAGCAAATGGTCACTGATGAGACATTGACTGCAACAGACCTACCAATAATTACTGTGTATAAGAATTTGGATGCTCTGGTTATCTAGAAAATGGGAAATTGGTTAACCCTTTCCCTCATATAGACTCATTTTGACGCACTCAATAGGTACCAAATTTAATTACAAAATCCTCATTTCCAGACCACTGAGGAGCAGCGAACAGCATAAAACCTGATCAGCCTGCGAGTTACTCGCAGGCTGATCTGGTTTTATGCTGTTCGCATAGGTCTTTTCATGGTGTCCTCTATGAGGGAAAGGGTTCAGGTTGAGGAATAATATTTCCTCCTGGTGATCTTAATTTGTTAGCTTGACTATTCAAACTATATTTGAGAGCTATTGCAGTCACCCCAGGGGTTTACTTAAGGATTTGACTTTCACTTGTCCAGGGGGCAAGTTACTTTGAACATCTACTAGCCCCCATAAAAAACAGGTTGCCGATCTTTAAGTTTGTTGGTGTTTGTTAATGTTTAAAACTAAATATGTGTAATAGTAAGGTGAATTTTAGTTTATATGTATCAAACACAATATGCCAGCATTTCACCCTTGACATACTGTAGAAAATAAATAAGAAAACGAAAGATTTCATTTACATAAATAAACTTGCCCGCCGGGCAACCTTCTTTGAAAAATAAGAAAACCCCTGCACCCTTGCGTTGGTGTTGGCATTGCAGATTTTGGATAAAGTTATGCATGCAAGTAACTATCAATCTTATATCTCAATAACCATTCATGGTATTGATGTAAAGTTTTTGAGTATGCTCAAGGGCATCAGACAGCCAAGGTAGATAACTCTTGACTGAATTTGATACAAATTATCCCCCCTTTTTTAATTTAAAATTTGATTAAAGTTTTGCATGTAATAGAAAATTTGGTTAAAAGTTTTGCATGCAAGCTACTATCCAGCTTATATCTCAATAACCATTCATGATATTGACTTGAAAGTTTATGAAATGTTCAAGGGCATCAGACAACAAAGGTAGATAACTCTTGGTTGAATTTAATACAAGTTATGGCCCCTTTTTAACTTAGAAATTTAGATTAAAGTTTTGCATGCAAGGTACTTTCATGCTTATATCTCAGTAACCAGGCATGGGATTGATTTGGAACATCTTTTATATGTTTAGGGTTATCATACAATCAAGGTAGATAACTTTGATGGAATATATTACAAATTATGGCCCCTTTTTAACTTTGGTTAAAGTTTTATATGTAAGAAATTTCATGCTTATACCTCAGTGACCAGGCATGGAATTGATTTGAACATCTTGAACATGTTCAAGGGGTATCATACTATGAAGGTATTCTCTTGATGAATTTATTACATATTATGGCCCCTTTTTAACTTAGAAATTTTGGTTAAAGTTTAGCATGCACGAAATTCCATGCTTATATCTCAGTGACCAGTAACTTCTTTAATATGTTCAGTGGTATCATACTATAGAGACAGGGAGTTTTTGACTAAAACTTTTGAGTTAAAGTTTTGCATGCAATAGGCAATTTGGTTAAGCTAACTACTATCCAGCTTATATCTCAGAAATTGTTTATGGTATTGTATAGTCAATAGTTGAGCATGCTGTCCTCTGACAACCCTTGTTTAATTAAGTTAACCTTAATCTGCTGAATTTCTCAAATGGACTTAGCTGGCATCAATTTTGGAACTGTCCATTATCAAATTGAGGGATAACAAAATGAAAACTTGTAGTTGGTCAGCCAACAGTAAAGAGCCAGGCCAGCCTGCACAGATGTGCTGGCTGGCCTGGCTCTTTACTGGTGGCAAAGGTTAGCACTTATGGTTCCAGCAGGATAAGGGTTAATTTAACCCACAACAGTGTAGAAACAATTGGAGATGACTCCTCAGATGCAATCTCCATGAGATAAATATTTATGTTCACTTTAACAGCTTAATGATTTTTTTTTTAACTTTAAATAGTATAAAAAGCAAAGGAATTTGCTGTGTAGACTGTGAAGAAACTGAATTTTAGTATGATATGAGTAAACAGAGAAGACCCTGATCAGGCAGCTCATTTCTGGAACTGCCTGATTTGGGTCTGCTCTGTTTATTAAAGCAATAAAATTGCATCAGTATGAGGTAAAACTGTAAGAACACAACAGCAAACTGCAATCTACAAAGTACTGACTTAGGGAAATATTGAGATTGTTAGATAATCATATTGCTTAGAAAATGAGGAGTGCTTTTTTATGTTGTCTGCTCTAGGATTGAGATTATTCCTTATATTAAGCACAGACCATTGATTCTTGGACAGTCGCAGTATTACCATCATTGAATGCATGACCCAGGCCTGGCATTTCTCAGAAATAGAAAATGTTCTTCAAGTTATTTTCAAACTGAAACTCAAAGTATAATTTAACCTTTGGATAACTATGGGTGAGGATAAGTTTGCCAAATAAAATTGGGGGCTAAACGGGTTTTCGTCTTGCATCTAGTTCATTACTCTTAGAAAGAAATATAAAATCTTAGTGAATGAATATTGTCTGCTAATTTCTGTTTTACCTTTTAAGCTCACCAGAGCTCAACGTATTAAAGGTGAGCTATTCTGATCACCCTGTGTCTGTCATCTTGTGGTGTTGACGATTATTGTTTATAGTATAACTGATATATGAAATGACTGTAGGAAACTAATTTGCCTCTCCTTCATGACAATTTCCTGAGGATAAAAACGAAGATTCCTGGAATCGATCAAGCGCTGTCACTCGGTCAGAATGAGAACTGTTGTACATAAAATGTTGCGTAAATGTAGACATCTTCTTTGGTGATCACATGCACATAGTTTTCACTACATACATACTATATGTACATGAATACAGCATGATAAATAATATAACCATGGCAATTGTATGTGAATACAGCATGATAATTAAGGTAACCATGGCAACTGAGGCAGCACTACATGTACATGATACAGACTTACATATAACTTTAAAGAGGTCCCTAAATGACTAAAATATTTTGGTGGGATGTTAAAACATTGACGCAAATAAACACAAATAAATGATCTGTTATTTTGTGATTTCAGACCATGTGGCTATTGGTGCCCTCGGTGACAGTTTCTATGAGTACCTGCTGAAAGCCTGGATACAGTCGGGCAAGACGGACACTACAGCACTGAAGATGTACCAAGAGGCAGTAGATGTAAGTTGTCACCATGTCTGCACACTGTATGAAAAATTATTGTTTATTGGATGGATACGGCAGATCCTGCCAATTGTTAAGTGATTTCAGTCTGACCAGCGGTCTATAAATGATTACCATTGGGTATTCTGAAAGATTTATGTATTTTCATTTCCTTGCAGACCTTTAATGTAAGCATATCAAGATAGAAAGGCATTTGTGAACAGGAAACATTCCAGACTTGCACACTCGTGAATATAAACTGGTTTAGAGCACTATGGTCTATTGGTTATGTACATGATTTTGGATGCCAAGGTTGTGGTGTGGATCCAATTTGGGTGGAGGAATTCTACATGGCCTTTCCAGGTGTAATGTACTGGTGCCTGGATAGCTTAGTGGTAACGCGCTCTGCTTCTCGCATATGTATCCCGGGTTGATTCCTGGTCACATACGTCTTGAGAGCGTACAGTGGTTGTCTGTCCTCCAATTCCTTCCACAATGATGACCACATACATGTTGTTATATCTTGTGTAATCAATGTAAAATAAAGTTTAAAACATTTATTAAAGTACTAGTTGAACCCAGGAACTATTAAAAAAATAGTATAAGCTTTAAGAACTTGTTTTCCAATTGATGTAGAATAAATACGTTGAAACAAATTAACCCTTTCCCTCATATAGAACTAATTTTGACGCCCTCAGTAGGTATCACATAAAGCCTGATCTGCAGAAAACCACAGTTAAACCTTACCAAATTTAATTACAAAATCCTCATTTCCAGACCACTGAGGAGCAGCGAACATCATAAAACCTGATCAGCCTGCGAGTTACTCACAGGCTGATCTGGTTTTATGCTGTTTGCATAGGTCTTTTCGTGGTGTCCTCTATGAGGGAAAGGGTTAATTAAGTGGGTGATTTCCAGCACATCATTTTGCTAAATTAATTTCATTCTCATTTGATGAAAGGTAAAGATATACATGAAAGAGTGAACATGAAATGAAAAAGAAATCACACACCATACATGCATCGATTATGAATGAGAAGATCGTTTTCACACAAGAGATGTTTTCTAAAATACGTTTGATCACTCCATTTTAGAAAAAGCAAATCAATTATATCAAAAACCATAATTAGTGATGTATCATTTTTTTAAGGCTCTTTTTTTAAGATGAAAAATAGGTAATACTCAGTTCTATTCATGTTCAAACAAGCACCAGTTTGATAGATATATGCATTTACCAAAGACCTTTTGTGTCATGCTACCAGTATTATTAAATACTAGTCTAAGAGAGCAGAAAAACTACATTCTGATTGCCATACCAGACGTTTTGGATTATATTATCTTATTTTTCACCAATAAATATAGTCCAGAGATAAGATGCATGACTATTGTTGTCAAGAAATGAGAAATTACTATCCAGTGAATCATATAAAGATGTATGAAAGTCAAATATATCTTCATAACATCAGTTTACTTCTGTTGTCATTTTTCTGCCAAGAGAAGCAATAAAGACACATTGCTGCTTGTATATCTGTCTGTCTTTTACACATTAAGATGTATATGATATTTTGATGTCTGATGGTTAATTTTCCTTGGAGCTCAATTACTTCTCCCTTCTAACTATGACAACCATGTCTGTCTTATGTCTGCAGGCTGTTAAGGACGTGTACCTTCAGTCCTAGCAAACAAACAAACCAAAAATGGCGTAATGTCCCATTGTATATAAATTACTAGTTAGTACCACAAAAATAAAAAATTGGCATGGCTTTCAAAGAGTTATGTACCATTGTTTCCTTTATTTGTATAGTACAATGGCTTAATACATGTTGCTTTTTCTGCCACAGCTGTTTCCCGGAAAACCTTTGTTTGCTGAGTATGTCCTTAAGTCATTCGGTGCTTTACAGTCAATATAAGCAATTTTGGTAAATACTTGATAAGCACGTTACTGCACATTACTGCTGCTAGTGACAGTTACACACCATGAAAAGCATATCAAACTTACAGCCATTCTCAGTCTCAACAGATCTCCTGCTGGCTTGTGATACCTCTGTGGTGCCTTTCTGCTCTCAGGGTCTCCCTTCAAGCTTTAATTAGCTGATCATTGATATGTGACTGAAATGCTGTCTCAGTCTGTTATAAAGAGGGTAATTGTGGAATTTCATTTTTAATTTTTCGAGTGAGGCACAAGATGCATTAAAAATAATATTCCACTGACAGTAAAAAAATTCTTTTTATTTGATGATTTTCTGTGATGCTTTACAGATTGCTCCCTGTTGGAGCCCCAAATCCCAGTGTCACACAATTTGGTTTAAAAAAAAAGTCCAATAAATAAACACAAAGAAAGTGTGTCAAATCAACATTTCTTTCAGGTATTTCTTGAAGAAGCTTATTTGATTGTAGAAATCAATATTGAAATGTCTTGAAAAATATGGTAGTGTCCTTTAGTGAGCCGATACAAAACAGAGAAAAGTATAAGAATTTTGATATTCATTCTTTGAAACAGTGAAATTACTGGGTTTTTTTAATTCACTTATATTTCCTATAATCCACTGAAAGGCATTAAATAAGTGTGTATATTTGGTATCTAAGCAAATTGTAAAGTTTGGTAAAATCTTGAGTTTCAAGAATTTGTTTCAGCCAACCATACTTGATAATACTTAAATACTTAGGGACAATTCGTCATTATTGTTTCTATGAGAAATATATCCAACATTTCTTTTTTCCGCTAAGTATTGTCTATAATAATAGTGTGTTTATATCAAGAATAAAATTCATGTCAACTTAAGTTATGTACTTAAAAAAAAAAAAAATCTGCCCTTTTCAAGAATTTAAGTATTACTTAGCACAAAGTATTTAGCCAGGTTTTTAGGTCTTATTGCAGACAGTATTTAAGCTGTAAAGAAGTCAAACGAGATTCTTATGCAATTCATTAGCAAGCTAATGTTCCTCATGATATCCAATTACAGATAATGTCAACACTTGTGATATAATGCTTATGCCTGTTTCTCAACTTACACCTCCTGTAAGTTCCATCCCTAAACAAAATCAGAAGTCCAGTGAGGGAGAGCAGCTGCTATATTGAATTTTGAACATCTGACAACTAAGACAGTTTGTCTCTCCCCCCCTTTCCCTCTTATAGACTCATTTTGACGCACTCAATAGGTATCACATAAAGCCTGATCTGTCTTAACCCTTTCCCTCATATAGACTCATTTTGATGCACTCAATAGGTACCGTACTCACAGGCTGATCTGGTTTTATGCTGTTCGCATAAGTCTTTTCATGGTATCCTCCTCTATGAGGGAAAGGGTTAAATCATATTATGCATGATAATACTAAGAATGAAGTTTCTGGATCCCCCTTTTTTTCCATGAGAATATGAATAGCTCTGCGAATGTGAAAAAAATATAGCTAAGGGGATCAAAAACACAGGTCATCAGGTTACAGTCTGATTTTTAGCTTGTCTGTTTTTCGAACTCCAGCGTCTGCATTGTCGTCGTCAGGTGACGGTGGCGTCTGGAATCTTAACGTTGTTACTATTTGCCATAACTTTTTACTATTTGACATAGTTACATCTTTTATATTTGGTATGCATATTCATCTTGAAAAGGGTTATTCAGATTTACCCCAATATTTTATCTATCGACCTTGACCTTCAACTTATTTGCCATAACTCTGGACAAGTTTTAAAATAGATATTTCTTTGTCATTTTTCAATAATTTTTTAAAAAACTTTGTATACTGGTTTGTCATAATATGAACCTATGCAGGTGTGATTTTGGTCATGATCTTTAGACATAAAAAAAGTCTTTTTTTTTTCTTTTTTTTAAGTTTCTTAAATTTTACAGTTTTGTGTTTATTATCAAAAACTCAATGGATTAGAAATTGTGAATTTTTATTTACATATTTTACTTCTTTATGTTGTATACATTCTATTCCATGCATTGGTCAAGGTCATCCTTCAAGGTCAGAGGTCAAATTAAAAGGGTATGGTACTTCAACTTCGCATTTAAAGGCTTACATTTTTTGTTGTGATTTTCAAGGTCAACTTTTTTAAATGTTCAACAAAAATTTGTAATGTTGGCAAAAACAGACGAACATTGGCACTCGCATGCAATGCTCTTGTTAAATGTAATACTTTGGGCAGACAGATTATTACTATAACAGTTGGGCAGATTGACAGGCAGGACATAACTTTGTCAGGCATTAAGAGATTTCAATAACTTTGTATAATTGTTAATCATAGGACACACATAACTTAGGTCCATAGCTCAAAGGTCAACCTCATGCTTAGAGGTTAAAGGTTAAAAATGGGTACATTACACCAGTCCACATTTCTTGCTTTTCATTTATTTGTGTGTCTATTTTCTATCAGGAACAGTATTACCTGTATATCTGGATTAAAAAATATCGTCAAGTTACACTTAACCCTTTCCCTCATAGAGGACACCATGAAAAGACCTATGCAAACAGCATAAAACCAGATCAGCCTGCGAGTAACTCGCAGGCTGATCAGGTTTTATGCTGTTCGCTGCTCATCAGTGGTCTGGAAATGAGGACTTAATAATTAAATTTGGCAAGGTTTAACTGTGGTTTTCTGCAGATCAGGCTTTATGTGGTACCTATTGAGTGTGTCAAAATGAGTCTATATGAGGGAAAGGGTTAATGAAATGATTCGTGGTTTGTATTTTGAGTACAGTATTTTGTACAACAATCATATTTAGAAACCATCTTAAATACAAAAGATTTTCTTTAAGATTGCCTTTATGAGATGCAAAGAAGGAGGAGAGAAAAAAAATCATCATTGATGCTTGGTTTTCACAAGTTTTGAAATCTGAATATAAATGACACCCATAAAATTCTTGTATTTGTTTTGTGGCTATTTTTGCTGTTATTTTAGTGAGGATTTCCTCTCTGGAATATCAGAATATGCCAAAAGCACTTAGACTGAAATGTTTTATCTGTATAATAATGAGAGGCATATGCTATTTCCCTTGGTAGTTGTCTATCAGATACAGACCAAAGACATATTTTAGTGGGTATGTTGAGTTCTGTATATGGAAGTTACATTGTGATATACTGGTACTGTTCGCTTTCAGGGGATTGAGAAGATGATGGTGCGCGTGTCTCCAGGGGGACTGAAGTATGTAGGAGAGTACAAGGCAGGCAGAGTGGAGCCCAAGATGGATCATTTGGGATGCTTTTGTGGTAGGTGGTCTCATGTCTCACTTTGGGATGCAGTGTTCTCAATATGAATTTGTTGCTTGCCAAAGAGACGTCTCCAAGCAATTTTTTTTTCCATTTCAGATTTGTAAGAATTTGTTCAACTTAAAGCAGACCTTAACAGATTGTCACAAAATACCCACACAATGATATGAGGTGTCAGGAATTACTTGAGGTGTAACAATGCATGGGCCAGTGGCCCACACCCTATACAAAGTATTGTAAAACTGACAGATTGAGTGGGCCTTCTTAAAAGAATGATTGGGCAATGGAAAAAAAATGGTTAGGTCTGAAAATTCAGGGTCATAGTCTAAAAGTGATATTTTATCTGGGTTGGTCATAATATGTGGGTGTTGGAGGGGAAGGGGGTGCTGTAAAGGTGGTTGATATGGATAATGTAACAACAGCTGCAGTTGGGGGCGGGGATACAGTATAAGGAAAAGTGGCTCCATGTCATAAGTGGCGTAATGGTATAAGGATAAGTAATAAAGTATAATAGAAGAGGTAGATCTGGAATGAATAATTAAGGAACCGTATTAACCCTTTCCCTCATATATACTCATTTTGACACCCTCAATAGGTATCACATAAAGCCTGATCTGCAGAAAACCACAGTTAAACCTTACCAAATTTAATTACAAAATCCCCATTTCCAGACCACTGAGGAGCAGCGAACAGCATAAAACCAGATTTATGCTGTTCGCATAGGTCTTTTCATGGTGTCCTCTATGAGGGAAAGGGTTAATAGTAAAATCAAACAATGGAAAGAATAGTGTTAGGAATAGGACCTTCACAGGAGAAATAGATTATTGGCATTGTTATATCCCTGCTTCTCAGAAGTGGGGGCTGTAAATAATACATGTTCAGTCACATCATGTCATGTCCTACATACACCTTACATAAAGATGAGGTTGGATGCGGGGGTAGCAATCACCTTAACTTCTAGTTATATTTATTAGTAAGTTGCATTGTGTATTGATTAATGAAACAGATTCTTGCAGCAGAACCTTTAAATCCAAGAAATAAAAGGATGAATTACAATGTAACTGGAAAGCTTCTATCCTGAATCTGATGTGAACAATAACTGGTGCTGTATCTCAGGATAGACATAGAAGCACCTGTCCCTGGAGATAGCTAAATCTGGCAGCTGAAAATAAAGACGGACAGTGATAAATTTATAATATTTTTGTCACTGCTGTCTTTATTTTTGTGGAGATGAATCAGCCATTTTTAGCTCACACCAGGGCACAACGTGCTCAAGGTGAACTATTGTGATTACCCTGTGTCCGTCATGCGTTGTTCGTTGTAATTTGCTTTAAACAACATCTCCTCTGAAACCTTTGGATAGAAATTGATTAAACTTTGCATGAATGATCTTTGGGTGGTCTTTCACAAAAGTTGCTAAAATAAACCATACAGAACTCTGGTTCCCATGGCAACCATCAGAATTTTATGTTAAAATTTTTAAATATTTTCTCCTCTGAAACAAATGGTCAAAATTTAATTTCCTTTGGCAAATATGGTCACCTTATAACTCTCTACCATAATTGCTAAAATAAAATTGATCCCTTGAAAAATGAGGTCCATAGGGGGGGTCGGCTTATTACCCTTAATACTCTATATAGAAAATTTCAAAATTCTTCTTCAATGAAGCCAATGATCAGAATATATTTTCATTAAACACCAATGGTCACCACATAACTGTCTACTATAATTGTTAAAATAAAGTTGATCCCTTGAAAATGAGGCCTTCAGGGGGTCAGTTAGTTTCTTTATATACTCTATAATTATAAAAAAAAAATCAAAATTATTCTTCTATGAAAACATTGGTTAGAATTAAACTTCTTTTGGCATTTATGGTCACCTTATGACTGTTAACCATAATTGCTATGATAAAGTTGATCTCTTGAAAAATAAGGCCCCAAGGGGGTTGGGTAGTTTCCTTATACATGTATAGCTTTTTATAGAAAATTTCAAAATTCTTCTTCTAATTTGAAGCTAGAAGTAATGTTACTACCTTGTGTCTCGCTAGCGCTCGACACGGTAGTAAATCCGTCCCTATATACTCTATGGAGCAGAGCGGTCGTGATTCACAACCGCTGATTTTTCAAGAAGATGAAGCAAAGATATGCAACTAAAAACACATTGGGCTATCTATTGACAATTAATCTCCTACCACAAAGCGAGAAAAGTATCGTCAATGTCATTTTCGAAGTTTGTAAGCACTTTTTCTGAAACCGACGTGTGTTATTGTGTTCTAATCTGATCTTCCGGTATCATTCAACTCGGAAACGAAATCCGATGATTTTGAAAATGTTTGTGTATTGAAGGGTTGCAAAGGGTTTTCTTTTGAAAATACGACCAAAATCGGTAACACTTTCATAAGATACACCGATTTATAGTTGCAAAATCCGCTGTCAAGCCGTGTTTACGAAAATCAATTTTGCTCCAATAAATTATGAACATGGAATCGTAACGTCGGTGGCCCGAAGGATTCGCCACAAGACGTTTCGACATCGTAACTAATTTGAAGCCATTGGTTAGAATTTAATACCTTTTGGCGTGTATGGTCATCTCATTGCTGTCTACCATAATTGCTAAAATAAAGTAATTTGTTGAAAAATGAGATCCCTAAGGGGTCGGCTAATTTCCTTATATACTCTAAATAAAGAAAAATCAAAATTCTTCCTCTACGAAGCCAAGAGGTAGAATTTAATTTCTTTTTGCACAAGTGGTCACCTCATGGCTGTCTACCATTATTCCTTAAATAAAGTTGACCCCATGAAAAACATGGACTCCAGATGATTGACTTTCTTTGTATTTGACTTTACTTTTACTTTCTCTACATTGGATTGTATTCTGAATTCTCAGAAGAGTTATTTTTGGGGAAACAGTTTTCAATATTGTGTCAAATTTACAAAATTTGAAGTCATAAATTGATGAAAAAGAAAAATGTTGAAAAGGTGTGAAACTGCTGGAATTACGGTACTGTTTGCAATTTTTCTAATGTTAAATTTAGGTATCTGACTCTCAAAGATTGAAGACAAAAAAAATCTTTACTTTTAGAAGTTCACTGGGGATAGCTTGACGTAACTTAGCCAAACATTAAGGCCTGAAGCTATTTTATTTATCACTCCATCTCACTTTACCGGCTAACTGAAATATTGGTCCCACGGTGAGACTGGTAGGAGGGAATCCTATGTAAGATACAGTACCTGTCAGACTTGCTTGGTACCACCTCATTTTTATCCTTTGGTAATTCATAGACAATGAGCTTTAATAGGTTAATAGTTTTCCCATTCCACTTGCAAACAGTCTGAAAAACTAAGTTTGTACAAAACCAGATCAGCTAGTGTGTAGTGCTAGGTTAGGTGTTATACTGCCACCTGCTTATTTGTATTTTGGATTTGAAAGTGCCACATTGTGAAACCTTCAGATTACTAGCATTTCAGTTTTCTATCATTGTGTGATATGGGGTATCCAAGTGCTTTAACACGTCACCTCATATAACATTCTCACTGTAAATGTCTGATTGGGATTTTTGCTGTTAAAATTTTTTCGCTCATTTTCTACAGTCTTCACAATAAAGAAATATCCATCGTTTCATATACCATTTAAAATTAAGAAAATTAATATTCATCATGTCTTTAATTTGTATATAAATATTCATGATTTAAAGGTTAAATGTGAGTACCCAGTCCAGAAAAAGTTTTGGTAACAGGAAGTTGGCATTATGGAAATCATAAAGATCACACTACCAGTAGTACTGGTATATCTGTTGCTGATTTAAGACATTTGTACTCTAGATGTTTGAGTCTCCTGTAGCCAGTATCTATGTATATTATATAAGGAAACATTTTACTTATTAATTCTTGAAGATAATTTATAGAAGTTTTTTTTACTTAAACAAATGTTATTAACTGATTTTAAATTGATTTGATTCCTGGAGGTATTTAAAAGGCCTCTGTGATGAGATTTTTACACTTTATATTATGAATAGTTCATGATAATACTCCTAATAGTATCTCTAATGATGCTCAGTGCCTACTTTTTTTCTATGTCAGCTATTCATCAACAATACTAATCAGCGACTGTTAGCCAAAGCCTGTGCAGACCTGCAGTTAATATCCATAAATTAGGTTAACCCTTTCCCTCATAGAGGACACCATGAAAAGACCTATGCGAACAGCATAAAACCAGATCAGCCTGCGAGTATCAGTTATCTATGGTTATTCTGTTGTCAAATGGTATGACCCCAGTTGCAGTGTCCAATCCAGAGACAGTACTGGACAGCAGTATTTCCTGTAGAAGGATCCCTTGGTGTTCTGGCACTGGTCTACACTAAAACATGGTCTGTATGTACAGGGTAATCCTGGCATACCAATACCTTGTAATCGCATCCTGTAATAGTCAAAATCAACAGAACCTACTTAGTTAAATTTCATTGGGTCATAAGTAAATGAAGTTAACCCTTTCCCTCATAGAGGACACCATGAAAAGACCTATGCGAACAACATAAAACCAGATCAGCCTGCGAGTAACTCGCAGCTGATCAGGTTTTATGCTGTTCGCTGCTCCTCAGTGGTCTGGAAATGAGGACTTTATAATTAAATTTGGTAAAGTTTAACTGTGGTTTTCTGCATATCAGGCTTTATGTGATACCTATTGAGTGTGTCAAAATAAGTCTATATGAGGGAAAGGGTTAAATTGTGTGTGTATTAGTTTTGCTATGTTTTCTCATTTCTGTCCTCCAACATTAAGAGAGTACTTTGGATCATCAGTTTGTGGGTACATGACAAATTAAGTAGTCACTGACAATTGGTTATAAATTCCAGGACTAGGCCCATTATTCTGAATAAAATTCATTGTATTTATGACTCCTTCATCTGACACTGGTGGCTGTTGCTGACTTTTAACAGGCAGGGGTATAAATAAAAATGTGGTCATAAACTATCACCATGGTCAGTTCTTGTACTGACTAGTAATTGAAAATATGGAGATTATAAGTTGGTGTAGACAACATTACACAATATATAATCAAGGAATCCTGTATAAAAACATCACCAATACTGTAAGTGAAGTTAAGAATAAGAATTGGTAGCACACATACCTGTATCAGACAACTTCACAATGCTATTTTTAGTAACAGAATCTCTTTAAAATTCTCTTCTTTTTTATTTTTGTGTAGAAATAGTTTCAAATGCTATTTCAGTATTATCATTCAGTGATGTTATTTTTTTGTTTAAAATCCAAATAGGATTGCATTATGGAAAGCGAAACTGATTGAAATATGTTATTAACCCTTTCCCTCATAGAGGAAACCATGAAAAGACCTATGCGTACAACATAAAACCAGATCAGCCTGCGAGTAACTCGCAGGCTGATCAGGTTTTATGCTGTTCGCTGCTCTGCTCCTCAGTGGTTTGGAAATGAGGATTTTGTAATTAAATTTGGTAAGGTTTGAGTTTGGCTTTCAGCAGATCAGGCTTTATGTGGTACCTATTGAGTGAGTCAAAATGAGTCTATATGAGGGAAAGGGTTAATTGATGCTTTAGATAACAATTATTTGTAATAATAAGTAAATGTGTGTCAAGTATATCACAGTTCATTCAGAAATATTTGTACCATCTTTGGAATCCCTTGTTAGATTGCTGCCAAAGGAATATGTCTAGAGGCATTTTGACAAAAGTTGATCAAATATCACAGGCCAAAAAAAAGCAATATAGCAAAAAAAAAAAAAAAAATGGAATTAATTCACTAGGGTGAATATAAACCAGTCCACACAAAGCAGCGGCTGACTTAATTATGGAATTGTACATTCTTCCATGATTGAATACATGGCACAAATTTTTTTATTGTAAACGTCAAAATGAGGCGAACTCACAGATTGCAGAACAGTTGCATCCAAATATATGACCCAAATGCAACCTTACACAGATGGGTTTTACAAGCTTTGGTGGAAAAAATCCCTTGATAAGCCGACCTATTCTTTAGGAAAAGGTTACTGAAATTGCGCTTGGTATTGATGAATCTAATTTCAAAGCATCTAGTAACTGGCTCAAGGGTGGAAAAAGAAAATAATGTAGAATATGACGAAGTTTGTCAGGGGACCAGTGCCAGGCTAAACTAATTTGCACAAGCTAGTTAACTTTTTGCAAGTGACATTTGCTTGCAGTGTATGCTTACAAAGAGGAGCTTGTGGATTTCATTCGGCTTGCCATATTGGTCGGGGAAGATTGATTTTCAGGAACAATTTACCACATAAGAGCTTTAAAGAATACCTTTGAATTTTCAAAGAAATCTACTGCTCAGTATAATGCTGTACCTGGCGTGTTATCCTAAGATACCATGTCTTACCATATCTATGTAGCAATATTTTACAAATATATGAAATGGAGTTGAACCATGCTCAACTGGTGTTTGCACAGTAATGGTGTTAATAGACATGGGTCTGTGGCTGTATTCTTAAAACACCTTAAGATAGGGCACAGTGGTACAGAGGTAGCATACATAACTACAGATCTGACGGTTCTGGTCCAACCAAGATACTCTAAAGAGGGATAAGTAAATCTTGTAAAAACTTCTTTCCCAATCAGCATAAAGCATTTAAAGTAAATAAAAAAAAAAAAAGGAAAAAAAGAAACCTGAAATAAGTTCTAAAAGTAAGCATCATGTTTATCAGATAAAATTAGGAAAATACCTACCATTAAATAAAGACCTTCTTAAAATGAATGAGTCAGGAATGGTTAACCAGAAATATTTTTCACTTCAGCTTTTCTGATTTTTCTGTTACACTGATTCCCTCTGATTTAAGCTGGTTTAACAATTATGTATTGGTTCACAGGTGGAATGTTTGCCCTGGGGTCCATTGCATCTCCCAACCCTCAGAAGTACATCCAGTTGGGTGCAGATATTGCCAAAACATGCCATGAATCCTACGACAGAGCAGGTAACGTCTCACTTGCTTATGACCTATGTGTGTGTCTCTCTGTGTCTCTTTCTGTAGTCCATCCCAAATCATCAGCCTCGGAGGTTGTGGGTTTGATCCCTGGTTTGAACATACTGAAATTCATCATGTGACCAGTAGTTCTCTTGCTTGCTATATACATACAAGGGTAGATTATGGACAGGTGGGTTGTGTGTCCGTAAGTCGTGAATCAGTTTCATAGACCACCGGGTATCTTTGCAGAGTTTCAGCAATTTCTCCTTTCCTGAAATTGTTGAATTATCTAAATAACTAAACAGTGTAGCTGAACATTAAAACTCATTGTATCAAACAAAAACAATATTCCATTCTCACCATTGGTAACGTTTACCATTTTTGCTTCCTTTTCTTATTAGGACATTGAAATCTCCATCAATAAATGGTTGATATTTTAAGGCTATATCCTTTGTAATGCTTCAAATAATAATAAAAAAAATGATTGTTTCTGATTCGTTCCTCGTTTTTTTTTTCATTTTGATTTCATGTAGTGGTGCTGCATCTTTCAACTTCTCATTTAGTTTTCCATTTTAATCTTGGCTTCCTTTTGTAC
>CM037779.1:50313244-50328244 GCA_021229015.1 Solen grandis | reverse complement strand
ACATAACAACTTATAGTCTTATAAAGAAAACACGTAGTTTTTTGCTGTTGTTTTGTTGTTGCTGTTGTTGTTGTTTTGTTTTGTTTTATTGTTGTTGTTTTTTTGTTCATTTGTTCTTACTAGAAAAAATTCCTTTCTTTTGACGAAAAATGACAGAAGCCGAAATAATGTCGTGTATGCATAATCTAAAAAACATCAAAATCACCGCATATTGAATAGTGGCAGACTTCTATAAAAACACAGTCAATTAAATTATTCCGAAATTAAAAATCTTATTTTATTTCATATTTAATAAAGACAATTAAAGTATCATATGTCCAATTTACAAATCTGGATCAAAAAGCAACCGCGGAATTTACAGGGGCATCTCATTTATGAATGCACTGTACATGACAATCTCTTACATTATAAATGATAGATTGATGAAATGGACTGAAGAACGTTATATAACAACAACTTAATATATTTAAGCTATATTGTAATAACACGGGCATGGAGGTCAATATGGACAAGACCGATATTATCGTGCTTCGTAATGGGAAAAATCTTTGACAAATGGACTTACAATAACGGGAAAGTCACACCTATCAATATATACATGGGCTTGGGTTTTCCCCAATTTTTATCATGGACTGTTACAAAAACAAACTTGCTTCTAAAGCGACAAAAAAAATAAAAATTTGGCATATATCAGTATAAAAAAATCGTTTTGATATTTTACACATTATGAAGCTTTTAAATTGTTTGGTTCCAGTGTAAAACAAATACTTTGCTAAGTACAACATATTTGGACATATGAATATTCGGAAATATTAGAGTCAAACTAAGTATTGTACTTGAATTCCTTCATGTGAAAACTTCTGTGAACAATGGTATTGCACTTGGTAATTGTGAAAGAATGTCATTATATGTAACTATTGATACAAATTGTGTAAAATACTGGTGCAAACATTTACAAATGAATCAGAAACCTAAACAGTGCTATAAAATGTTATATAACTTATTTGATATTGATGGGAAAACATAGGATTCAAATGGTAAAACAACTATTTTTATTGGGTTTGTCTGAATTTCTCAAGATGTAAGAAACATTAATCTATTTGTTTATAAATTTACACAAAGATTGATATATTGTAGTAAACAATTACGCGATTACCACACCAAGCCGTCGTGATTTCTATAAATGCCTAAAATCTCTTCTTTATACAGAAAAATAATTTTCTATAAATATTTCATATAAATCATGAAAAATATTTGCAATATTCAGAAGTCAAAATCATAAACTTCATATAGAAACAGGACGTCATAGGCGTGTAGAACGTCATAACAGAATATGCATATATTGTCATAATGTTCTATATATGAAGGCATACATGGACTTTATTTGTCAAGTTGATATAATGATACATACTCAGAAATCAGAATATATTTATTTTTTTACAAACTAATGACTATTAAAAACTAATCAAACTATGTACTTTTATGTATATCAGTAGCAATGAACCATAGATTATTGGCATATTTAAATAGTGTGCAGACGGTTAGGGTAAGATTATTTGGGCTGACATTAACATTTTAGAGTCAAGCTTTACAATAGTCCATGTATTAAACTTAAATAAGGTATTGCGTCACAAACATGATTTAAAATGCATAAAAAATAAGGGATTTGGTCCATATAGTTATTGCTAAGCTGTTCTATGTTTTGCATGATCAAATTTGAAACCTTCTTTATATTGATTCTTACTTTTTAATCTGTTTTAAGGGTTCTTCAATTACATCATTTGCAGTATCTACTACCGTGACGACATCGGCACCACCATCAACAACACCTGCAGGTACGTTAAGATTTTTAAAAATAATGGATTGTATTACATTTCAAAAGCTTGAAAGCTTAGCAGTCAAATACAAAATAAAATGCTATTTAATCTTTTGCGACTTGAAACATTAGTAAAACAAATCATTTGCAGATAACAAACCATCTGAAAGCAATGGTTGTGGTTCAAATCTATTTAGCGGTACACTTTCTTTATTACTTTACCAGTCGCAATTCCTTGGTATATGTATGGACCATCGTGATAAATAAAGCTAACAAGCGAAATCAACAATTGTGCATGTCAACCTATGAATATTACCCTTTACAACCATCTGAATAATTCCAGTTGGTGAAATTTCACAAGTAATATTTGACCGTTTCGCATCAACACACGAAACGCTTCTGGTCAAAATAAAGTAAGTTACCCACTAGCAAGAAATACAACCAATGTCAATACATTTTGAAATGTCATTTAGGATTCTAATATTTAAATGAATCATAATTGTTTTAGCATTTATGGTAAAGTGGTATGAAATACGCATTTCTGCAAAATAAAATTAAATTCTGGCCACTGGTAACGGAGGATGATTTTAACATTATAAATGTAAGCCAAACTAGCTTTGCGCCAAGAGGCCATCAAAATTATTTGAACAATTTCAATAGGGGATTGTCTAAAAACATACGAGGGGTTATCAAAAAATATGTGGAGTTACTAAATATGTTTTTAACGTAAATGTCAATCAAAATGATTTTTATCCTTATTTATTTTGATGTTTTTTTAGAACATGTAATAAATAGCGTTTTTATGGTGTAACGAAAAACATATATAAGCTCTAAGCGGCGCAACCTAAATATTAAAACTAAAATTTAATTCAAATTCAGTATAAAAGTTAAATTTGGATATAAAATTCCGAAACGACATCAATTTGCTCAACTACGTAAAATAAGTTGTTTTCTTTTCTGGCGTCATGTTCGTGAATGTACGGCAAAACCATACGTTAACAATAATGCGGTAAAGTGAAAACCGGAGACGGCGAAAATTGAAAATAGCGTCATTATCGTGTTCTGCCATAATATCGGCATGACACCAACCCAGACACTTAAAACATGAGGCAAGCCGACCCATGGAAAGCAGTTTTACGATATTTCGCATTAAAATGGCACAGTATATTCACCGGGGCGAGAGATCTGCTAGAAGACACAGGACGAGGACGGAGGTTGATAATCAATGCAAAGCTATTTGGCGACGTCAAGACTGCCTCAATATGGATAGAAGTTATCTCGTCTGCGCCTTGGACAAGAGGAGTCCTGGACTTACAATACGTCACTTTTTGCTTCATGAGAACAACTCTCCTGCGCACACAGCCCCCGGTATGCGAGCTGTCCTGGTGGAGCTAGGGACAGTACCTCATCCTCTGTATTTCCCGGACCATGCTCCTATGGATTTCGCCATATTCCCGGGTATTTTTCTCAACCATACAAGTTTAAATCATTATTATAATTATTATTATTATTATTAGAAATATACAAGTGCAATAATAATAAAAATAATAATTATTATTATTATAATTTCATGCATACTAATAACAGGTATCATAATAATTAATTATGAAATAATAAATATAATTTCGACTGTAAGTTGATAAGCAAGTTGCGGGGTAAACTGTTCGAGTCAGTAGCTGAATTTCTCAACCGTTCACAACAGATTCTTTCGGGCTTTAGCGGGACGTGGTTCGCTAACGTGAACAAGCACTTGGGTAATCGTCACAAGCGATGAATGGAAGCTACTATTGATTATTTTGAGAAAAAGTAAATAACGCGAGGGCATCTCATTGTTTATGACGTTCCTAATTTTGACAAAAAAAAGTTGACGTTGACGTCGTATTTATAGACTGCGCCGGGAGTGCAATGATTTGTTATTATAAACCCATATATTTTTAATTTGCATAAAGATATATATGCACGAGAATTTCAGAGTTATTTGATTATATGTTCAAAAATGACAAAATTTCAGGCTGATATCCCAAATTGTTCTCATGCTACGTAAAAAGTCCACGTATTTTTGGATAACCCCTCGTTTGTGCCAAAATGTCAAATCAGGCCAGTGGCTGTGAAGGAGAATATTTTAAATTTTTAATCTGATTTTCTTTCCGATGAAAAAACAAACATATTTCTATAAAGAATCAAATGCATCAAACATCCTTGAAAGGATTTGCTTAAAAAGCAACCTATTTCTGTCAAAATTGGCTAAGAGGATAAGAAGATATCGATCATAGATTATTGTTCACGGCGAATGGACGAAGAACGCCAGACAAGTACCGGTCACAGTAGTTACCCTTGAACGTTTTGTGAGCTAAATACGAAAAGGACTAACCTAATTAACGTTCTCTAAATGTTTAAATAGGTTATGGCTACATATTGAGTTTATTATATTTAAATAAAAGCAATTAAAAAACACGATTTTGAATTACAAACATAAAAACAAAAGGGTCAAGAAGACTCTAGATCATCCGAGAAACATTCTCTACATGGTCTGTAGAAGTTTTATTATTACACTGTAGCATAGACGAACAGAACATAGAATACATGTATATATTCAGCAAGATCATTTCAAATCAAACACTTTATCGTGGCTTAGAAATTCAATAGTAGGGCATTTGGTCATGACCAAGATATTTCAATGTTTAAGTTAATTACACACACCAAGTTGAAAGCCGTAGCTCAAAAAATCAAAAGTTGGTCACTGGTTCATTTGATTAAAGTTTAATGCCACACACCATCAAAATTTAATTATATAAGCTTGAAAAATGCAAAAGAAAAAAAGTTAGTTTATGATCAAGGTAATTCAAATACAAAGTCCATTAGACACATAAAATACTACTAATGGTTCGAAATTGAACCATGGCTAAACAGTCAAAAGTTTGTCACTGGGACAGTGTCAAGATAATTAATTCAAACTATATCTGTGGTCTAATGTGGAAGATCATAGCTTAAGAAATGCAAAAGATGGTCACATCATTTAAAAATGCAAATGTAGATAAATGTCAAAGGCCAAAGTTCAATTACCCAAACTTTACCGGAAATTCAAATTTAAAAAGCTTAAATACAAAACATGAAAATGTAGATTACTAAGTAAATGTCACAGTCATTCAAATTCATATAACAAATAACAATGCTCTAGGCTTTATGTTACTGAACAAGAAGTTTGGTGTTCCCGGATGGGTGACGGAACTAATCCAAGTTAATAAAACATTTTGAGTAATGAGATGAAATCAGTTTTCCTGATGGGTGAAGTAACTGGATTGGTGTTTCCCTTAAACCTTACATTTAAGTATCAATATCTCAATTCTAAGCTTTCTGGTTTCGTTAAATATTTTTTTGAATTAATAATAGTTATTTTTTAATTTATAAGTATGGTGAACATCGAGCGTGGCCAATTTTGACCAAAATTGGAACAAATAAAGTCTTAGAAGTGGTTAACAAGGCTATGTTAAACATCAGCTATTGTGATTTTTGCCAAGAAGATGTAAAAAATCCAATGTTATTTAATATGAAGCAACGTGACCACTGGGGCGGTAAAAGTCTACTAGGGCATGATCTACATTTTATATCTCAACTCAAGGTAATGAGGTTTCTGGCAAGAATATTTTTCCTATATAAGTATTTATACCAACTCCAACGTACCCACGCGCTGGGCAAATTTTGACTCAGAGTTATGATTGGAACAAACATGGAAGGGGTTAACTAGATGCTACACACCAAATATCTAAACTCTAGCCTTGCTGTTTTAGATTTATAAAGTTTTCACTTTTATAAACGATGTTTTGCTTCTTTGTCCTTTTTTCCAAGCAATTTAAACAATATGAAAAACTTTGAAAAAGAGCCTCATAAAAAAACCTGATAAGATTGGTCGAAATCAATTCAACGGCTTAAAGGTGATTTTATAGAGAATAGTTGACGAAGGGCGTACGGAGGTAAAAACGACGGAAACAGGACGATCCTTAAAGCTTGGTAGAAGCACTTTGGTCTTTGTGTTCTTTTTAGATTTTAACAATGGAACCTTGTTGCATTAGAGGTATTAATTCTAATCAAATTTTGCTATCTACAAAACAGTTTTCGTTTATCGCCTATGGTTTTTGATATGGCGGTTATGTGACGCCATCCTCCGTATAAACCTCTCATATAACCGCTTTCTATAAGTTCTCTCTGAAAATTTAGTATCATTACATCTGATCGTCAAATCAGTTAATGGTTGTCTTCTTGTATATCTAACCAAATAAAAAGAGTAAAGGAGAGGGGCCAAAACTATCAAAAATATTATAGAATATACGCATCGAGAACTCACTGAAAATGCTCCTACTCGTATTTAATTTAATGTGTTGGAAATGTCCGCACCGGATTCAAGAGGACTTGTGTTCATTCCCCGGGTGCGACATACCGAAGTCGTAAAAAGTAGTACTAGTATAGCTCCCTTGCTTGGCGTCCAGAGACTGGTTGAACTGGTGCCAAGATATTGTAATTGATTGTGATACTACTGTGATACAACGCCTTTATCTGTGTCTTTACATGACTGGAATACTGTTTATGAGGCGTTAAACAAACAGACAAATTTCTATGAAATAGAAAGTGTTTCCGCGCTTATTTAAAAATAAATAAAAAAAAAATCATTTCTGTCTTAAAGAGTGCAGTATCATTTCAACGTCGCACTTTTGTAAGTTCGCCTTGTATCTCAATTACTAAAATTACTTTATTAATTTAAAAAAATATAACCTAAAACGTTGCATTGTATATAGTGTAATAATATTAAGTTAATAATATACGATAGAAACAAACCCAATAATTTAATAATTACATTGTACTGTTTCTCTTTATTCTGAAAACTTTCTTTGTCTCAGAATTAAATATAATACACCTGCGTGTTCGTTTGTGTGAGAGAGAGTGAGGGAGACACACAGAGAGATTTTCTATATTCAAAGACATGTAAACCTTGATATTTTAGAAAGTTCAAGGATTATATAAATGAAGATATATAAGTGAATAGTACAGGTAGTGCTCAGAACCCTAAGCTGACAGTTTGTAGGTAAATCTACAAGCACAGTTTTCATACCAACAGAAGCAAGCTTCTGAGACACTACTTCCCAAGCCAAAGTGAATGCCATGCTAATAAATGACTGGAAATTGTAATGTATAGCCTGTCGCTGGTAATATACACAGAGTGTAATTTACCCAGGAACGATATAGCCTTCTTCTGAGAAGAATCCCGTCAACAAATTGATATATTTCAATAAGTGTCAACAGTGAGCTTATATTCCAGGACACTCAGGCCACGGTTATATTATTCCTGCTTTAATAAACCTTCAGTATGGACTCAAACTTTTCAGCCAACGTCTAACCATCTTACACTATCGGGTTTCTTGGCGTTGCCTTACAAAGACAAATAAAACGTGACGTGCTCGAACGCTCCGTCGACATGCACTTCACATCCGCCGTATAGGCTGATTGAAAGATAAACAATATGGTGAAAACCTGGATAGACGCGTTACTGTAAATGTCTTTCCGTAGCAATTTTATCCCCCAAATACTCATAATATATGATAATATGATAATACACTTGGTACTAAAACAACCTAAAATATAATTAAATCACGATAAAATGATTACATATGATGAAGAAAAACAAATAAAAAAAATCAAAGTTATGAAACTTAAGGGAAGAAAATCAGATCTAAATTTAGCACAAACAATAAACAGTCTATATACAGATTATTTTCTTGACAAAAAGAAACACAGCTTTATCAATAATCCCCCGCAAACTAAATAATGCAAGTGCTGTTTCATCTTCGTGTAAATCTTTTCCTGAAAAAAGATAAATGCCAAATAAAAAAAGGTTGTTATTATTCCAATTTTCATAAAAAGAGTTTCAAATTTTGTCATTGAGAATAATAATTGCATAGTCGCTTCAAAGATACCAAACTTGCTTAAGTTTTATTACGCATTTGTCGTAAAAACAATAATAATTGCATAGTCGCTTCAAAATGTAGACGTTGGATCATTATTCAATATGTATGTATTCAGTCTTGATCATACAAGTATGGCGAATAAAAAATATCGAACATGGTCACAATTACATGACTGAATATGTTAGAATAGGAGACAATAAAAATACCACGTTTAAATCATTGATATGTTATTTTTGTTTTTTTAAATCATATCTATGAGAGAAAATTAATATTTCGAGCAAGAATTTAGATGATTGGAGCAGGTTCAAACGAAGCATTTTTTTTGTACTTTAGACTATTTTATGTAACTCTAACTACTGCAATATAATGCAGAATTCATTCACGATTTTATTATATTGTAATACTCCCCTTCTACAACAAAAATGTAGCATTCGTTAAAAATTATTGACAAAACATAACTACACGTAATGAGGTTACAAATGACTAAGGGCGGACAGATTTGTCAGATACGGAGTGGTGGATGACCAACGTTACACTGTTGTATGCAATGCATTTGTTGATTCAACATCTCATATTAAATCTGAAATGTCAAAACCGTACTTTCGAGACGAAATATCCTAATCAATGAGCAAATAAACATAAAATAGACTAATTATTTTATTTTTCATAAAGATATTTTCGTATTAATGTATTTATTTGTTGATGCTATTATAGTCTTTAATGTATAGTATTCTAGATGTAATATGAAAAATTGATATTTTATTAATTCATCTTCAAATTTAATACCTTATTCAATTACAGAAGCGAAAAAAAGAAGTAGTTCTTTGATTAAAATAATTATGAAAATTCATTTATTATTTTTTCGAATGTTGGTTGGATCTTCAAAAACAATCATTTTTCATCACTCTTAGATTGTAATTCTCCGCTGAATGTAACAAATGGTAACGTGACATTCGTCAACACCACTTATGGACAAAACATAATGTACACGTGCAATGTGGGTTATAACATGACGAAAGGGGACCAGAATCGGACTTGCCAGAATAACGGAACGTGGAGTGGAATGACACCTAACTGTACACTTGTTGGTATGCAATGCATTTGTAACATTCAACACACTCAGTTATTTTTATATCTGAGAGGATAAAAACGCTTTAACTATGGAGGATTGAATATACTAATAAACAAGTAGCAAAAAAAATAAAACAAGACAGTTTATTTTATTGTTCATTAAGATTTTTTCGTATTTATACATTTGTTTGCTGTTTATTTTATATCTGAAAGAATGTAATGATAACTTCTATAATTATATATACAATTATTACTTTTTAACTCAAAAATGCAACAATATTTTTTAAATTTTTATAGCAAATTATCCTATTATACTTAAAATGAATAAATTATTATTCAGGGAAGTATTAGAAAATTTATTCACGTTCTATGTTCTTTGATTGTAACATTCCGCCGAAATTAACAAATAGTCAAGTAGCATTCGTCAATACCACTTATGGACAAAAGATATCATTCATGTGTAATGAGGGTTACAACATGCCGAAGGGGGGCCAGAATCAGATTTATCAGGATAACGGTGAATGAAGTGGGATGGCACTTTAATGTACACTTATGTATGTAGCAATGACTTTATCAAATTCAGTATACTCAGTAACATTTAAATCTTTAAGGATTAAAAAGGCTATATCCTTATGATGTTGTGTTTTTTGTGTGTTTTGTTGTTGTTGTTCTTGTTATTTTCTGGGGTTTTTTGTTTTGTTTTTAGATTGCTTTTCTCCGCCTAATATAACAAATGGTAACGTGACATTCGTCAACACCACTTATGGACAAAACATAATGCACACGTGCAATGTGGGTTATAACATGACGAAAGGGGACCAGAATCAGACTTGTCAGAATAACGGAACGTGGAGTGGAATGACACCTAACTGTACACTTGTTGGTATGCAATGCATTTGTAAAATTCAACACACCCAGTTATCTTTATATCTGAAAGGATAAAAACGCTTTAACTATTGAGGATTGAATATCCTAATAAACAAGAAGCAAAAATTAAATAAAACAAGACAGTTTATTTTATTGTTCATTAAGATTTTTTCGTATTTATACATTTGTTTGCTGATTATTTTATATCTGAAAGGATATAATTATAACTTTTTAATTATATATACAATTATTACTTTTTTAACACAAAAATGCTACACTTTTTTTTAAATTTTTATAGCAAATTATCCTATTATTCTTAAAATGAATAAATTATTATTCAGGGAAGTTTTAGAAAATTTATTCACGTTCTTTGTTCTTTGATCGTAATACTCCACCGAAAGTAACAAATGGTCAAGTAACATTCGTCAATACCACTAATGGACAAAACATATAATTCATGTGTAATGAGGGTTTCAACATGACGAATGGGGACCAGAATCAGATTTGTCAGGATAAGGGGGAATGGAGTGGGATGGCATCTTAATGTACACTTATGTATGTAGCAATGACTTTATCAAATTCAGTATACTCAGTAACATTTAAATCTTTAAGGATTAAAAAAGCTATATCCTTATGATGTTGTGTTTTTTGTGTGTTTTGTTGTTGTTGTTCTTGTTATTTTCTGGGGTTTTTTGTTTTGTTTTTAGATTGCTTTTCTCCGCCTAATATAACAAATGGTAACGTGACATTCGTCAACACCACTTATGGACAAAACATAATGCACACGTGCAATGTGGGTTATAACATGACGAAAGGGGACCAGAATCAGACTTGTCAGAATAACGGAACGTGGAGTGGAATGACACCTAACTGTACACTTGTTGGTATGCAATGCATTTGTAAAATTCAACACACCCAGTTATCTTTATATCTGAAAGGATAAAAACGCTTTAACTATTGAGGATTGAATATCCTAATAAACAAGAAGCAAAATTAAATAAAACAAGACAGTTTATTTTATTGTTCATTAAGATTTTTTCGTATTTATACATTTGTTTGCTGATTATTTTATATCTGAAAGGATATAATTATAACTTTTTAATTATATATACAATTATTACTTTTTTAACACAAAAATGCTACACTTTTTTTTAAATTTTTATAGCAAATTATCCTATTATTCTTAAAATGAATAAATTATTATTCAGGGAAGTTTTAGAAAATTTATTCACGTTCTTTGTTCTTTGATCGTAATACTCCACCGAAAGTAACAAATGGTCAAGTAACATTCGTCAATACCACTAATGGACAAAACATATAATTCATGTGTAATGAGGGTTTCAACATGACGAATGGGGACCAGAATCAGATTTGTCAGGATAAGGGGGAATGGAGTGGGATGGCATCTTAATGTACACTTATGTATGTAGCAATGACTTTATCAAATTCAGTATACTCAGTAACTTTTAAATCTTTTAGGATTAAAAAAGCTATATGTTTATGTTGTTGTGGTTTTTTGTTGTTGTTGTTGTTATTGTTGTTTTTTTTGTTGTTGTTTTGTTGTTGTTTTTAGATTGCTTTTCTCCGCCTAATATAACAAATGGTAACGTGACATTCGTCAACACCAATTATGGACAAAACATAATGTACATGTGCAATGTGGGTTATAACATGACGGAAGGGGACCAGAATCAGACTTGCCAGAATAACGGAACGTGGAGTGGAATGACACCTTACTGTACACTTGTTGGTATGCAATGCATTTGTAAAATTCAACACACTCAGTTATCTTTATATCTGAAAGGATAAAAACGCTTTAACTATGGAGGATTGAATATACTAATAAACAAGTAGCAAAAATAAATAAATCAAGACAGTTTATTTTATTGTTCATTAAGATTTTTTCGTATTTTTACATTTGTTTGCTGTTTATTTTATATCTGAAAGGATATAATTTTAACTTTTTTAATTATATATACAATTATTACCTTTTTAACTCAAAAATGCTACACTATTTTTTAAATTTTTATAGCAAATTATCCTATTATTCTTAAAATGAATAAATTATTATACAGGGAAGTTTTAGAAAATTTATTCACGTTCTTTGTACTTTGATTGTAATACTCCACCGAAAGTAACAAATGGTCAAGTAACATTCGTCAATACCACTTATGGACAAAACATATCATTCATGTGTAATGAGGGTTACAACATGGCGAAGGGGGACCAGAATCAGATTTGTCAGGTTAAGGGGGAATGGAGTGGGATGGCACTTTAATGTACACTTATGTATGTAGCAATCACTTTATCAAATTCAGTATACTCAGTAACATTTAAATCTTTAATGATTAAAAAAGCTATATGTTTATGTTGTTGTGGTTTTTTGTTGTTGTTGTTGTTGTTGTTGTTTTTTATTGTTCTTGTTTTTTTTTTTTTAGATTGCTTTTCTCCGCCTAATATAACAAATGGTAACGTGACATTCGTCAACACCACTTATGGACAAAACATAATGTACACGTGCAATGTGGGTTATAACATGACGAAAGGGGACCAGAATCAGACTTGTCAGAATAACGGAACGTGGAGTGGAATGACACCTAACTGTACACTTGTTGGTATGCAATGCATTTGTAAAATTCAACACACCCAGTTATCTTTATATCTGAAAGGATAAAAACGCTTTAACTATTGAGGATTGAATATCCTAATAAACAAGAAGCAAAATTAAATAAAACAAGACAGTTTATTTTATTGTTCATTAAGATTTTTTCGTATTTATACATTTGTTTGCTGATTATTTTATATCTGAAAGGATATAATTATAACTTTTTAATTATATATACAATTATTACTTTTTTAACACAAAAATGCTACACTTTTTTTTAAATTTTTATAGCAAATTATCCTATTATTCTTAAAATGAATAAATTATTATTCAGGGAAGTTTTAGAAAATTTATTCACGTTCTTTGTTCTTTGATCGTAATACTCCACCGAAAGTAACAAATGGTCAAGTAACATTCGTCAATACCACTAATGGACAAAACATATAATTCATGTGTAATGAGGGTTTCAACATGACGAATGGGGACCAGAATCAGATTTGTCAGGATAAGGGGGAATGGAGTGGGATGGCATCTTAATGTACACTTATGTATGTAGCAATGACTTTATCAAATTCAGTATACTCAGTAACTTTTAAATCTTTTAGGATTAAAAAAGCTATATGTTTATGTTGTTGTGGTTTTTTGTTGTTGTTGTTGTTATTGTTGTTTTTTATTGTTGTTGTTTTGTTGTTGTTTTTAGATTGCTTTTCTCCGCCTAATATAACAAATGGTAACGTGACATTCGTCAACACCAATTATGGACAAAACATAATGTACATGTGCAATGTGGGTTATAACATGACGGAAGGGGACCAGAATCAGACTTGCCAGAATAACGGAACGTGGAGTGGAATGACACCTTACTGTACACTTGTTGGTATGCAATGCATTTGTAAAATTCAACACACTCAGTTATCTTTATATCTGAAAGGATAAAAACGCTTTAACTATGGAGGATTGAATATACTAATAAACAAGTAGCAAAAATAAATAAATCAAGACAGTTTATTTTATTGTTCATTAAGATTTTTTCGTATTTTTACATTTGTTTGCTGTTTATTTTATATCTGAAAGGATATAATTTTAACTTTTTTAATTATATATACAATTATTACCTTTTTAACTCAAAAATGCTACACTATTTTTTAAATTTTTATAGCAAATTATCCTATTATTCTTAAAATGAATAAATTATTATACAGGGAAGTTTTAGAAAATTTATTCACGTTCTTTGTACTTTGATTGTAATACTCCACCGAAAGTAACAAATGGTCAAGTAACATTCGTCAATACCACTTATGGACAAAACATATCATTCATGTGTAATGAGGGTTACAACATGGCGAAGGGGGACCAGAATCAGATTTGTCAGGTTAAGGGGGAATGGAGTGGGATGGCACTTTAATGTACACTTATGTATGTAGCAATCACTTTATCAAATTCAGTATACTCAGTAACATTTAAATCTTTAATGATTAAAAAAGCTATATGTTTATGTTGTTGTGGTTTTTTGTTGTTGTTGTTGTTGTTGTTGTTTTTTATTGTTCTTGTTTTTGTTTTTTTTTAGATTGCTTTTCTCCGCCTAATATAACATATGGTAACGTGACATTCGTCAACACCACTTATGGACAAAACATAACGTACACGTGCAATGTGGGTTATAACATGACGGAAGGGGACCAGAATCAGACTTGTCAGAATAACGGAACGTGGAGTGGAATGACACCTAACTGTACACTTGTTGGTATGCAATGCATTTGTAAAATTCAACACACCCAGTTATCTTTATATCTGAAAGGATAAAAACGCTTTAACTATTGAGGATTGAATATCCTAATAAACAAGAAGCAAAAATAAATAAAACAAGACAGTTTATTTTATTGTTCATTAAGATTTTTTCGTATTTATACATTTGTTTGCTGATTATTTTATATCTGAAAGGATATAATTATAACTTTTTAATTATATATACAATTATTACTTTTTTAACACAAAAATGCTACACTATTTTTTAAATTTTTATAGCAAATTATCCTATTATTCTTAAAATGAATAAATTATTATTCAGGGAAGTTTTAGAAAATTTATTCACGTTCTTTGTTCTTTGATCGTAATACTCCACCGAAAGTAACAAATGGTCAAGTAACATTCGTCAGTACCACTAATGGACAAAACATATAATTCATGTGTAATGAGGGTTTCAACATGACGAATGGGGACCAGAATCAGATTTGTCAGGATAAGGGGGAATGGAGTGGGATGGCACTTTAATGTACACTTATGTATGTAGCAATGACTTTATCAAATTCAGTATACTCAGTAACTTTTAAATCTTTAAGGATTAAAAAAGCTATATGTTTATGTTGTTGTGGTTTTTTTTGTTGTTGTTGTTGTTTTTTGTTGTTGTTGTTTTGTTGTTGTTTTTAGATTGCTTTTCTCCGCCTAATACAACAAATGGTAACGTGACATTCGTCAACACCAATTATGGACAAAACATAATGTACACGTGCAATGTGGGTTATAACATGACGGAAGGGGACCAGAATCAGACTTGCCAGAATAACGGAACGTGGAGTGGAATGACACCTTACTGTACACTTGTTGGTATGCAATGCATTTGTAAAATTCAACACACTCAGTTATCTTTATATCTGAAAGGATAAAAACGCTTTAACTATTGAGGA
>CM037779.1:50278244-50310744 GCA_021229015.1 Solen grandis | reverse complement strand
GGAGTGGAATGACACCTTACTGTACACTTGTTGGTATGCAATGCATTTGTAAAATTCAACACACCCAGTTATCTTTATATCTGAAAGGATAAAAACGCTTTAACTATGGAGGATTGAATATCCTAATAAACAAGAAACAAAAATAAATAAAACAAGACAGTTTATTTTATTGTTCATTAAGATTTTTTCGTATTTATACATTTGTTTGCTGTTTATTTTATATCTGAAAGGATATAAATTTAACTTTTTTTAATTATATATACAAGTATTACTTTTTTAACTCAAAAATGCTACAATATTTTTTAAATTTTTATAGCAAATTATCCTATTATTCTTAAAATGAATAAATTATTATTCAGGGAAGTATTAGAAAATTTATTCACGTTCTTTGTTCTTTGATTGTAACACTCCGCCGAAAGTAACAAATGGTCACGTAACATTCGTCAATACCACTTATGGACAAAACATATCATTCATGTGTAATGAGGGTTACAACATGACGAAGGGGGACCAGAATCAGATTTGTCAGGTTAAGGGGGAATGGAGTGGGATGGCACTTTAATGTACACTTATGTATGTAGCAATGACTTTATCAAGTCAGTATACTCAGTAACTTTTAAATCTTTAAGGATTAAAAAAGCTACATGATTATGTTGTTGTGGTTTTGTTGTTGTTGTTGTTGTTTTGTTGTTGTTGTTTTTTGTTGTTGTTGTTTTTGTTTTTTTTTAGATTGCTTTTCTCCGCCTAATATAACAAATGGTAACGTGACATTCGTCAACACCACTTATGGACAAAACATAACGTACACGTGCAATGTGGGTTATAACATGACGGAAGGGGACCAGAATCAGACTTGTCAGAATAACGGAACGTGGAGTGGAATGACACCTAACTGTACACTTGTTGGTATGCAATGCATTTGTAAAATTCAACACACCCAGTTATCTTTATATCTGAAAGGATAAAAACGCTTTAACTATTGAGGATTGAATATCCTAATAAACAAGAAGCAAAAATAAATAAAACAAGACAGTTTATTTTATTGTTCATTAAGATCTTTTCGTATTTATACATTTGTTTGCTGTTTATTTTATATCTGAAAGGATATGAATTTAACTTTTTTAATTATATATACAAGTATTACTTTTTTAACTCAAAAATGCTACAATATTTTTTAAATTTTTATAGCAAATTATCCTATTATTCTTAAAATGAATAAATTATTATTCAGGGAAGTATTAGAAAATTTATTCACGTTCTTTGTTCTTTGATTGTAACATTCCGCCGAAGGTAACAAATGGTCACGTAACATTCGTCAATACCACTTATGGACAAAACATATCATTCATGTGTAATGAGGGTTACAACATGACGAAGGGAGACCAGAATCAGATTTGTCAGGATAACGGGGAATGGAGTGGGTTGGCACTTTAATGCACACTTATGTATGTAGCAATGACTTTATCAAATTCAGTATACTCAGTAACTTCTTGCTGTTTTTCTTGTTGTTGTTTTTTTGTTTTTGTTTTTTGTTGTTTTTAGATTGCTTTTCTCCGCCTTATATATCAAATGGTAACGTGACATTCGTTAACACCACTTATGGACAAAACATAATGTACACGTGCAATGTGGGTTATAACATGACGAAAGGGGACCAGAATCAGACTTGCCAGAATAACGGAACGTGGAGTGGAATGACACCTAAATGTACCCTTGTTGGTATGCAATGCATTTGTAAAATTCAACGCACTCAGTTATTTTTATATCTGTAAGGATAAAAACGCTTTAACTATGGAAGATTGAATATCCTAATAAACAGGTAGCAATAAAAAATAAAACAAGACTGTTTATTTTATTGTTCATTAAGATTTGTTCGTATTTATACATTTGTTTGCTGTTGTTATCATAGTCTTCTAATTATTTGTATAGCTCCAGATATACAAAGATAAATTGATATTTTAATTTAATGTCATATTTTACAATAACAGAAGCGGACAAGAAAATATTCCTTTTGAAAAAAAATGAGAAATTGAAATTCAGTTATTATCTGTAAAATAAAACGACAAATGTTGCGTTGGAATCTCTCAAAAACAATCACTTTTCATCACTCTTAGATTGTTATTCTCCGCCAAATACATCAAATGGTAACGTATCATTCATCAATAAAAAAAATTGTAAAAATGGTAACGTGACATTCGTCAACACCACTTATGGACAAAATATAATGTACACGTGCAATGTGGGTTATAACATGACGGAAGGGGACCAGAATCAGACTTGCCAGAATAACGGAACGTGGAGTGGAAAGATACCTAATTGTACACTTGTTGGTATGTGTCAATGCATTTATCATATACAGTTATCTTTATATCTAAAAGGACATAAACGCTTAACGATTTGAGACGAGAATATTTAAATGTACATGTAGCAAATAAACATAAAACAAGACAGTTTATTTTATTTTAAATAAGATTTTTTCGTATTTATACATTTTTTTGCTGTTGTTATCATAGTCTTCTAATTATTTGTAAAGCTCCAGATATACAAAAATAAATTGATATTTTAATTTAATGTTGCTGTTGCTGTTGTTATCGTAGTCTTCTTAATATATGTATTGCTCATGATGTATATAAATAATTTGATATTTTTAATATCATGTCATTTTTCCAAATAATGAACAATATTATTCCAATAACAGAAGCGGACAAGAAA
This sequence comes from Solen grandis, assembly GCA_021229015.1. Classification (NCBI taxonomy): domain Eukaryota; kingdom Metazoa; phylum Mollusca; class Bivalvia; order Adapedonta; family Solenidae; genus Solen; species Solen grandis. The sequence continues at coordinate 50,308,032 of CM037779.1, read as the reverse complement.
ATATTACTTTTGAACAAAAATGAAAAATGGTAATTCATTTATTATCTGTAAAATAAAAGGACAAATGTTGCCTTATAATCTCTCAAAGAAAATTACTTTTCATAAATCCTAGATTGTTATACTCCGCCTAATGCAACAAATGGTCAAGTAGCATTCGGCAACACCACGTATGGACAAATCATAACATACACATGTAATGAGGGTTACAACATGACGGAGGGAAACCATAATCAGAATTGCCAGGATAACGGGGAATGGAGTGGAATGATACCTAATTGTACACTTATAGGTTTGTAGCAATGGATTTGTTAAATTCAACATATTGTGTTTTTTGCTTTGAAATTCATTAGAATATATTTAGAATAGAATTTTTTCATCTCCAGCAATCATTTATTGCCAAACGTATTTTTCATTTCGGGAAACCCGTTTTCCCATCATGTTATGTTTTTAGTGGTATACGCATAGTTTTCTTTCCAGTCACTAGTAATTCTGGTGTATTGATTTTCTTTATTATTTTTCACACTTTTGAATATTCAATTATCTACCAAAAATAACGAAAAAAAAATAAAATTTGTATTTCAAATTGTAAGCAATTGTCAAAAAAAATGTATAATTTAGCTCAAACCGGAATTACCTTCTCATACATTTTTGATTGAATCAATAAAATCAAAATAGATTTCATTTTATTTCTTCAAATTTAAGTGAAAAAGAAATATATATGTGAAGAAAACGAAAGAAAAATGCTTTCGTTTATTTATTGGTGATTTCTTTACTCTTACGTGTAACAACACGGAAGCGGCGCTACAATTAAGTTTTTTTAGCCCATGATGAAAGCTAGCATCCTTTTTTGGACAAAACATTCTGCTACAATATCAACGAAATCTTCAAAGGATTTTGAAAAGAAAAGGTAAACTATGTCTCATGAAATAGATTTGTGCAATGAATTGTATTAAATTACGATTTTTTTAATGTTTTATTTTTTTATTATTTTTTATGACTGTCTATTAACTTTCATTTTTTGGAAATTTTGCGAACGTCATTTTCATCGAACATTGTTTTTATTAATTATTTCAAAACATTTCAGTTTACAGTACAAAATACAATGTCCAACTTTAGAATTAACATATTATAGTAAGTAAGGGGTTTATAACTATCTTTTTAGATATAATCACTGGTAATTTTTTATATTTCTCACTGTCTAAATGCAGTTTTGTCCGTTCATCTTCTACTTGTGTCATTTTTTACATCATGAATTTTCAACTTAAACTCATTGGTGCCATAAATTGAAATATGTTTCTTTCAAAAGTGTTTCCAACAGTTTGTGTAAACAAATGAAACAGCAGCCAATATCCTGACATATTGTCAATCTTATTTCATGATTTATTTTAAGGATGTATTCGGCTCAAATTTCAAATAAATTTTTGAAAGAAAATACATTTACTTTGTGAAACATTAAAGCTATAAAGGATATCTGCGTAAATGCACTAGTTCAAGACTGCCGGTGACATCAGTATATTTGAGGAACAGAACCTTGTCACAAGAGTTTGCTGAAATGCGTCTGTCATTATCGAAAAGGTATTCTGGTAGGTATGCATACAATATCGTTCTCTAGTAAAAAGATCACCGATACAAAAATGGCGGCACAATACTCTGACAGCGAAAATGAAAGTTCTACGTAAGGGAGAAAGGCCGAAACATCGAGTCCCGTAGAGCCATGAAGTTTTATTCGATGAAATTTTGGATAGTTTGTTTCTCACACTTAACACAATTTCCCTTAGTTATAATATTTGAAATCACAAAAAAAGCATAAGGGATTGGAGGAATTCGTGTTTTCCTTTGTTGTAGGAAGAAACACGAGGAACTTGAACTCTGAGTGTTTGCCTTTTGTAACTAGAAGATCTAATATCAGTGTAATGCTGTTAGTCTCTTACAGCGACATGTTCCTGGGCGAGAAAACTTGCTGCCTGTTTGTTGTCACATTGATATTCATAACATTCCAAGCGATTCCGAATGAAATCGGATTGTTCCGACTATATTTTATAATCTTCGTATGTGCTCGTCAGTTAATATGTCGGCGGATTTTAAAATTGTCGTTATGTTCATATAACTTTGTCTCATTCAATTCTCTGACTTTTCTTGTAATACAAATGTTCCATACATTTGCATATAGTATATCACAACTTTCTATTAAGTTTTGTTTGGGATAAATGTTTGACCGAATACATCTTTAATAATTTTTTTTTAATTCATTAATTATTTTCTAATGATAGAGTAAATTTCTAGATGACTTAAAGACGTTTGAGCGGGTTTTTCTAACATACAGATTTTTCTAAAAATTTGCATATAAGTACTTTAGACTATAACTAAAAGATATATGAATTAAAATAGGGGGTCACCATGCTTGTTTTAGAGATCAAGCTTATGGTAGAGAATCACTCTTTGCTAAAATTTGTTGAAAAAACATGGTTAAAAATAATTCGTTTCTAAATACTGTTACAGCATATTTTTTTAAATATTTTCATCACCATTTCTAACTCATTTTGTATTCCATAAGTTACAGATAAAAACTACTGTCAAATATGCATTGAAAATACAAAACGGGCATAAGATCTCATTTATACAAAAACTATCCCAAAACTGCGAATTTATATATATATTTTTCTAAATAAAAAATAAAATTCAACGGACAGATTTCCTTCATTTTTTCAGAGTCACTTTTCTGATATAAATGATTTCTGAAAAAAGAAATACATACCTCACCCACTAAAACTGCTAATTTTACTGAAATTTTAGCCAATTTGCATAAAAACACTAAAATGTGACTTTCTGTACCTTCAAAATTTGGCAAATATACATTTGGTGATATTCTTAACACATGAATCTGAAAATTTGGGCTTTTTTCTATCATTCAACTTAAAATAAATGAGGAATTCAAAAACAATATTTTTACTAAATTCAAAATCAGCTGTAATCCGCTGAACGTCCTTAATCAAGTAACACTAAAATGCAGTGAAATAAACAAGTTCAGGAAATAAATTGACAGTTTATCTTACATTTTTATACATGTGCATAAAATATAATACACCATTTTGCTGTGTTAACTTTAATGTTTTGTTGTTGTTGTTTTTTATTGTTTTGTTTTGTTTTGTTTGTTTTTTTTGTTTTGTTTTTTTTGGGGGGGGGGGGGTTGCTGTTGTTTTTTTATTTTTTAGAAATGTAAAAAGAAAATAAATTTCTAAATAATTTTCTACTGGTAAAATCTTAGTTATTGAGTCAAATTTTGTATTTTCTTGATTAAAATTACTTTTTTCCATCCCTATTTTTTATTGAAGACCAGTCCTTTTTTCAGGTGCATTGTTTGTGAGATATTCTAAACTATTCCCATTTGAATATGTCGTTTCTTCATGAATAAAATTAAAATATGACATTTCATAATTTCTTGTTCCAAATTTAGAAGTTTTACATGCTCAGTGACAAATCAACAGGATAGTTGTTTTAATGAACATCTACAGTAGAATCTCGTTAAACCAAAGTTATTGGGACCGAGCAGAAAACTTCGAAATAACGATTATTTGAATGAAAATCTCAATGAAAATTTCGGTTTGTTTTTGTACATGTCTGCATTTTAATTACCGGTATATATCCTGGAAATCGCTATTCCTTGAAAAGCACCTAATTTTAGTTTCTTTATTCTCCCCCGCCGAAAGGGATGTGGCTATAGACTCTGTCCTTCTGCCCGTTCCACATTTTTGTCCGGAGCATAAATCTAAAAGTATTCGAGATATCAACTTAATACTTCATTGATAGATCTCATTGAGGAAAAGTGCAATGCTCAAAAATGATAACTCTACCTCATTGTTTTTAGGTATTGTCCTTTGTTGTTTCAAGCTTAATTTTTGTCCAGATCAAAAGTCAAAAGGTATTTGAGATATCATCTTGATACTTCATAGGTGGATAGATGTCATTGAGGAAAAGTGAGGTGAACAAGAATGATAACTCTTTCTATCATTATTTTTGAGTCATCGCCTTCTGCTATTTGTCAGGCTAATTATTTGTCTGGAGCATAAGCCAAATAGAATTTGAGATATCATCTTGATATTTCATAGGTGGATAGGTCTCATTAAGGAGGAGTGCAGTGCACAAGAATAATAAGTATACTTTTAATTATTTTTAAGTAATTCCCCCCCCCACACACACACACACACATTGTTTTTGTCGGAGCTGTACGTCTGTCTATCTGTCGGTCTGTTTGTCTGTCCGTCTGCCTGTCTGTCCGTCTTTCTGTCATACTTTTCGTCCGGAGCGTAACTCAGAAAGTACCAAAGCTATTTTACAAGAATTTTTGTCTGGAGCATAACTCACAAAGTATGAAGGCTATTAGCTTGAAACTTCACAGTTGGATATATCTCACTGAGGAGAAGTGTCATGCCAAAGAACCATAACTCTATGCATCATATATTTGGATTTATTGCCCTTAATTACACCTTATACTTAAGTTTTGTCCGGAGTTTAAATCACAAAGTATCCAATTTATGGATAGATCTCATTAAGGAGAAGTGACATGAATAAGAACTGTAACTCTGCACATCAATGTTTTGGAGTTAAAATGTATCATAGTTATTAACTTCAAATTTCACAGGTGTAAAGATATTATATAGGAGAAGTGTCTAGATCTAATTGAGAGAACCGTGACTCTGTGCATCATATTTTTGGAGTTACTGCCATTTGTTAAATTTCAGTTATTTTTGCCTGGAACATCACTCAAAAATTATAAAAGATATTAACTTGAAACTTCACAGGTGGATAGACCTAGTGATGGAAAAGCGTCTTGCACAAGAACCATAACTCTATGCATCATATGTTTTAGTTATATCCTTTTGTTAAATTCCATACTTATTTTTTGTCCAGAGCATTTCTCGCGCACTATAAGACATATAACTTTGAAATTTCATAAATGGATCACATGGAGGAGAAGTACTGTGCGCACAAACTCTGCATATATACTTCTTTGTTGTTGTTGTTGTTTAAAGCATTACGCATGCACTATGAGACAGATAACCTTGAATCTTGAACTTACAAAGTAGAATTGGACCTAAATTCTGCAAATTATATTTTTAAAGTTATTGCCCGTTGTTTAAATTCACATTCAATTAATTTATGTCCGTAGCATAACCAATGCACTATGAGACATATAACCTTAACGTTTAATAGGTGGATAGACGTTACACACTAGAGCATAATCCATTTTCAATGTTTCTTGTTAGAGCTCTTCCGCTTTAATTTAATTCCGTGTCTTTAAGATAACTCCCGCCCGACTCATACTATTGAAATTAAATTTCATTTATTGAAAGAAATTAATAAGAGAAAGTGCCATGCACCAAGTTTACTAACACTGGCCTCAGTATTTTTTTAGTTATTCACCTATTCACCATTTCTTGACAGCATAATAACTATTGTTATAGTTATGCTATTGAAATAAAACTTCAGTTATGGAAAGAAATTGATGAGAGGAAGTGTCACACAGAAGGTCCATGGCTCTGTGTGGAGCTTTATCAATGTAGTCAGCACTTGAACTTTCATTATTTGCATATGTCACTGTGTGTCTTGGTGTATATGTGTGTGAAGGGAAGGAGGTCGGGGGAAGACATCAGTTTTCTACGAAAACAAATCGCTAGTTTCCCTTTGTTATTTTCCATGCTTAATACTTGTCCGGCGCATAAATAAAAAAGTATTTGAGATATCAACTTGAAACTTCATTGGTGGAAAGATCTCATTGAGAATGATTGCAGTGCCTAAGAATGATAATTCTACCTTTCATATTTTTTAAGTTATTGCCCTTTGTTAATAAGAGAAATAGTTAAGGTGAAGGAAGAAATTATAAGAGGTCACAGTTTCTTTATTATTTTACCTGTAGACCTCAAAATAGGGGGATTAGTAAGTCTTCACATAGGTTTCATATCTATAATCACTTCAAAAATCAGTCTTCATTATATATATATATATATATATATATATATATATATATATATATATATATTATTCTACTTTCCAACACATCTTCTTATGAGCAAGCATTCGGCGGTGGGGATGGCCATGTTAATATGGCTCTTGTTCTATCATGTATTTATACACTTTTTGTATATAGGAAATACATACATGTCCTATTGAGTATTGAGGTGCTTCTGATTAACATAATCGTTTTAACATGTCAATATAGTAATACGTTTACATGTTTTAAAAGTTGATTTGCTACTTTAGGTAACGTGCCGGTGATGAATGCCATCATATATGAAATGTACTCAAAATATGAAACCCGGTTTTATCTGCTGGCACGTGCATACTATGCAACATGTCAGACATCGATTAGCAATTATCAATATTTCCAGTCGGAAACGCATTGACAAACCCAACCTCAAAAGATGTGTGAAAAAATGCCTGAGCCATCATTCCAGGTGCTACCGCAAAATAAAAATTGGTTTCCGATCCGGGAACGATAATAAATTAAAAAACTTGCATAAATTACAATATTTAAAAATAATAAAATAGCCAAAAAATCGAAATAGCGAAATTCGGATTTAACATTTTATTTTTAGTTAAAATGAAAAATTCGGGACAAAAAAATAAACTTCAAAATGGCGAAAAAGTCGGTTCAACGATGTTCGGTTTGGTGTGGTTCTACTGTATTTTAAAGCACAGATTATGTGTTCAAGATTTTTGAAGACAAAACTAAGGTACAATTTAACATACAGCAATGTCATTTGACGGTATTATAAAAAAATGATTTGTCAGGGAAATGAATAAAAGAGTTAACGCTGCACACATTCAAGTGCTGAGGATTTGATTTTGAACAAGTACAAAAGAAAGGTAAATAGTATAAATGTGCATATCTTAAAAAAACTTTATTTTATAAACCTCTTTATGACAAAAACTTGCAGGTATTTATTTATCCTCTTAGTGTTGGAATTTGGAATTGATCTGCTTTGTTTTGAGTTTATATTTTTGTCAAATACTCATTTGCCCTGAAGATGTGAGCATGTGATCATAACATTCATTTGATGATCGGTGTTACTTCTTTTCATAGGAGGCAAAGATCGGAAAATTGGTGTCTCATTTCAAAGTCAGACGTCGGTGGATGTTGAAATTATTATGTGACTTATATGTAATTTAGAATAACACTAAATAACTAAAAGCACATGGAGATATTTTAATATGTGTGTGTGTGCGAAGCGCGTATTGCAAGATTAATATATTTTAAAACTACAAATAAACTTAATTCAAATTCGAAATCTTAAATGTAAGCTGCCAATCACTCAACTAAATTATCATATTTTTGTTTATTTTATTTCTTTTTATTTCTTTTTTTTTTTTGTAGAAAAAAAATCATAGATTTACTTTAATCTTGTTTTTCTTACATCGATTTGGAAACAAGTTCGTACAACTTTTACAAATTCCTATCTATGGTTCCTAGCTGGGCTAGTACTTTTTACCTGGGGAGGTGCATATAGGGAAATTATAAATAATGACATCAATTAAAAATATGCTGGTTTCCTGTTGAGCAGAAAGAAAGAGAGAGAGAGATGATGATGATGCTGATGATGATGAAGATGATAATGTTGTTGTTGTTTTTCATTTCTCTCTGGTAATTTAACTTATGCCATATTTAATAGACAAATAGAAAAAGAAATGGGGTCGATAATTTGTGTGTGTGTGTGTGTGTGTGTGTGTGTGTGTGTGTGTGCTGAAAAAAATTACTGCAAATAAATATATGAAATGGTCCTATTTTATAACAAACGTAAATTCACTTTAAGGGCGAATATCACAATAGCGTCATTTTGCTATATAGACAAAAAAGGAAAATCAAAACTAGCGAACAGATTTTTTTAAAACTTGGAATGCTTATAGAGAATCACACTAGAAACAAATTTGTGGAATAAAAAAATTGGGGTCTCTGTGCTAATTTTGAGTTATCTGCCCCTGAATATGAGTTTTTTGGCTCTTTATGTCATATTCAAAGGCAATAACTCAATATTATGGGCTAGCAACACCTCATTTGATTTCAACTCGATGTTTGGTACATTATCCCCTATCACTGTCTAAAGGTTGTTGAAATTCTATGCAATAGTTTTTATACTTAAGTCGCAAACGCAAAAATATAAAGAAATAATTTTTTCAAGAAAAACGCAGTATAGTAATTTGCTGAAACATTGTGAGAAATCAGTTGGATGACATTGTTTTAAAATTTGGAAAATGACTTTGACTGAAACAACAAACAATAATGTGAAATAAAATAGGGTATCAGTGGACTTAATTTTGTGTTATCTGCCCTTGGAAATTACAGAAAAGAGCTAAAAACTCATATTCAGGGGCAGATAACTCAAAAAGTAGCACAGAGACCCCATTTTTTTATTCCATAAATTTGTTTCTAGTGTGATTCTCTATAATCATGCCAAGTTTAAAAAAAATATTTTCGCTAGTTTTGATGTTTATTCTTTGTCTATATAGTAAAATAGCGCTATTGTGATATACGCCTTTAAACTAACAAATGATTTCTCTATATTTTTTTTTCATTCATATGTATTTGTAATTATTATAACAGCGATACATTCCTATTGTTCTTTAAAAACTTTCAAGAACAACAACATCATCATCATTTTGTCTCTAACTTTCTCTCTCTCTCTCTTTCTCTCTCTCTCACTGTTTTAGAAATTAAAAACATGTATATTTGCATGATTTTATGTTATTTACTGATTGCAGTTATAGTATATAATTATGCTGTATTTAAACAGAGTCTCTACATATACATAAAGTATTAATAGACCGTAATATTTGCTAAGATGATATTTGAAATTAATTATTGAAATAGTTATCACCATATAAGTGTAATATAGCTTTTTGGTCAAATTGCAGAATACAAACAATCTCTCTCTGTCTTTTCCTCTTTTTACGCCCCTAACTGAATACACTTTCTTCCCATTCCAATTTTGTAACGGGCTGATTTCATAAAATAGACAAGTGTGTTTCAAAATCACTGATAGAAAAATCACACACAAAATGACCACATATTTTTTTCAATGTCGAAGTTGACGGATTTTATTGACGCCGCTAAGGTGTCTCTAAAGACCAAACTGTGTGTAGGGATGTGATGCGGTGGCACACATTCTATACTTATATATCACAGGTTAATAACTAATATTAAAAGACATCAAGAGTTTAAACAATTTGCATCATTTATGTGGTGATGGTGGTTATTTTGTAAGCAAACTTGCCTTCATGACCACATTTATTTTATGTATTTTTTCTTAATGAGTATTCAAACGTGATAAAGAAAAAAAACACCACAAAGTTTATTTTCATTTTCTTAAAACATGGAATTACAGACATATACTTACTTCCAAAGATGACAGACTTTATAATCTTAAATTAAATTCCAAAGAAATCAATCCGAAGGTACTGTTGCGTATGTTCCTTTTCTCTTTAACTTTACAACTCAGCCTGATACAACATGTGGGAAATTAACATCAATGGTTATTTGTATTTTCCTATTGTTTATATTCATTTCTCTTATTTATCTCTGAATCATATTATCGTACAATACTAGAAAAAGCCCGCGAAATCGCGGGTATGTCTTTTACTGTTTGGATTTGTCTGAACAGATATAAGCTATGTCACGGTGCCCAACCACAGGATAGGGACAATTTGTTTCACATAAACAAACCTGCCTTTGATGGCGCTTGGCTATGAAGCCAAGGTTTGTTTGTTTGATCCTCACTGGGGTCGGGTACGACATCCGTGATGGATAGCATATTTTTTTAATTTATTTTTTTTGGATGGTCATTCGTCTTCCACCACTGTAATTAGTTAATTTCAGGGATGTGTGCTAATGTTTCAGTAATGTCAGAATCCCGTGAAAGTGTTGTTAGGTGAACTGGCCATCTGTTAGAATTTTGATGGCATAAAAAGGCATTAAATAATTCAAATAAAACAAATAAACCATGTTGTTTAACACACAGAAAGAAGATTAAATTAGAAAGAACTCATTGCTGTCACATTGTTAAAAGTGTATATTTATTTCAAATGGTGGGGGGATGACGATAGTTGCAGCATTGGAATATAATACAAATGAAGACTTTCTATTGATGTGAACAACAATAATGTAACTGCGAACTGCATAGCAGAATTAAATTCTACAGGAATGACAAACGAATTGAAAAACTAGAAACGGATGTCCCCACCATTATGTTTATTAGATAATATTTTTGTCATTGAATATCAAAAACTGGAAACATAAAAGATGATTTTAAGATCAAATGAGTGCTGTGACCTTTACCTCAACCAAGTGATGTGACATTGACCTTCAAGCTAGCAACTTATGATTGTTTTGTGACACAGCGTTTTGTCCTAAGGATCTCTCCCTGTGCCAAGTTATTTCAAAACATGACTTTACACAACAAAGACATAGCCCAGACAGGACAGCTTACAATTTTTTTAACTAAACTACTGCTGTGACCTTGAAGCAAGCAACTTTGTTCTTGTTTGTGTTACATCATATGTTTGGGATCATTTGTGCCAAGTTATTTAAAAAAACACACAATCATTCACAACAAAGTTACTGCTGGGACACGATTTTAAGGTCAACTGAGTGCTGACCTTGACTTTCAAGCTGGCATCCTGGTTTTTGTCCGCGACACATCATCTTGACCTGAGAAACATGTGTGTAACATAGGAGTTATTTTAAAAAGTGACCATACATAACAAAGTTACAGCTGAGACACGATTTAAAGGTCAATTGAGTGTTGTGACCTTGACCTTCAAGATAGCAAGCTAGTTCTTGTTTGTGACACATCGTCTTGTCTTAAGAATAACTTTTTATCGAATGATTTTAAAAAGCGACTATACATTACAAAGTTACAACTAGGACACGAATTCTTTCTCACACACACACACACACACACACTGACAAACACACACACGGACAGGTGTAACACTACATGCACGTCGCCAATTAATGACGGGGGCATAAAAAGCATAACAGGTCATAAATCTAAGACATGTACCACATGCTATATGAATACGTGTACAGCGTCTTCCTTCCGAGCGTTCATGTAAAGGCCACACAACATAAACTCAAAAAATAAATAAGTTAACTTGAAATATGAATTGAAAATATAAACGTGATTGCACCAGGAGAAGTTAAAAGGACATGTATTTGTGCACTAGATGATATTTCAAACTTAATATGTGCAAGGGTCACATGTATTTGTAAATCTGAGGCGCAATATTCATACCATTTTGCTTTTTAAATATAACAATAACGAAACCAATATTCTTTGAAAAAGTATATTTGCTTGCAGACTGCGGTGAGCCTGAAAACCTTACCAACGGATTAGTGGAATGGAATGGAACAACATATGGCGAGAAAGCCAATTACATGTGTGAAAGTGGGTATTATATATATGGAGATGTAACGAGAACATGCGGGACCAGTGGTCAATGGAATGGAACGACACCAGCCTGTTCTCCGAGTAATGTATACATTTACAAACAAGTTTAAAGACTCCCTAGGTATATTTAGATTAAAATTAAGACAATATTAACTTACTCCATCGCTCGAAATTAAAAATGAGAAATAACGATTTTCATTTAATTAATTCGTCTCATTATATTTTGTTTGCAGAAATACCATACAACGGACAGTGTAATGCTACAGGAGAAACAAATAATTGCAATACTACAAACGCAATTTGTCTCCAAAGCAGTAAGCAATGCGTGTGTAGAGCTAATGAATTCCATCGGGAATCTGCGGATAAATGCATTAAAAGTAGGTATCACTATAATAAAAAAAATGTAACATGCATTTCTTTTATGAAATTCAATTTTCTTTACTACTTTAGATACTTTACATTTATGTTAGTTTTTTTTGGGGGGGGGGGTTTGTTTTTATTTTGGCTTTTTTTTGTTGTTGTTGTTGTTGTTATTTTTAATTTTTTGTGGATCGTCAGTGTCTATTTCTTAAAAAAATTGCTTTGGATCAAAAACAGATTTAAAAAGAAAAGATATTTTGCTTTTTTTTTTTTTTAGAATTTGAATTTGATTTTACTACCCTGAACCTCACAGTGGAAGATGTAACAGTTGGCTCATTTGAAATTCATTGGCTGAACGAATCAACGATTCAAATGAATATTACTCAAATCCAGTTCGAGGGGGAAAACATTTTGAAAAAGATAGACAAAGAAAAAGGCAAAGTCAAAATTGATTCCCTTCAAGCAGCTACGCAATACTTTGTGACCATACTTGCTTTTAACAATGACATTCCGAGTATAAACGACACAATCATTGGGACATATACACGTAAGATGATTATCTTAAACAGTTAAATACACTTTTAAAGGTTCATAAGTAGGTCTCGTCGTTCTTTAAGACAATGTGAACATTATTTGACGCTTTCGCTGATAACACTGATTGATAAAGCATACATTTCACTGTTGAATATCGGATGTTACCATTTTCAATTTAATAAATGTTTTCTGTATTAATGCCGCGTTAGATGAACCGGGCTCAAATAACGTCAAATAATACCAATGAAATTACGTCGCATAATTGTGGCTCCAGATATGGAACTCCGTGGGAACGAGAGAAAGAAAGAAACAATATGAAAATAGATGTTTTATAGTAACTCGAAATTATTCATTTAAAGGGGGATTATTTGGTGATATCTTTCACTTGTAGTCATAAAATAATTGAGATTTTTATCGTAGCGAAAGCGTAAAATAAGATAACAAATATCCTCTAAAACATTCAGTTTATATACCGGTACATCGATAAACAAATTAAAATTCATTTCTTTTATCTTTTATTTTGAGAAGATTTGCCCATACCTCATTTGGAATGATTTTGTATTAATGTATGTCCATTTTGATAAAGTATTTCTATTTTGTAGTTTAAAGTTGATTACAATAACTTAATAAATCGTGAAATCCAAATATCGTTCATCCACGGACGGTAATGATAAATATACCTGATTATCAAAGCTCTCTCTATTAAGCTGGTATGGTTGTTGTTTTCAGGTCCATTGCCGCCGGCAGAAGTGACATTTGTCGACATCTTTAAAGAAAAAGTTACAGTAAACATATCTGACAAGAACGGGAATTATACACATTTATATTTAATCGTTGAATACAACACTACAGACGACAATCATTCAGAAAATATAAGTCTTCCCAACTGCCTCAATGATAAAGGCAGTGATTGGAAATGTAATTTTACCAGAAACACGACAATTGAAGTTACCGGGTTACTGTCAGGCACGAGATACACGCTGAGAATTTACAGTATGATTGGAGACCTGACATCAACTGACCCGTTTAGTATTGCTTCATATACAAGTATGGCTCGATTTTAAATGTTTAATTTACTTTTGAAGGCTTGGCATACATTTAAATGTGAATTAATGATCACTTTACACTCGTTGACCGTCGAATTTTTCTTATTTTTCAGTTGAGTGCTAACTTTAAATATAAAAATGATTATGATTTATTATTATCTAATTGCAAGTGCCCTTTATTTATTTTAATATTATGCCATCAGAAAATCATTTCATGAACAAGATTTGTTGAATATTCAATACATTAGATTTAGGAAGATGTATTGCCTTATTTACTAATAGTATTTCAATAATTTCAGGACCAACACCACCACAAAATGCTACTGTAGAAAACCAGTATGAGACAGGATTTACAGTCATCATTACACCAAATGATGACAAACGGTTCTCATACTATCATGTCCTCATCAAAGACAATGAAGGCAATCTAAGTGGAAATTGCGAGGATGAAAATAATTCAAATGCAACTGGAAATTGCACCCTAGAGAAAAACTCAACTCAACTCAATGTGTCTGATTTGAATCAAGGGCAATACTACAACGTTACGGTCTTTACATCAGTAGGAAATATGTCGTCTTTGGAGTCTGTTAGAATTAGGATAAACACAAGTTAGTTGCCTTTATACGATACAGAATTCACATTATTTCTAATATATATATATATATATATATATATATATATATATATATATATATACAAGACTGAATGTCATACTTGGTTGGTGTACACTCAATATAATGATATTTTCAGATCCTCCATTTTCGGAAATTGTTTGGAATTAGATCTGGAAAATGTTGTGATTATGGCTATGTTTTATATATTGCAGAGCCCGGTGTCGTTGATAATATAGCTATTACCTCATCAACTGTAGACAATATAACCATAGATTGGGTTCCACCGGATGGAGAAGTTGATAATTACCAAGTGGAGTTTAACTGCTCCAGTCCAAACTGTAACACGAGCATGATCGATATTTACAAAATTAATGTGTCTTCATTTCTGACGAATGCTACGGCCACTGGGCTTGATCCTGGGTCTACATGTGAAGTATGGGTAACGGCCGAGTTAGGAATTTTGCAAGGAAACACTTTAAGTGAGACTGTTATCAACAATGAAACAGGTAATACAATAAGATTTATTTAATAATCATAAATTATAAATTTTAAATGTATAAAACAAATGCATGAACGCATTAAGATATACGAGTGGATTCTCCGAAGTACTTTATTTTAGCATGTATTCTGAATTTCAAGTTATATCCATTTTTTTCAAATTATTATATGCTACTGTTTAAAATAAACTCATTATATTAAAATTGTATATTTAATGGGGTAGAAAATCGTCTTAATTGTCACGTATGTATTTAGCTTTTTTCACTTGCAAGACTCTAAAACACGTCAAAGATCATCTCATATTATAGACATTTATTTCGGCTGTCTGTATAGTGTTATGGGCTATTTCAGTCATTTAAAAAAAAAAAGTTTTACATGGCTGCGGGGTAAAGTAAAATCGGGTTCGCACTTTAAAAACATGACATCTACTGGTAACGGTGAAAATTCTGTTTACGGTTAGATTAGCACCAACTTATATCTTAAAATGATACTGGATACGAATGTGAAACTAAAGTATTTAAGTTTAAATGTCATGGGAAATTTTAATAGGGCATTTATGTACTTTGGGTGCCGATTTCAACATTGGAGACAAAGGTTTAAGAAATGCTAATGTAGATAGACGGTTCATCTTAATTCGGTTCTGAAATTTTTAATTAAGTTTCTTCGGGTCAAAACATGTTTTGCCAAAGGAAGAATGTTTCTTGTTGACCGGACTTCAATATTTTTTATCGCAGCATCTGATAAAACATTGGCCCTAGGCCATAAAGTTAACTTTCAAGTTCAACACTCCACGGAATGCTCAGCCAAAATGAGGCTGAAGTCAGCAAATTATGAGGAGGGGATGGGTGTTAAACTCTGTTCTTTTTTTTAGAGAGAGAAAGGGGGAGATTCTTCAACATATAGTACCATATGGATTTTGAATTAGTAGACGAGTTAGTAAAGAGTACAGATGGTGCCCTCTTTTGATAGTGACTGGTATAAAGCATACAATAAATCGGTAATACGTTAAAGAAAAACTAAATAGGAGAAGGTTCTCGGTGACATTATAGCGCCAATTTCGCGATACCGTGTCAACGGTATTATTAAGTTCTTAAATTTGCAGGTTGATTCTTTTTTTTTATTATTATTATTCTATTGGGGGGGGGGGGTTATGTTCACAATGATATGTTTGATAGAAAAAAAGAATGTATTTTCCAGAGATGCATATCCCAATTTTCTATACTTCATATAGAAATCTACGAATTTAGATAAGAACCCTCGTACTTAGCACAAACTTTAATAAATCCGTTCATAATTAATATAATTTTAATACTGATATAACCATGCCTTATATTTTCTGTGTTTATTCCAGCCCCCGATCCAGTTAGTGACAAAGATATAACTATTGATTCATATGTTGTAAATGTAACATGGAACAAACCCTGTCGATCAATGGAAACCTTTTGGATATAAAATCTGTTTAACTAATATCACTGACATTACAACTCAAGAAACATGCTTCAATTCAACTGAAGAAATGATAACTTTGGGGACACTGCCGTATAGAAATTACTCAGTGGCCATAGTCGCTTTTAACAGAATCGGCCATGGTCAGAAAATGTCGAGTAGACAGTTTCAAACACCAATAGCAGGTTGGTTGTAACGGTTTTGATATTACATTGCTTTTTGTGAAACGCTCTGATAGTATTTCAGATGAAAATTTGTTTATATGATATTGTAATTCATAAGTTTACATGTTGGGGACGTGGAGACATGTCAAATACTTGTAGCTTGTAAAAGAAATATTAAATCTGTATTATGTTACATTTATTTGTGATTAATGTATTTAAACAAACAAAATTAAAATTTACGCTTTCGGGTTTATCAATTTAATCTAGATTTTCCATTATCCGACAAACTCCCCATAAAGAAGTAAATTTTTTGAGTTTGTAAAAATACTAGCATTAGTTTATCAACCTCCGATGACGTTCATCATGTACAAAGCA
Source organism: Solen grandis (assembly GCA_021229015.1). Taxonomy (NCBI): domain Eukaryota; kingdom Metazoa; phylum Mollusca; class Bivalvia; order Adapedonta; family Solenidae; genus Solen; species Solen grandis. Next base: position 50,291,554 of record CM037779.1, on the reverse strand, counting down.
TATAAGATATTTTATGTATCTTATGATCTCAGTATACATTTTTGAAAGGGTCCAATTTATGAAATGCCTTCTTGTTGCTTTGGATATTTGCAGAACCAGAGGAGCCGAAAATTGAAAACATCACTTCAACATCACCAACAGAACTTAAAGTCACTTGGAATACACCTAGCTTGTTTACTGGACCAACGCTTTACATTGTCACAGCCAAGGACATGCGTGATGGAACACTGATTTTTAGCAACACTACTGCTGAAGCAACATCGATAGGTTATAATATAAAATTGTTCAGGCCTTTTATTTAAACATTATTTGTAAGCCAATGGATTGAAATCATTTCTAAAAGGCAATTTAATTGCCATTTATACCAAATACATTGAATGTGTGACTTCATCTAACACCATATTTCAGATGCCATTGCAACACAGATAACCATCGCAGGTCTTGATGAGTTTTGGCAATATGAGATCAATGTTACTGCTATTGTCTCTGATGCTACAACAACATATAGCATTAATTCAGTGCCAGACACAGCCATGACTGACGAAGCAGGTTTGTCTTTCAAATGTGTGAAAATTATATGCAGAAGTAGTAATAGGAGGAGTAGTATTACTTTTAAATTTTAACTCAATCTAAGTGCAATATTCCAACGGCATATGATTTAATATGTCCTCCAGATTATTCCGACATTTCGGATGAGGTCGCCTTGAGATAAAATTATTTTACAAAATTAAGTTATCAAGCCGGGGATTATATGTACCAAATAATAATCATGACTGCGAACTGTCCATAGGTAGAACCGTCTTACGTTTAATGCAAATTTTAGATTCTATGAGTATTACTTATTGCATGTTCTTTACAAACAGCCCCAGGACAGGTTCAAAACGTTTCTGTTATACCCGAGGAAGACGTGACAAGACCCCGGTCTATAACTGTGTCATGGAAACCGCCAACAGTGCGAGAAAGGAATGGGAATATTACGGCCTATTACATTCACTCCTACAACAATATAACGGTACTGAACAATAACTATGTTTTGACTACTGGATTGAGAATCATATATATCGTTTGTCATATTATTTTAATAAATTGATTCATAACTAATTATTTTCAAAATTCTTCTTCATTACCATCAGTGTGTTTAATTAAACTTAACTCCATTTTAGCCAAATGTTCAAATGACGTGAATGCATAAAACGTTTAGTTAAAACTTCCTTATTAGTGTTATTTTTGTCACTTGAATATATACTTTGCAAATTTAAAATGCTGTTCTTTCATACTGATAGAATGTTTTATTTCCCCATGCTATATCTGTTGGTTTTAGAACAGTAGTATTACACGTGTGAACGAAGATATCAGAAAAATTCAGCTCAATATTACCATACCAGGACAGTATACAATTGAGGTAAATAAAGTTCATTATTTATTGATTTGTAAATGTATGTATTTTAGAAAGTATTTTATTATCGAACGGAAAGTTTAATAAGAAAAATATGGAAAAATCGACATAAAACATATCATATTCGATAAATAGCTCGCATATATGACATAAATAAGTAAGATATCGTACAAGCTCTATGATGATCAAACGCATTATCTGGTTTTAAAGAAACGGTTAATTATAAGATAATTTTTTTTTCAAAAAGTTTCGATGTTTAAATATCAAATATGGTTTTCAGGTTAAAAAGGCTTCATAGTGTAAAGATAGAGTTACTTGATAATTTCATTGTTGCGTGTGTATAAATTATGGACCATTGATGATGGTATGGATTTAGATTTATAAAACACTGGTACATGATTTTGAAATATATAAATGGTTTGTATGACCAAACCATTGTAGGTGAATGCTGCAACAAAAGCGGGAAATGGTCCTATAACGCAGGAACCCGTTCTGCTCAGACCTGGAGGTAGACTTATTTATCTTAATAAAAAACAATTATCATACATATAATGTAATTACAAATGTATCAGTGATTTACAATTGCTTTTAATTATATCTCAAGATTGTTAATTACGATCAAATTTGGAGTTTTATAAAAATCTGCGTGTGTAAAAGAAAAGTATTTTGGGATATGCCAAGAAGAACAATAGCAAAATATTCATTCAAAGGGTAAAAATTCGCATAAGCAATGGCTACCCCCCCCCCCCCCCCCCACACACACACACACACACAATAAGTAAAATCAGACCAAACGCTTCCATATTGAAAAAAATTGTGTAAATCTCTGAGTTGCCAAAAATCCTAATGTGAAATTTTATTACTATGTACAGCTCCAGTCAAAATAGTGGAAGCACCTGGAGAGCCCCTCGTTCAGTCTAAAAACTCTGGAGAAACTGAACAGGATCGTTTTGCTATAAGGATTCCCATGGCACAGTTTGTTTGCAACACCGAGAATGGCAACCCGATATTCTGGGGTCTCGTCGTCGCTGAATCAAAAGAAGCAACTGGTATAAACTAGCTTTTGCATAAATAATGATATAAGCTCGTTTAATATAACTTTTTTCTGCCTAAATTGAACTCACGAAGATTATCTAGGATGCCTGAGTACATTTTCAAATGCTAATGTAAAAGAGTGTGTTATACACAGCAAAACATATAATTCTCAGATTTGCCTACCAATAATTATCAGGGACAGGAACCGTTTGGTCATTCTCATGGCCTCGCTGCAGTATCACGCTTATATATATATATATATATATATATATATATATATATATATATATATTGTTAAATACCACCTCAACTAATCACACTTACCTGTGTCTCCCTGTGTCTGTCAGCAACTACCTGTAAATGTTTTCTTCTAAGAACAGTAACTTTTTATGGCTTAGGTATAACGAGACACGAATTGTTTTAAATATATTTTTTCACATCAGATCAGCCATTTTGGGGAACGTACGAAAAATTTGAAGAAAAAACAAAAGCGAAATACAAAACATGGTTTTCTGTCAGAGATGCAGACAGTATTTCTCCATATATTGCAAGTAACAGAACATGGGACGAACAAAAATGCCATTGTGAGTATTATATACATTAACACGCTTTTGTGTGGTAAATATTGTATTGGCAGATTAATGTTGAGCTGATAAACAGCTATATAATCTAAGTTAGAAGAACATTGTGCAATATCATTTATGGTAGAAGAGATATCGCTCTCTCTCTCTCTCTCTCTCTCTCTCTCTGAAGATGGGGTTTCTGTTCTTATGTATGTATAAAATAGCCTTATGCAAGGGACTGGGCATAAGTGAATTATTTTTATTAGAGCTTGGACACTTAATGAAATTCGTAATAACAATTGTTTGTGATACTCAGCAAGACGACGAAGAAGCTCGGAAGCGCCTAAATATGAATTGTTTGTTGTTGGGGAGGATGGCGAATGCTCCGATACTAATGAAAATGACATATGTAACGGGGAATTACAGCCAGGTCGGTCTTACAGGTATGGGATTTTTTTTTATTAAACTAAAATGACTAAATACGGGTGTTTATCTATTGGCAGTGACAAGTGTAAATATACAAGCTATTTACGTATTTTTTTTCTTTTATTTGTATTTACTGAACAAAAATGATTTTCCTATGACAGGGCAAAAGTTTACCTTTGCACGTCTGGTGGATGCACTGAGACAAACTACTCCGAACCCATTGGAACAGGTAAGATAGGTATAGTGCATGTGTGAATGTTAACATCAATTAAGGTAAAGACAATTTCATAATCCGAATCTGCGACAAGCTTTAATATAGATTATATAAATTCTTTATGATAATAAATGTTGTAACTAAAAGGTAGAGTGTTTTTTTTCAGTGTTGTTGTTGCAAGTTACTGTTGAAGTGTTGTTGTTGTTGTTGTTGTGGTTGTTGTTGTTGTTGTTCCCGTTTGTAGTTGTTTGTTGTTTTGGTTTTTTGTTTTCTTGTTGTTGTTTTTTTGTTGTTCTTTTTTTTTTGGGGGGGGGGGTTCTTGTGGGGGTGGGGGTCCGGAAATAATTGTGGATGCTAACCGATATGACGTTTTGTCAATGTGCACGTTCTGAGCGGATATCTATTAAGTTTGACTCGTCTAAAATATGCTTATCTTTCAGAACCAAGCTACGTGATTGAAATCATCATAGGCGTGTTGGTCTTCCTCTTCCTTCTCACCATTACTGCCGGCACAGTATTGTTCATGAAAAAGAAACAAAAAGGGTAACCATAATTTATTCTGTTTTCACCTTGTTTGACAACCAATTTAGGGAGTAACCTTATAAACTTAGCGACATCTGCCACGTCAGGTTTATTCATTCAGTAGTGTATTCCTGCACGATGTTTAACATGTAAGTTCATAACTACACTTACCCAATGTTCTGACGTATCACTCGATTTCTTAAATTCGAAACAATCTAGGGAAGGTGTGAATTTATCTTGTTTTACATGGATAAATATAAATTTATTAAATAATGCCCAAATAGAATGGAAATGATCAGTACATTCAAGTAACCCCTAGAATCGAAAATCACACAAATGAAATGTTGAAGCAAACCTAAGCGAAAAGTTGATTTATTCAAGTTGTACGTCCCATTTACAAAAAAAACAAAATCAAAACTTATCCCAAATACCCGATATTGATATTGAAGCTCTTTTGTGGCACGCCCGACGTAAACAGTAAAATGAATAATTCTTAACATCTGATATGTTTTTTTTTTCTTTTATGTACCAAATATCGTGTCATTATTTCAACATTACATAGCTTTTTAGTCTATCCGACGAACGAAAGTTCCTGCCGTCAGCATACCGACTTCACTTGAACGCTCATTCAATGATATTCTTGGTATTTTGAAATTACAAAGTCATGTTTTCTATGCATTTACAATTCTTTATAACTGAGTGAGAGGAAAAATAAGCACATGGTAGACAGTAAGCTCGGACTGCACGAATAAAACATCATAGAATGAGGATTTCATTTTGCATGAGTGCATCGAATATCCGATTTAAAAATCATCTGGTCTATTGAAAAGAGTGATCAAAATTAGACCTGCTCTGAGTAGTAAGGTTGGGAAAAATCATAAGGGAAATACAGCTATGTAGAAGTCACCCAAAGTTTGTGACCAGTCAGGAGCTCTGTACATTCAAATTCATCAGCGATTTGGTTCATAATCGAACGCCTTTCTGTCTTCCATTTTACCCTGTACTAAATAAATTGATATATTTGAAATAAAGTGTTTTACAAGTTCTAAGTTGGATAGAATCTATTAAGACATTTCTACAGATAATAGAAGCATACGCTCGTTATTCTCTATCCTTTACTTTAAATCCAACGCGTTAGAACTTAGTGTGATTGAATAAGAATAAACCGGTATTGCCTTTCTTAGTTTACATGGTTCAATGGTTTAATGGTTCATTGATCCCATTCTATATTTCAATTTTACAAAACTGAAGATTCATCAGAATATGCACTGTATTGTATATATATATATATATATATATATATATATATATATGACGTTATGCATGAAATGTATTTGCTTATGTTGTATGCAGACATCCTATATATATGACTGAGCGAAGTAGCATTTCGATATTTATAACTTGACAAATTTAAAGTAAATTGTAATTGAAAACGAAAGTATATGTACATATAGATAGACAAATGGGTAACTTAGATATGTCCAATAATACACGCAAGGTGTATTTCTTCCATTTTGATAGCGGTTTAGCATTATTACCAAAAGGAAGTTTAATCCAGTTTCATGGTATTTTATCTTATTGACACTGAAAATAAAAAAACGAACGCTAATTCTGCTTTGGTATGATAACATGATCCATCGTACGTAGGGTTGTTGCTAAATATATTTGGTTCGGACAACTGTATTTCTGTTTTCTCATTCTTCACATGATACATTTTCTCTATCTCGACACCAGCCTCTGTCTAACTTATTGTAATTTGATGTTCAGAGAGTAGTCCTTTGTTAAAATGATAGTTTAGACAGATGTCTGGTTATTTGTTTGCTAGATTGTTTATTGGGTTAAACGTTCCAACAACAGTATTTCAGTCATTTGGAGACTATGTCTACTTGAGACAGATAAAGTGTTGTCACATTGCAGTATCACGCCGCATTGTAGCATGATACGACACCAAGTCACATTTCCTGACAACGGGCCAACCAGACCTGGAACTACCCTCATATGCTGAGCGCCAAGCTAGGGAGCTATACCAGTACCATCTTTTATGCTTTTAGTATGTCGCGGCCGGGGATTCAACCTACAACCTTCTGTTCCACCAGGCAGATGAAGCTATACAGCATTGCAGTATCACACAACGAGAGAGGAAAATTAAGCTTAAACACTAATAAAAGTGTGCCATACCAGCATACATTATGATTTTTTTATCCTTTGAACAGATGTTTTGCTAAAGGCACAGAGTCCTTCATCATCATAGGCAGCGAGGCTGAACGTGTTGAGCTGGTCGATATAGTTGAGAACAGTTACAGCTTTAGGTAAACCGTTTTATCGACTGTCCCTTTAAAACATTTAATTACAGAATTTACTGTGACACCTTGCAGGATCTAATTCACGCATGTAAAGTGATTTATAAGTAGAACAAGACGGAAAATAATGAAGGTTCCTTATTTAATGATCGGGTAACAGGTAATATGATAAAATAACATCTATTCTATTGTTGAGTGGGAAAATAATTATTTTAGAAAACAATCGAACAAAATATGTCACCGATTTTTATTTTAAATTTTTTACTTTAAATTGTATTTCATTTTTTCTATATCCACTACTTTACTGCAGTCCAGAGGTTATCCGATTGGCAGCTTTCACCGAATATGTCACAAATTTACACAAAGACAATAACATGCTATTTTCGGAGGCATTCAAGGTAAAATAACTAAACATTTTACAATATGATTTCAAATCTTAATATTTAAAGAGTATGGATTCAATGTTTTATACACATACGATAATATCATTGTACTACACATGTGTAGAAAATAATGCAAATTTTCATATTTATCAAGATACCGGTAGGTCTGATTTATTTTTTCTCTTTAATATTGCAATATGTTCAAATCAATAAACATCCATTCCATCTGAAAGTTAGATATGGTTTCGTCATTCGTCCTCAATGATGACCAATTAAACGATGTCATTTGAACTAAGGCTTCAGAAAACATGTAAACAATATTTGTTTCGAATGCCATGTTTTGTTTATATCTACAGTATACTTTTTTAAAACTCTCTCTTTCTCTCTCTCTCTCTCTCTCTGTTTTGGTTTGTTTGTTTTGGTGGTGTTTTTTTTTTTTATGTTTGTTGTTGTTGTTGTTGTTGTTGTTTATATCTTCAATACACTTTGTGCTTTTTCTATTGGAATAATTAAATTTACAATAAAACCTTAAATTGTTAACCTTAAATCATTGGAAATTCATACAGTAATATTTTGTTTGCAAACCGTTTTCCTTCCGGTGAACATATAAATAAAATATGCGTACACCAATTCTATGAAATGTATCCTTATATACGCAGTAAAGTTTGTTCTTCTCAGTCAAATTCTAATCAGTATACTTATTGGTATATATGTGTGATATTCCAGCTATTGAAAGAGTGCAGTCCTGCCAAATCGGTATCGGTTGCTGAACTTCAGTCGTGCAGACCCAAGAACAGATATACCAATATCTTAGCGTGTGAGTAAATAGGATGGGAAGGTGAATTATTCGTACGCTTAGAATTACGAATAATTTTATAAATAATTTATGCCAGATTCGCCCATAATTCAGTTTTGAGAGCATGGTGAAAAACGAGCTCGTCATTGAGATTTCGATCAGAGAAAACAGTAAAACAGAAATAATTTAAAAGATCAAAGGCCGTCATACAACACTTTCCGAGATGCTGTTTATACGTATGTCTATATGTATGTTGTTTTTGCAACTAATCCAACCAAATAATTGAGGCTGCGATATGAAAATATAAAGAGAATGGAATATTTGGAGTGGTGTGTTGTGGACTTATCATAGAATTACAATACATCAGACACGTTAGTATACAGTTAGTTGAACGTGGCTGTATTCACTATTTAATATTTAAGTATTCACAGACGTAAAAAGTTAGTAAAATCTTTTTGGAAAGACAAATATGAAATAAAGTATTTTTTTATTTCTTTTAAAACGGCCTCTGAAATTTACCTGAAAAGCTGATTGCTAAAGAATTTAGGCAATCAAAGCTTGTTTCTGGTGTCCAGTTATTTGTTCTCATAGGTTCAGTATAAACATGCACATTTTCAGATGACCACTCCCGCGTTAAGCTGCTTCCATTGGACGATGAAGAAGGTTCGGACTACATAAATGCAAACTATATACCGGCAAGTATAAGAACAGAATAGAAGGGTCTGGTCTGTGTAAACAAATTGAACATAAAAATCATCGTCGCATCAAAATTATCTATAAATAGCATGTGACAAGCGCTGGACTATTCCGCCTCCTATTAGGTCATGTTGTGTTACTCCAAGTTGGTCAATAATTTGTATTAAATTTGGTCAAAAGTTATCTTACTTTTTTGTTACCTTAGCGACGTATTTAATCAATAATCATAGCTGGATATGTGTTGTACTAAGATGTGTGCATCCCTGTAAATTAAATGCAAATCGTAAACCAAATTTAGTCTCTTAAATTTGAAATGGACTATAATTTACAATGGAAACAGTCAGTATATGTTTTACTTAATGATTTGATGCCCCTGAGCATCTTTGTAAAAGTTTAAGCTAGTTCAATAATTTATAGCTTAGATATAAGCCTTGCAGTATATTGCATGCAAAACCTTAACCAAACTTTTATGTTCATGAAGAACCATAATTTACAATAAATTAAGTCAAGGGTTATCTAATATTTGGTATTAGCCTACAAGACGCAGCGGATGAAGGCAGTGGTTCGGTATATCGCAATATACATGTATAACTCTCGATATATCGAAACATTGTTATTTAATGCTGGGCTGTATGTTGATAAAGGTTTTCCGTTTTTTCCTTCAGGCTGGAATTCCACCAACCATACATAGTGCTAAATAATATATGAACTCTATACTTAAATTTCATCATTCTTGATTCTTTTGTAGAAATATTCCTATCAAATGGTGTTAGTTATTTTAATGATTCATATTACTTAGTCATGTATTGAATGTGTCATGAAACAGGAATGGTTAAGTTCAAGAATTTCAGTATTACTTAGATCTAAGGACCAGTCCCGGTGGGTGAGTGGTTACAGCGTCTGCCCGTGAATCGGAAGGTCGTGGGTTCGATTCCCGGCCGCGACATTCCAAAGTTGTTAAACATGGAACTGGTGTAGCTCCCTTGCTTGACGCTCAGCGTAGGGGTAGTTCCAGGACTGGTTAGCCCGTTGGCAGCGTAATGTGATAGACTGTGGTATCATGCCACTTGTCACAAGGCGTGATACTGCAGTGAGACGGTACTGTATCTGTCTCTGAGTCATAATGTTGGCGGGACGTAAAACCCAATAGACAAACAAACTTAGCTATAGATATTGTTGATGACTTCCGAGCCTAATTTTATTTGTTTTCTACAGGGATTTCAATCCAAGAGAGCCTATATTGCCACCCAGGGACCTATGATAGCGACGTTCGATGATTTCTGGAGGATGGTCTGGGAACAGAATGTAGAGATCATCGTCATGCTGACAAAACTTATCGAGAAAGGAAGGGTATGCCGTCCCTCTCGACTGCTTATCATATTTACATGTATCACTGGCATATTTAGTTATTTTGACTACGCAAAAAAGATATTGTGCTGCCTTACTTTAAACTAATGAATAATTAATAATAATTGATTAATAATTAATATTAAGGGTACCTGGATAGCGTAGAGGTAACGCGCTTTGCTTCTGACAAATGCGTCATGGGTTCGATTCCTGGTCGTGTACGTGAGAGGGTAGTGTGATCGCCCGTACAGACACCTGGGTTTTCTCCGGGTTCTCCAGTTTCCATCCACTAGAATGATCACATACGCCACTACAATAGCCATCGAGAATGACTAATATAAGTTGTGATAATTTGTTTCGTAATTGATGTAAAATACTACTAAATTCTCTTACTTGCTTGTTTAAAAAGTGTTTTATCGTTGTTGTTGTTGTTGTTGTTGTTGTTGTTGTTGTTGTTTTAATAAAACACACACATTAATGAAAGTCAACTACTTGCTGTTAATTAATATGTAAATTGAAGCTGGAAAGTGAATTATGATTATATGCACAGATGTGTCACCATGAAATTAATAGAACTTGTTACCATGGTATGGATTATCTCCATTATGGCAGATCCAGGACTGTTTAGCCTGGTATCATGTAACTGGGTGTTGTATTGTACCACTTGTTTATGACAGACTGGGCTGAAATTTGAACCAACTCAAACAAATAAGGCAGATGACGAAACATAATAATAGATAAAGAAGGAGACAGCAAAACATACCTTAATGCACTGTATAAAATGACATGTTAACCTAATATATCAAAGAACACCTGTCTAAAGATACGAGATTTATGTATACAGGGTCCCTGGCGTATCTTACTCGTCAGTTTGTAACATCATTTTTATAATAAACGTGAATGAATACAGAAATAAATACAGTAGTTGACGTGTATTCGCTTATAAAACAAGTTCCAGTGTTACCTCCCTTGACTTGCAGTTTGTTTAATGTTATGCAAGAAAAATCAATTTTATTTTACTTTTCCAAGCCTTGCTCATATTTAAAGAACAAGGCTGAGGTCATGCATATACATGTTGTAAAACAATTTATGAAAGCAGTTCTATAATAACTCGGGCAAGATTTTCTTGTGGTTTTACTTGTAGAATAACATGCTAAAAAAAGATCACGCGCCTTAAAATATAATTCTTATTAAATGGTCAAAATAATTTCACATACATATGCCCTTCACTATGGAACCTTGTATCTTATAAACGGATTTAATGGGCAGGTAAACAATGATTGTTGTTGTGTCCTGATACTAGGTCAAGTGTGACAAGTACTGGCCAGATGTCAATGAGCCGGTTTTCTATGGAGACCTTGTTGTCTCAACGACTTCAGAATCCAACCTGTCTGACTACACTATCAGGATACTAGAAGTAAAGTTGGTAAGATTGTTGTTGTTGTTGTTGTTGTTGTTGTTGTTGTTGTTGTTGTTGTTGTTGTTGTTGTTTCTGTACTTATTTGCCTACATCCCTAAACACTGGTTCATATTTCTATGAATAAACATAAAAAGAGATTAAATATTTCAACTTTAAAAGCTTTACTAGTTCGTTACTCCCCTTTCCTCGATATAAGTACATATTCATATCAAGGTAACCAAAAACAACATTAAATTAATGCAACTGTCTTAATTATGTCCAAGTTCTTTGTGTTGTTAATCAACATTTCCATAAATATAAATATCATCCTGCCATGTACTCACCTTAGGAAGGCGATCATATGGGCTTTTCGTTGAAAACCGAATATATTTCTCTGTAATTAAATAAATAATCATACAGGAAAATGAGGTGAAAACTGTCCGGCAGTTTTCATTCCTTAAGTGGCCAGACATGGGCTGCCCGGAACATCCAAAACTGCTTCTTGATTTCGTGAAGACCGTGAGGAGTGAGTTTAATCCGATCAGATCAAAACACGGTCCTGTTGTAGTACACTGCAGGTAAGAAGTGCATAAACATATATAGATCTTATCTTTACACCGATTAAAATACTTTATAAATATTTAAAATTTAGATTGTTTAGTGTAAAATGTGTATTTGTCTTTAATAAAATGTACTTCAAGCTCAGAGTATCTCTGATATATTAGAAATTGTTAGTTACTTAACATCTTCGGAACAATGCAATATGTTCACACAATTGAGTTTTATCATTATTATTATTTTTATAAACTAAATTAGTGAATTTCTCCCAGCTGATTTTGAATTATCACAGAATTAACAATGTTTAAGAGCTGAAAGCATGGTAGTTAGTCTTAAATTTAGAATTTATGTAACCTTGGATTTCTCTAAATTGTCATAAAGGGGAAAAACAGATAATTGACAAACGATTTCAAAGCTTATCATATGTGTTCATGTATTGCAGCGCGGGTGTGGGGCGGACCGGGACGTTCATAGCGGTGGACCACCTGCTGCAGCACATCCGGGTCCATGACGAGGTGGACATCTACAACCTGGTCCTCGAGATGCGGACACACAGATGTAACATGGTGCAGACAGAGGTGCGATGGTTTAATTGTTACATTATTGTATAACACAGGTGTAAAGGGTAGGGGGGTGGGGGCTCCCGGACCGAGTGGTCATAGTGGCTAACTTACTTTCATTTAGTCTCTAAACACTTTTGGTTCAAGTTCCGGCGGTGTGCAATCTCATTAAAATCAGATCCAGTATGCTAACTGGATCTGACCACATCGTATAGAGGGTCATCTCATATTGACCTTTGTAGAAGCCAATCAAATCGGCGGCTACAGAATTGTTCGGTATATCAGGGGGATATCAATCTCACAGTAGCGTAGAAAGATGTCTAAGCGGCCGGGTAGCTCATTCGATAGAGCGGTAGCTCATTCAGTAGAGCATTCTCCCTGTAAACAAGGCCCCGGGTTCGAGTCACGGTTAAGCTGCACATTTTTCTCACCCTGTGACTAATATTGTACCGAAGTCCGTTAGAAACGCGCTAATTAACTGGTTTAAAATCGAACACTCGTTTATGCATAAAATTACTTAAAAGGTCAATCTGACGTGACCCCTGATGCGTTGTTGTCAGACCTTAATCGCAGATAGTAGAGGAGCGCAAAGTAGGATAGGATTTTAATGAGATTGGGCAGTGTGGTCATTGTATTTTCATCTATTTTTCTTCAAGCTGATCGCCAATAGGTCAATGTTTCTACCGAGTGCCTTTCTATACTTGGGGTCTTATACCATTTTTGATAAACTTAATGTGACTATGTTAATGAGATAGTGTTTCTACAACGGTTAACCCCTAAACAACAACGTGTAATTATTTATGGTTCGAGTGGAAGACAGATTGCACTTAAATACAGAGTTTAGTCAAATGGTTTAATACGTACATATAAATACATACATATATATGGAATAGACCATGGTAAGTAGGGGGTCTCGTTTCAGTTAGTTCCGAATTTCACAAATGCAAGAAAATAAAACGCATTTATGATTGATGTAGAATACAAAGCTCATTTTACAATTAAAGCAGCTCGTTCACATATGGTCATTAACTATGAATTTGATTTTAACTGGTTGTATGTATTACGTCTATCTATACCCATCTACACACGCATGATCATCCAATGCAACGTTCCAT
>CM037779.1:50228144-50278144 GCA_021229015.1 Solen grandis | reverse complement strand
AGATTTAGAAATAGCAATTTCCTTAATGCTACATATTTATCAACATTTGTCGTCCCACAACGGTGGCCAAGTATGAATTTGTCATCTTTTAACATGCATATGCAGCGCAGATTTATGTTATATATTTGTTAGTACACTAATTGTTTCGTCGATCATTTTGGGGCCATATAAAAATGATATAAATAGAGTGTCCTTAGCATTATGAAAGTTGACAGGATTAGTGTAAAAAAAATCGCGCTTTTCATTAGACCATCGATATTCGTTGTATGTATGGAACTGCCAGTTATCAGTTTATTCAATAACTGGTGATTTAATTTGGGGATAAGGGGCAATTAAAAAGAGAATGCTTATTTGTTAAACATTGACTATTTTACATTTCCTTTGCTTAGACTTGTGGTATTAAGAAGTTAAATCTTAACCCTGAGTATATTGGGCGTCACGATGCAGTGGTAATAGTTATTAACTACGAAAATGAAATCTGATTATTCGGTTACTGTTGGGTCAAACTCTTTTTAATATCAGCAAATAGTACAATTCAAATTCCCGTGAAATGTTGAGGGGGATAGACTAAATACGATATATAATAAAAACTGTGTTACTCAATCAAATAAGAGACTCGCTTATTTTTTTATATAAACAGTAATTCACATAGAAATAAATAAAACAATACTCACCACACAATAAATGGTTAAAAAAACGAAAATCATTCTTTGAGATGCTGTTTTTCCCATAGCTTCATATCAAGACTGGAAAAGACATTTGCCGTATAACAATTTCATTATTGGTATTTATACATTACTTACACAAGTGTGCGCAATAAGGCAATTAAAATATTTCAGCTTGTATCTGATCAAGCTGACTGCGATTCTTGAGAGAACTAAAACGTAACGTGTACTTATCTATTATTAGTTTTTAAACAAAACCCATCACCTTATACTAATCTAACCTGAAATAACATATGTGCAACTTTTCTATGAAAAAATAGGGGTAAAAAAATATTTTTATGTTAACAAAATATATATGAATTTCCTGCTACATTTTCTTATTGTCATTATATATTCTAACTTTATGTATACATGTTAAATTATACTTAAATATATGAGACTATATCCACTTAAGATAAATATAGTTCTGTCGTGTTGATTAAATACCACAGATTATGCCATAATATCATACCCAGTCACTTATTTTGACAATGGACCAACCACTCCTGGAAGTAAACTACATGTTTTTCTTTTACATCAAGCATGATTTCAACGAGAACAGAACTTATATACATTACATAGAGATGCCTTAATTGCTTTATACTCGTATGAATCGATTCTATGCAATATTTCTGCTACCGTGTAACCTTAGTTGGTCATGTGATGTTGTTTATCAAAGATGTTTATTTTAATTGATTACTTAGAATTCTTCCAGCTGTTATTTATTTACATGTACATTATCTATTATGTAATTCTGAATTTAAGGCAAGTGAATTATTGCATTAATAGTATATTCCCAATATCCAAAACTTGAATCGAACTGAATACCTTCGATATACACATTCTAGTATATAGTGAAATAAGCCAGCTTCATGGCAAGAAAGTACAAATAACCTTTTATGTTGCCATTATGTTGCCATTATAATAAAACTCTTCTGTTCTTTATAAATTAACAGTTACATTTAAGCCCCTCCTTTACCAATTGTTAAAGAATTATTTTCCTTTCATTGCTTTCATCTGCTTACAAGCAGTTTCACAGTAAAATTCATTTAGCATTTTGTGTAAAAAAGGTCAACCGTTAATAGCAAGATATCCCAGTGCAACGATTGGATAATCGGATGGGTCGTTAAAAACTTGAAATGTTCATAACATTAATGGTATTTTATTTGAAAGATTGTTTTGTTGCACCCTTTTCCAATACATTACAGTTAATCTAAGCGGATATACAAAAGTAAAGTCTCTAGATAAGCCAGATTGTTAGCTGTTGTGGGTAAAATATATACTTTTCTGGTGCAACAAACTTACACCTCTTTATCTTTTTTATCTGTACACCTCTATGCATTTACAGTATCCGCTTATTTTAAGGGTAAAGACTTAGCCTATATTTTTTAGTAATAATAAAAAGAGCCATACCAAATAGTGTGTATCTATAGTCAGTCGGAATGGTGTTTTACTTCCCTTCTATTTGATAGATACATACGGACGAAATGGGAATGCAAATTTGAGTCATTTTGACATTATGTCAACTTGAGACAGATATAGTGCATCACGCCGTAAACGTAAACGTGTGGCATGATACCACACAATGTCACATTATCCTGGCACCGTGCAAACCAGACCTTTACTTACTTTAAATACTGAGCGCCAAGCAAGGGAGCCATACCAGTCCTTTGTGTTACGATTTTGGTATTTCGAGACAGGGGATCGAGCCCACGACATCTCGCTCCCGTTGCGGAAGTTCTAACGACTTGGCCATCGGGGACAATAAGTTTAATTGAATGATACTATAAAAGCACAATTTAATATTGTATCTCGGATTCACAGCTTAAGCTTATTATATCTCTTACTAGCGGTATCATAAAGTCAGCAAATATGATAACAAATAAATTTTATTCTTCCGGTAAAAAAATGAACGTGCTGTAAAAAGAATTTAGACAGGAAAGAAGGAAGAAAATACTATTTGAATGCATTAATGAGGGATTATCTCTACTCTCTCGATTTAGTCCTCATCAGTTTCTTTTGTGTTATATGACAGGGGGGAAGTAAACATTCATTAACTGTAGCCAATGCATATTAAAAAGATAACCTCCTACATGACATTTTGATAATTGAGTTCTTTATATTCGAATATTTTGTACAGTGAGGAAATAAATATATAAATATATACTACTACTAGTAGTCTTACTGCTAAAAAGTTCAATACACTTTTTTACCATTAAAATGAACTCAAGTCAGATATTCTTATGTAAATTCTTGTAAACGCTCATAATTTGTATTGGACAAACTTATTTAGATATAGACGGTATTGAAAACATAAAATTTGGATGTATGTAGATCTAGCACTGTTATTGATATGAGCGTAAAACTCTGTTACGATTACATTTTAAGTACAGAACGAATGTTTGAATCAAATATTGCATTGCACTGCAATGTATTTAACCCTGTCAGTAACTACATCTAAAAATATTTGGCATTTTTATGGCTATTTGTATAACATTCATATAAAAATGAGGAAAATTCCTATATTATCTATATGCTTTTATAATATCAATGTTTATCCAATGTATGTATCATCCATCGGACTTAGTTAAAAAATCAGTTTATCGCTTGAAACATAATGATGTTCTGTTTCACAAAAGTAATGAAGTTATGAATAAAACGTAATAATATTTATTTCTGATAGTTTAAGTAACTACTTACGGTAAATGGTGTACCAGTATTAAAAACTAGAGTTTATTCCCACTGATATGAGTGTATGCCTTTGGTGTCTCCAGTTTACCTTGCTTTTAATAGACGAAGTTTGCTTCCTGTCATGTTACTTCACATACGCATAGAAGATAGTAATGATGTTAATAAATTGTTTGTACACGGAAGAAAATATCAAGCAAAGGTGTTTGGTAACTTCCGTATTTAAACCCCACAAACATAAAACAGGTAATTCACACTAACAATACTTAAATGAGTTTCGCTAAAACAGCTTATTTGATTTGGTAATACAGCACACATTGCGTGTTTTAATCGTCAGATGGAACACATTTGACTTTATGGTATAGGCCATCTAATGCAACGAATAAATGATTGTCTATATAATTCCCTGTTGTTGTTTTTTTAAGATTCAGTTTGTATTATAATTGTCAAACAATTCTTGTAATAACAAGCATATAAATTTTTTTCTTCATATAATTTAGGTCTGAACTGTAATACTGCTAATTTTTGTCTTGAAACTGATTTTGTATATATTAAACTTAAATGCGAATTTTCAAATGTTCATATCTCCAAAAAACAAAACTATAACTACTGAAATTAATCGGGATTATGAATTTGTCATAATCCCCATATATTTTGGGACTGACAGCAGTTGCCTTTTGACATTTTTTAAATACCAGATCTTTATATTTATAAGTTTAACTTCCTGGGTATGCGCTTAAATACCATGATCAAATCACTCTCTGGCAAAGCTTGCATTGTTAGTATGATTTTAATAAGCGTCTATCTACATGCGCTCGAGTGAATAGGAAGAATAATTCAGAACAGTCTTTTTCCATCCACGTTTTCATCTAGAGATAAACAAGATTTTATCACCCTTATTTGCTCCCGGTGTTCTGGCAGCCATGCATATCATGTTATCGTTACAATGGACATCAAGTTTCATACATTACTTATAGGACTGAATTTTAGTGATAATTTCAACACACTTCTTCGCTCGTGGTGTTCTGGCAGCCTAGCAATATCGTGTTATCATTACAAGGGACGTCCTGTTTCATAATACATTATTTATAGGACTGAATTTTAGTGATAATTTCAACAAACTTCTTCATCCTGGTGTTCTGGCAGCCATGCATATCGTGTTATCATTACAATGGACATAAAGTTTCATAATACATTACTTATTGGACTAAATTTTAGTGTTAATTTTAACACACTTCTTTGCTCCTGGTATAATGGCAGCCGTGCAATATCATGTTATAGTTTTAATGGACAGTTATATTTCATAATACATTATTTATAGGACTAAATTTTTAACGATAATTTTACCACACATCTTCGCTTATGCGGTATTCTGGCGGCCGGGGTGGGCGGCACAGGGATATTGTATATCTCCATCATTGAACTTAGTGTCTGGACACCGTGCTGGTAACCGGCATTGAGTGCTGCAGTAGAGAACTCGGTGGAGCTACTTGCCATGGAGTGTCAATCTTGAAGAACCTTGGCGGGGATGTTCTCACGGTTTACTTAGATATTCATAATAAACCTTTTCCTTTGCTTAGTTCACACCTTCATTACAAAATATGAATTTATGTATAGGGGAGAGTGTTGCCCAGAACAGACTAGGGAAGTCCTATATTAGCGCGTCACTCGCGGAACCCAATTTTAGGCCTTCTGATTGTTATGGATTTAAGTTATCTGGACAGATGAGGATTTTATATTGGATATGAAATTTATAATGGAGAGAGTGACGTCCAGAATAGACTAGGGAAGTCCTATATTAGCGCGTCACTCGCGGAACCCAATTTTAGGCCTTCTGATTGTTATGGATTTAAGTTATCTGGACAGATGAGGATTTTATATTGGATATGAAATTTATAATGGAGAGAGTGACGTCCAGAATAGACTAGGGAAGTCCCGTAATTGGCGCGTCACTCGCGGAACCCAATTTTAGGCAGTTTAATATGTTATGGATTTGTTGTTATCTGGACAGGGGGAATATTTTAATTGGAATGGATGAACTGGATATTGCAATTGCCATAGCATGTTGAATTATTTAAATTTCTAATAATATGTTGCGTCAAATGATTTGGATATAGCATATATTTTATAACTGGAAGCTTTGTTGTTTCGTGTCGCCCGCTCCGGTTGCAGGAACCTATTTGCGTCCAATACCATCCACATCACCTTTTAAGTATAATTGCTATTTTATATTGTTGGCTATGTTTTACACAATGAATGGAAGACATTTGGCTAATAATAATTCTAGTCTCAAGTTATTTCTTGTTTGTTTTATGTCAGCATCCTAAAATAATGATGGTTTAATTACAGTTTTACTGTGTTTTTACGCATTATGCTAGTGGATGATATATTGAACTATTGCACTATTTGAATAGTCACCAACTACGTATAATTTTCAATGCAATTCGCCTAATTTTTATTTGTCTTCAATTTTCTTTATCATAGCTCTTGATTGATTGATTTATTTTTTGTATACATTGTCATTAATTACGTATTACGTAATTGCAGATATCTCAAACTTGTGTTGTGTCCGGCGTCTGTTTAGAATGCAATGCTAAACATCATATATGAATATATGGTTTTGATTTTGCAGTATATTTTTACATTATGCAACTTGGTTTTATGTATATAAGTTTCACTTCCTCTATTTATCTAAAAGTAAGATTCCTAAATGCACCGTTTTAATAATTTTCAGGTAGGTAGAGATATTTATCGTCAAGTTTAAAATATATGCTTTGGTTTCTTTAAGTATGACTGCTTTTTGTTAATCGGGGTTATTATACTGCAGGATTAAAACGGTAGGACACATTGTCTCACGGTACAGAACCGGTATATTATTTCTAAGTTTCAGATTCTGAATAGACCGAAATTTGAAAGAACGTTTCTGAGTGGTTAAAATGCTGCTGCGTTAACCAATGACATGCGGCGTATTTCTCAAGCTGTCGTTTTATCTAGCATGCTGTTAAAGAAGCTCGTTCACAGATAGTCACTGATGTTTATCTATATTTGTGTATTACATCTGCTGATACCCATTTACAGGCTCATGGTGACCAAATGTAACCATCCGTTATTGTAAAAATGGTAGGTTTTCCCATCACAGACAATACCGTGACAGACGGTATTGAAACTGTATTTAGAATTATGAAACCTATATTTAGATTTTTCTATTTTCTATTTGCTATCACTTGGCTATCGCATCCACTCTTCACACATGCGCTAACTTTATAGGTCGAACTTATGAAATCGCTACACTGAACTGGTAAAAAACGTTTTTTGCGGAACGTGTCAGGTAGTATGGCAAGCAAATGATTCGGGATTACCCAGTTCTACAATTTACCGATTTCGTCGAAGTTGCGTTTACAAAAAAA
Organism: Solen grandis; assembly: GCA_021229015.1. NCBI lineage: Eukaryota > Metazoa > Mollusca > Bivalvia > Adapedonta > Solenidae > Solen > Solen grandis. Next base: position 50,271,345 of record CM037779.1, on the reverse strand, counting down.
ACGTTTCCCGGTGCAATAAGACCTACACTTGCCGAGATTTTTTGTCAGGAAACAAAGTTTACCCCTACATTAACGAGGGTGAGAAGAAATTATTATTTAAATGTCTTCCGATTATCTGTGCATGAGCTGCTTTAAGAGTTTTAATTATTTTCGTTCCCAAATTCTCAATTCTACCGGTCAAAAGTGTAATCAAGTTCTTTGTTTAGACTTAATAACTTACAAACTTTGAGAAAAAAGGGCTTAGATACTGGCCAGTTACTGTGTAATAAGTTGAAAAGTATCTCGTATCGAAGACCAGGTAACGAGTGTGGGTTATGTACCGTTACAGCCCTAAATTAATTCATATATCGTGTACCAAGTCTTTTAAATGCATTAGTACAAGCTGCGTAAATGCAAACGATCTAAAATGGGTAGTAAAAGGTATAAAGCAAATGGCCATTGACAGCAAATGTGTGATACAATAATGTTAACTTTGTTGGATTTCATTTTTTTGTATGTCTGTCTGCAAATATAGGCCGATATGTGTATTGTTATTCAAATATTTCAATCTATGTTCTATGTATGTTTTTTGGACTCATATCATTGCTAGAATTTAGCCAACATTACGTCGTTTAAAATTCAATATATGAACAGGGACATTAAAATCAAAAGACACTCAGAAGTAAATATCTAAATGTACAAAATATTTATACAAATAATCCTTAACTCCGTAGTGAATTGAGACAGCATATCCGGGTAGGAAGTTCGTCTTGTGCACTATGCATGAAGGAAGGACAGAAAGGTGGAGAAAATTACCAGCAAAAAGAAGAAATAATCTAAACATCTATCACAAAAGGCATGTTTAACATATCAAGTTGGAAGTTAAAATCGGAGATAATATGATGAAATTTTGTCGGTGAGTGTCCTCTATTTGTACCAATTAATTTATACTTTTCTCTCAACAATTATGAAAAAGGTGAATGCACATTGTCTAGTTATGTTGTTTTTATGAAACGTTTATTGGAATATGTAACTGATTGTTGTAAAAAGGACATATTTTAGTAAATTATGTTTTTATGTTAAGAAAATACTACCAACGAATATGGTTATTTATTAAAGATTATGATAGGTATATGTAAATATGTGTTTTGAAGGAAATAATTATAACTAGTATTGACTTGAAATCAATTATGGGGAAGTAACATCTGAAACTTCTATTTTCCCGTTTCGTATTATCATCACGCATTTTCTTATATTTAACACGTTACATTTAACTAAATAACTCCGCGCTGCCACATTTGACGCCATTATTCAGATTTAATATGACATCATCATATTTTACGATATATCATAAAAAGTATGTTGTTTGCACACACACACACACACACACACACACACACACACACATTACCATGGCTCTCATCCCAAATATTGTAATGGATCTTTTTAAATGTAACTTACTTGTGTATTACTGACTGTTATGCTGATAATGTATGGAAATACACGATATCGTTATTTTCAGCTTTTGTTTTGGAATTATTTTCTTGGTGTACAACTACAAATAGCCTAAGTTGTTCACAGTCCTGTTCCAAACAGTCATTCATGATTTTCTGTACTATTTGTTTTGTCCTCATAATCGCATTTTACTGAGTAAAGGTCATATGATAAAAAGAATCTGACATGAGTTGCCATTCATTGCAAATTTTGCTAAACTCGTTCATGAAAATGTTATTAGGCTCGCTAGAGGCTCGCTTAAAACAATTTCATGAACTCGTTTAGTAAAAGTTGATATGGAATGAACTCATGTTAGATAGTATATATAAACTACGTGGATTAAAGATGTTTAGAAAAAGAGAAGAAACAACAACAGGGAATTCTTATCAACAACAAACAGATCAGGAGATGGTGAATAAGGCCACCATTACATCAGAATTTAAATCTGATATGAGTGCGAATTTAACGCGATCAGGATATTACCCCGTAAACAATACATGGAATGTACAATACCAATCCGTATATTAAATGTAGGCCATATTGTGATACATTCAAGGGGAAATTGAAGAGTTCAATAATAAATATCCAATATATCTCAGTAATTCATCATGATTACAACACATTAATACGTGTTAACGACTAGTGATGTAAGTCGATATTTCACCGGTTTTAAACTACTATGATTTGAGGGCGTCGTGGTCCAGAGGTAACGTATCCGATTACGAATCCGAAAGTTGTGGATTCGAATCCCGCTGAGGGCGAGGACCTTTCATGATCTTCCCAGGCGCAAAGTGCTGTTCTAACCCAGGAACCGTCGAGAGAGATTAGTATAAGTTGTAAGAACTTGTTTCCGAATCGACGTTAAAATAAATAAGTTGATTACTATGATTTCATGACAGATAATATGATTTTTAAAGATGGGGAGAAAGAAGAATAAAAACCTCAAAAGGCTAGAAAAAATAATTAAAGCGTCGATTATTTACTATATATACTTTGCAATTTTCATGAAAGAAATACATGTTTGTCATGATACAGATATCGGATCTGACTCAAAAGCTCACTTTACATATCCTACATTCGAGGTTTATTAGCATATGTGCTTCATAAATACATTTTTCACAACAATAACAATTGATGGTTAGCGGTAGGTTGGACGTTCTACCCTTCTGTCTCGGTCCATTTGGAGTCCACTTCCACCTGTAATTATCTAGACGACTGTACAGGGGCGAAAAAAAGAAGAAACAGCAAGAACTGATGTTATATCAATAAAACAAGGTAATATTTATTTCTGTGTATCCCGTGGTTCTCTGTTCACACTGGGCCTTCCTCCTCCCTTTTTAATCTGTACGTCGCTCTGTGGAATACTGTTGCAGGGACGAAAATGTCAAAAACAACAATAACAAGAAATATCTTTAAAAAAGATATTCGGGGTAGGAAAATAAAAAAGATAGGAAATATTAAGAAAGTAAAAGTGCCACAATACATTATAACGCTGACAAGTTTTAAATGGTCTCTGATTTAAAATAATACTAGAAAACGTCGCTAAATTTAGGAAAGGTAATTAAATAACTAAAGAAAATAAAATAGATAAATAAAAAAGGAACAAAAATATAATATGAGCGAAACATAAAAAAAAATCCGTCTCGAGGCCCTTAGATAAGCTGACGAACGCTAATCTGTTAGGCTATTACTATAAAATAGCTTTTAAGGGACGAGTCCATTTTCAAAGTAACTACGACGTTTTCTAAAGACCCTCACAACTATTAACTTTTTCAGTAGGGTAGTTTTTATGTTTAGATGTTTTTATTTTCAAATAGATAGATTAAAAAAGGAAATACGTAACAGCGATTAAATTTGTCCTACATTTTGATGAAATAATCTCTAATATTTCAATTGCTTAGGTCTTATTATTTAATGAATTATCCCACTTATATTTTGCGTCTTTATTTATAAATGAAAATATTCGCTAACAGGGCTACCAAACATGATACTTTTTCTTATTAGGATAATGTGGTGTTATTACATTCCCATTTTTTGATGGAAGCTATTTGGCCAGCTGTAGTTCAGTTGGAATTTTGGAAAAAAGTAATGTGTTTGTTGAGGACAGATATGATAGATATCACATTCGATCTAGATCATTAAATGAACTAACAAGAACAGCAACTTATGTATTTTTTTCAATGATGCTGATATCTAAAAAGCAAAATGCATATGAACCGATGAAGATATCCCTCACCACAGCAACTATTTCCTGATAGCGACCTACTTGTCTTTTTTCCCCCAGAAACAGTTGAAGAGAGGGAACATTGTATACTTGTGTTTACAATCTCTAGTTTCCGTTTTTAGAATATACACCTGTATATGGTTAGAAACAAAACCATTAGATATGGTGACCTCAACATCTAGATAATCTGCTTTTAAATTTCAGCTTATTGCTTTGCTCAAATATGTTCTGGTGGACAAATCAAATAAACTACTTCTGAGGAGTCACATTATCCTGATGTCTGGCCATCAAGTCCCGAAACTTATCATATTAATAGTAGTAAGCCATGGAGGTGAACATGTCATTATCCATTTATCTGACCACCCAGATCGAATATCATGCTGGCTGACCATTCAGAATCGAGTACCATGCTGGCTGTCCATTCACCTTGCCTTTCAAAATCGAATACCAGTCTGAGCGACAAATCAAACCATGCTGGCTGGTCATAAGGCTTACCATTCAAAATCAAATACCATTACTTGTGACCATTCAGCTTGTCATTCGGTTACCATACAAAATAGTATACATTGCTTTCTGACCATTCAGCATTACACAATGAACTGTCCGCGAAACATGTTCTTTGCAAGCTTCCTCGCACGTACCGACGAATGAACGGCACTTAAACTGGGATATGAAATCATTTGACGAAATGACTCGCAGTCAAGAACCTGGTTTGTATCAATAGTTTATCGAATGTGTATGCGAGCAATGTTTGACTTTGCATAATTATTCTTTTTTGTAAACAGCTCGCTAAATCAAAGAGTGCTATTCACTGAATAGAGCTTCCCTGGATAGTTTGACAAGACTACATGAATACGGTGACTAAAAGTTTTTATTTTGGACGGTCATTGTTGGATATTTTGTTTTTGCATCTCATCTCTTTAGCCGTACCCTTTATAAGTGAGATTAACCTAGCAGTCGCAATACTCATAATGTGAAACTGTACAGTCGGCATAAATTCGGAAACTGATTGTTTTTATTTTGGGATGAATGCTCGGCAATATACATTTTAACTGTCATTGGACTTTTCATCGTTTAACTTCAAAATGTAAGTTCCCCATGAGGTGCTGTTTTAAAGAGGCTTAATCTAATTTAAAACTTAAAAATGACGTAATTACTAAGACTTGTCTGTTTAGTTTTCTTTTTTGATATGTAAAAGGTCCCGTGTTCGAGTCTCTGTCAGGCTGCACATTTTTCTCACAATGTGACATTTCTATCAAATAGATTCGCGAATGCATCAATATGTACCCTTTAAGTGTTATATATTGTCAACGGTAATTGAATACAAATTAAAAAAAAACAAAACAAAAACCTTTTGCATTAACACTTACTTGTTCTTTTTCAAACAATCGGGATTCGGACAATATATCAAGTAACTCATACACATTATACGAATAATTATTGAAATAAAAGACATATACACCCCCTTTTTAAGCAAAATTAATCATAAAAGATTTAAAGAATGGGACAAAAACACCATGTTAATTTATTCTAGTAAAAATTACAACAATACAAAATTAATGAATCGCTGTTTTGATCGTTGTTTTGCTATCGCTGAATAACACCGAACTATCATTCTGGAGTGCACCTCCGAGAATTTGCGCCGAGAATATACGATATTTCGCCGAGTAGTTTATCTCTTGGTTTAGGTCTTTAAACTTTTTTTACATCGATTACGAAACAAGTTATCACAACTTATATTAATCACCCTCGATGGCTCCGGTGGCGGCGTATGTGGTTATTTTGGTGGGAGGAAACCGAAGGGCCCGGAGAAGACCCACGTGTCTGAACGGGCGACCAATGTACCCTCTCACGTACGTGGCCAGGAATCGAACCCGGGACGCATTGGTAAGAAGTGACGCGCGTTACCACTACGCTTTCGAGGCACCCAAGATCTTTGAATATGTCTTTGCTCACTTTGATGCATATTTTTATTTACACTGTTCGTATCAGAGTAGTGCTAGGTTTGGGCCTCTTGAAACCTCGTGTATGCACACCAGTTGGTCATTTTGCCGACTGACTGTTCAAAGGTAATAACTGTTGATTTTCTCTATTTTATATTATGTTCCTTTTCCATGTGTAATTTTTTGTCCATTTACTTTTACCTCTTTCTCGAATTAGTTCCTTTTTAATGTATATTGCGATTTCTCTTTTTGTGGTTGCTTATCATTGCGGTATTATGCGTTTTGCATTCCTCTTAATATATCGCAATACGGTAACACTATACATGTCTCATGTTAACAAAGTACCCAAATGACTGAAAAACATTAGACACATATATATATCAGTTTATAATTTAATGTTGACTTATGTCTTCTTCTTGATAAATAATATCCTATTATGTTATGCAGTTTTGCTAAACAATTGAGGGGAAGTCTTCAGTGTAAATATGAAAACACGTCTCGAGAGATAACTCATTCTTCTTTATATACATTTTAACAAGAGTTTCCCCTCGTTCATAAAAACAAATTTTGATTTCTGTGAGGGAATGTGACAATTCACTCCACTCACAATGACGTACTTAAAATATTTGTCGGTGGGACATTCGAAAGACGCAAGCATTATTAGAAATTAATCTCATGTTAGCATATTTTTAGCTTCAATCTAATATTAAAAACATGCCAGATCAAAACCCAGACATGTGCAATGATACAAATTTAAAAATTGTTACTTGGTAAACAAAATTGATACATAAATACAGTTGTTAAAACTTGTGACGGGGATGTATGGGATAAAATTGAGTTTTTTTTCCCAACATACAATATATCAACAGTGCTACTTATCTGCTTGCTCTAGCAGTCAAAAGAGAGGAGGGGGTTGCAAGAAACATTTTAAACAAAACATCAATGTCGTAGACATCCTAAAGCTTGTAATTTAAGTATAATGTACTTTGTTATATGAGGAGCGTATCAAGATGATAAAAGTGTATTAATTCAATATCAACATGTGGTTTTATCTGGATGTGCATAGGATTATCAACTTATTTTTTATATAAAATGTAACATTCACAAAATAATGAACCATACAAAATTACATTACAATATCGTACTTAAGGTTACAATGCATCATTTCTTTTTTTTATTTTCTTTCATGTCATTATTTCGAAAGGATTTTAATGTCTTTTAATACCTAGTAAGCATTGGTGTTAAATACCTTAATAATTCATCTGTGGAAAATATACAGAGATGTCTTTTAAAAAAGAAATTATGAAAATAAAATAGGGGTTTTCAATACAAAAATAAACGAAAACAAAAACTTTTTTTTTGAGAAAAATACTTTCTGACATTACAATAGTATATTATATTTCCTACTGACTGGTTAAATCTGTCATTTTTAAGAGCATTTTCCTTTCCTATGTTTAATATTGAATTCAAAAAGTAATTTCAAAAAAATTCAAAAAGTAATTTGTAAAATTTGGAATTCAATTTCTATATTTTGTTTTAAAAATGGTGAGTTTTGGTGAGAATTTATTGAGTTTTGGTTCTAAATTAGCTGTCATATTTTGGTCTGCATTGTTATAGAAATATATTCCTTAAGTTTTTGCATATTCTGAATTCCAAACAAAATCTTTTTTATCATAATATTTAATATTTGAATAATTCAAATTCCCTGCTCTAAAAATAGTTGATTTTGATATGCTTAGATTTAGGCTAGAAACATGTCCAAACTGCGTTATTGTATCTACAAGTTGTTCAAAAGATTATTTTTCACCATTGTTTAAAAAGGTTGCATCATCAGCAAATAAATTTTGTTTAATTTCTTTACCATTAACAATTATTCACTTTATATTTGAATTGTTTTTTTTTTGTATAATTAGATAATATTTCAATTGCAATAACAATTAACATGGACGATAAAGGACACCCTTGTCTGACACCGTTATTGATAGTAAAACAAATGACCATTATTAATTATTAAACTATTAATATCTGTATAAAATAATTAAACCAATTATCTAATTATCTCCTCTCCGAACTTAAGTCGTTCTAATGCTATAAATATACATTTCTTAAACTATCATATGCTTTCTAAAAATCAGTAAAACATTCCTGGTTTACTATTTTTTTCAATTTATTCAAGTATTTCAAATATTTATCTGACGTTTTCTCCTATGTACCCCCCTTTGATGAAACCTGTTTGTGAATTTGAAATAATATTAGGAATTATTTTCTTGATCCTGTTTGCTATAAACTTTGACGCTATTTAAGTAATGTTACTGGTCTCCAATTTGAAATATTTGCTGTATCTTTATTGGCTTTTTGAACCCAAGATATAATACCTCGATTTTGTAAAAGAGTCAGATGACATTTCTTAACAAAGTAATTTATAGAATCGACAAAATACTGCTAATATTATATTCCAAATATTTGATAAAATTCGACCGTTAATCCGTCTGAACCTGGACTTTTGTTACTTTCAATATCTCTTAATGCTTCGAAACACTCATTTTCTGTTAAATAACCTTCGTATGACATATTTTATCTTTATATATTTTTTAAAATGAATATTAAAAAAATCTATATAGATTCTGTCTTGCTTTGAATTTGATAAATCCTTTTAAAGAAACGCAACTCCTCATTTAGTATATAATTTTGATTGTTTACAAATTTATTATCTATTTTGAGCATATTTATACTTTTATTTTCTGCATGTTTATTTTTTTATTTTTGAAAAATACTTTTTTTCTCGTTACTCTCTACGTGAATAGTCTTCGATCTGATAAATATCCCATTCATTTGTCTATCATACATATCATTTAGCATCTTCTTTTATTGTTTATTGTTTTATTCTTCATTAATCTTTGAATCATACTTTTTATTTAATTCTATTTCTAGTCTCTCTATCTCTATTTCACTTATCAATTTTGTTTCTTCCTTATAATCTCCTTTCTTTTGTTTAGTTGCAAATTTAATAGAGTTGCAAATTTAATAGTTTCATTTCTGATTTCCCCTTTTACGATTTCCAATTTTGTGTTTGGGTCTGCACTTGCGTTTTTTCTTATTTATTCATTTATTGCTTTTCGAATCTGCACTTGATAATCTTTGCTTAAAATTAAACTATTTTTAACCCTTAAAATACCTTTCCCCTTTCTTGTTTGTTAAACATAATATTTAACACAACAAAAGAATGATCTGATCTATATTCTGGTATTATTTCCATTTCCTAACAATATTAGCCAAAATGTCGGATATAAGAAAATAATCTAGTCTAGTAAAATATTGAATATTATTATTTGAATTCCATGTAAACAGTTGTTTTCTGGATTTAATGTTCTCCAAATATCTATAATAAAATTAAAAATGTCCACCAGAGTCCATCAATTTCTTTGAATTTTAATTTTAATGCTAATATTCTTCCATCTATGATATTGTCAACATTTTGAACATTAAATGTATGTTTATGATTGAAAAATAGCCACTCCTTTTTTATTACTTTTAGTTCCACTTATAAAAACCTGCCATTTCCATTCTCATTTTTATAGTTTCTTTTACTTCTTGTGATAAATATGTTTCTTGTAACAGACATATGAAAAACGATTTTTTTTAACGACTCAAATATTGCATTCTCTTTTTCTTATTGCCTAAACCTCTTGCATTCAGTGATATATTAGTGGACTCCATTTTATTACATATTTTTTAATAATTTGTTTAGTAAAAAAAAAAACAACTCATTGAATTAAAAAATAACAGGTTTTGTCCTATTTTTGATAATAATAATCATAACTGATAAATTTGAAAAAGAACTTTCATATAGGTTTACCATCATTTTACCCTTAACATTAATTATGGTATTTATTATATATTTGTGAACACTATACAATAGAGAAAGAAATACACACGCTCACAAACATCCAAATCAAAAGAAAGAAAATAAAAAGAGCAGATATTCTATGAATAATTAAACGAATACATTTTTCTCTATATATATGCAGACAGAGTATATCTTATTTTTTACACGTATAAATTGCAAATCTGCTATCAATATTCATATATCCTTAGTAGTAATTGTTTAAGATCATATATAAGGTACAATAGAGAAAACAAAAACTTAAGAAGAGCATTTTACAATGTTTTGACTTTTATTGTATGATCTGTGTTGATCCTACGCATGCATAAATATACGTATACACATGTTCATTATTGCATTCATGTACTCATTCCCGTACACCGGAAACATATAAATATGTATTATGATTATATTTCATTATCCTTAAAACAGCTAGGATAATTAAAATATATTACATATAAAGTCACTTTATATAATACGAGCATACCTCCTCTTTTAACCCTACCACCCCCTAAAAAAAACAACAAACAAACAACAAAAAACAAAACAACAACAAAAAACAAAAACAACAACAAAAAACTGTAGAAGAAATACTGAGTTTTAAAAAGGTTGCATATCCTTAACGTAATAGTCTTTGTATATATCGTAAATTTTATCTACATATCAATCTTCCGCCCAATTTTCATACTAATCCATCTTACTTATCTCCATAATGATTCATCATATCATACTAATTCTTTATGCTAATTGTTTTAATTATTTATCCTACAAATCTTCATACTAATTCATGCTGATTCTTCCTGCTAATTCCTAAATAATGATTTATCATGCTAATTTATTCTTTTAGTCCTCATACTGATTCATCTTACTCATTCTTATATTGACCTATCAACTTATTGTTTCCTGATGAAAAATGCTTAATTCAGGTCATCGCCTTTTGCTTGAGAATCACAATAATATTTTACTTCCAATGCTATCAACGAGATTAAAACAGACAATTAAATCTAGAAACTAATCTGTTGTGGGGATCAGAACCATTTCCCCGTATCACTTACAGGGAAACACCGCACTGTTTATATCATTCACTGCCGGTTCTTATCGTTCTGAATTTCTATAGTAATAATAAAGTCTTGTAAGTATGATATGAATAGAATTAATACATAGAAGCGTTTGATGGTACATAGGTTCAGTTGTTACGTACATGACTGCGGAATATAACGATGTGCTGGGTTCGATCATCGATTTTCATGTTTTATCCAGTCGCCAAGTACTAGTCCAACAAATGCTAAATGTACAAGTTATTAAATTTCTTTTCAAATCAAGTTTCTGTAGGTAATTACAGATTTCTTATCGTGTTTAAGTAAACGAAAACTTCACCTTAGTGCTGACTTTGTTTTTGACTAAAACAGATAAGATAGATTATAATTATAAGGTTTTGCAATAACTTTACCTTATTACAACATTGAAAATAATTGTATTCTTATTTCTATTCTTGATTAGCGATAATTGGGTAGAGGGTCGTTAATGGGGCCATATTGTGATTTTTAAGGAGAATGTGTTCATTTCCTAGTCGCGATTTTTTCGAGCCTCCAAGCAGTTTTTAACTCTATTATATTAACTCTATTATAATTATTTTTAACGTAAATAAGAGTCGATATATACGTTATAGGGCCACAATCATAACAATAATAATAATAATAATAATGATGAAAACAACCACGTACAATCTAAACAAGAAAAATTGAAACACAGCATGTTTAAAAAACGATTGACAACAACCATTCACTTTTTTCTTCATTTCTAGTAATATATTGTGAGATTTATGCTCATTAGTTAACATGTTATACTAACAATTCATACATCACAGTTTAACTAAGTAAAGCCCTCATGAATGATAGGACTGTTATTTCATAAACAGTCTTGTCTGATTTTATTTGGGCTGAGGAATAAACATATGCTTGTGATATGTACTTTGTGGTCATTGTGTCAATATATAATGACAATGTAGGCAACCGACTGTTCTATAGTATTTGATATTCGATTGTAGAATATATAAAAAAATCAATAAAGAAATAACAACAATATTAAAATGACATACACATACACTAGCCAACAATATTTATGCAATCAAAAATTTCAATCTTAGTCAGATATAATCAATACAGTTTCTCAATATATGGGTACGTTTTAAGATGACGTGGACAATACTTTATTGATTATCTTATATTAAATCTAACAAATCATTTATGATATACGTCAAAACAAATACATGTACTATGTTACACCGTAAAATGAAAAGTGTTACATATAAACAAATATATAAAATATAATTACCAGAATTGTTCCTTATACAATTATTGTTGAAAACATGAAAAATAATTCTCAGCTACATGTACTAGTCTGAGGGTAATGTGAAGAAATATTATACTTAGGGTGCGGCGAAATTGGCGGGGATAAAATACATTGACCAGTCCTCAAACACTCATGCATAACAAACAGGATACTTTATGTACCACATATTTTGAGTCTTCTCGTATGTTCTGTCCCCCATTTAATTTTTGTTGATTTCAATCAAAGCGTAGTTGTCATTTTCATTTTTATGGCATGTTAGCTTTTCGTATTGGTTTTCATCAACCGTAGCCTGCAAATCTGCAATATTTTGAAATATATGTACAGTCGCATTTTCAGTTTTGGCTAGATCATATTATAATCTACTGGAAATGAATCGAATATGTTTTATCATGATTTTATATAATAACCGAGATAACAAACTCTTACCACTCATACTTAAATATAGTGACAATTTCTGGAGCATACCGTTACTCTGCGTTTAGGATAGTAATAAGATGGATACCTTCATAAGTCGGTGGGGTTTCGTCCAGCTGTTTTCTTAGAGCGTTTATTTCTGTTTCAATGTTACGTTTTTTCTTTTCTTTTTTCGCGATTAGGTCTGCTAGTCGTTTTTCTCTTTCGAGCTTTTTCGTATCCTCATTTACATTCGTTTCCTGGGCACTCATCTCAATATCCTCAGTCCTGCTTGTGTGTACTTCACGTCCTGTCCGTTAAAACAAGATAAACGTGTTGTACTTAAATCAACACAGTTCTTACATAACGGCAGAAAATAATGTACACTTATAGAACCACCGTGTATTTAAAATATTTTATTTAAGCTTATGTATGCTACTTTTTATAATAAAAATACTAAATCTACTACTACTAGTAATAATAATACTTATAATCAAACATCATGTATACAATAATTAAAAATCCTCACTACATTAAAACATGATTTTCTATGTTACTTTATATTGTTCAAGAATTTGATTTCGTGAGTTCAGTAATGCACAAGTTGAAAAACTTGAAAAACTCAAAGGCACTACATAAAATCTACGTAAAAAATTTCATATGTACATGGCTTTTAAAATGAAAATGGAAATGTCTTTTTGTTAATAAAATGTTAGTTCAACAGAAGAATTATTGTATGAACTTTAATCAGCATACTATTATTTACTCCTTTATTAATGTTAGAAACTCTCCTCTCATCCAGTTACTATTTCTGCAAATCATTCTTACCTAAATTTGACACATTGTAATATGTCGGGGTATGATCTTCATTTTTGCAACTGTAAAATTGGAAATGACAGGAATTCATATGAACAAGAAACAATAAAAATAACTTGATTTATTTACTTTTAAATTTGATAGTACAAACAAGTCTAAATATAGTAACATTTTACACCACTCTGTATAGGCTTTTGTAATGGTCAAAATTTATGAACATTTTTCTTTGATTTTATATTTCATACCCAAGAGTTATATTTCTTAAATCTACCTGATCGTCCTCCTTTTTAAGATGACAACTGCAATAATTATAATGACAATCAAAACTAGGCTTCCAACAGTAATGCCGATAATAGTAGTAGTAGAATCATCGGCTGAAAAAATAATTTTAAAATATAGAAACATGTTAAATAAGGAGTCCAATGTCGGAACGTACTGTTTCGGAGACAAAGTTTGTATGCTATAATAGGAATCACTATGTTTCATATTTTTGTGATACTGCAAACAATATATGATGCTGAGATATCTTGATTTCTACTGATGCCATCATATCATTTTAATATAAACGCCAGTTTTGGAACAATTCCCAGGAAACAATTTATTAAAAATAAATGCACTGATATATAAGTAACATAAACGTATAGTATACCTTTACTTTCCAGTGTCTTACCTGTTCTAATGGGTTTGGAGTAACGTGTTTCCGTGCATCCACCAGACGTGCAAAGGTAAACTTTTGCTCTGTCAGAGGAAAACTATTTCTTATTGGTAGTTTCAAATAATATTATTAAGATACCTTTATATTACTAAAATATGTTAATACAATTGTCTTATTCTGTATCATAACAACAACAGCAACAACAACAAAAAGAAATAAGACAGAGTTATTAACATAAATATTTACATCTGGCATGCGGCCGGTGTAATTGAGAAAAGTGACCCCCTTTCTATGAAAAACTTACTTTCTCGATAATTTCTACAAAATATTGACATCTACCAAATCGTTCACTAGCTATTAACTTCCACAAGTATTATTGTCTCTATTTGTCCTTGTATTTGCTTATATATTTTGTTTTTGTTGGTGTTTCTGCTGTCGCATAAGTAAATATACTTACAAAGGACTATGTTCACTAAGTGGTAAAATGGCATTTTTTTCGGGAAAATTAATGTGCATTTCAGAAGTCTTTTTTCAATCTTTAACATATACAACAAACCTTAAATCACCGAAAACGGATATAATCAGTATTTATCATTTGTCAGGTTGAACAAAATATTTGATTGAAAATACCTGTTGAAATCCATTGAACCGTAGTTTACACGCGTTTTATACGAAATATTTGCTGATGTCATCTTTTGATACAATAAATTTAATGTGGCCGCATGCTTCGACAAACAAGACACTTTCCATATGTATACCTAAATTATTAATCTTTTTTCCGTCAAATATCTTGTCTGTCGAAGCATGCGGCCAATATGAATTTCAACAAATATGTTCAGAGACGCGTAACGACTCTATGCTTTATATCTTCACCAGATTACTAAAAAAAGATGATACAACTGTACTTTTACGATTTTATTTTCGCTCATCTTTTATTATGTAAACATTATCATTGTATTTTTAAAAAAATTCTGAATACTTCGACATATTTAATTTATGTAAGATCATAGAAACATGGTAATCGATGACAAAACGGTCGAAACAGCAGAGGATATTTTTGACTATACACCGTTTCATCAACTGATCAAAGTACACGGATACTTAAGTATTTTGCCGATTGCGCTGTTGATATATAACCATATTATTTTCCATGACTTACATGTTTTCTTTTAAATATTTACGTAAGTATGATTCTCATAATTTAATTATTTTTTATATTTAAATACTGAAAAGAAGCGTTACGCATCGTGGATAAACTATTCAAGATATTTATTTTAAAAGCTTCACGAAAGCATCGCACATTTTTCAAACATTAGGCGTGTATTAACTCATTGTATACATCAAAACATAAAGGCATGTTCATTGTGTACTCAAATCTATTTTTAGATGTGTGTTTACAAATTTAAGGTAGACAGCATTGATTTTCATAGTTTACACGGAAGTTTATTTGGGTCGTTGATGATGACATTACACCGTGTCTTAAACTTAAATGTATCATTAATTCGTAGAAATAGAAACACCCGAAACAAATTCACCTTTCATTCATCTGATTATTTCCAAAAGAAAATAGTTTGAAACTCTTAGAACAATGTGAAAATAAACACTAAACTTCTTCTTCGCGCCTGGAATGATGAAAATCACTATCTGTACCTGACCAAAATAGTGGAATTAACAAAAGAAAAACGTTGTATACCCTGGTAGATCAACTCTTTTACTTCATTGATAGAAGGACACAAGTAGAAAAGATCCCTTTAAATATCTTTTGAAGGTTGAAATGTGCATATGCACGCTGAATATTACACACCGTTCTCCTCTAAATAATAAGTGTAGATCCATGTTTGTGTAAAGTCTGTAACATTCTGAAGGAACCTGTTGTGTAGTGGTATTTTGTTTTAGATCGAGTAGTTGGTCTATCACTCTGGTAGTAGATTGAGTGAAAAACTCATTTGAATCTTTTTAAAGACATTAAAAACTTTATCAATAGCTAAAATAAACAAGTATAACTAGAACACAAGATGTATGCAAAACATGTTGTAAATGCTTTTTGTGTGGGTTTCTGCTCAACCAACAGTATCTTAGTCATAATGTCTACGTGAGGCCACAGGACCCTGATATTCTGACCAAAAAATGTCCTTTGAGAAAATCGACCTCTCTATATAGATTTTATTTTATTGAATATCAGGGTCCTGTGGTGAGACAGAAATAACTTGCTGTCTAATTGTGATATCATGCCACAGACATGAAACCATGATCGATACCACACCCAGCATCGAAAACCCACGAGGGATTTATCCGTTTCCCTCCATACATAGCTGACATGAAGTAAAATTAAATAGGCAGCCGTGAGTATCCGACGATGGGCAAATCATTGAACTACACTTACAACATGAGCAACATGCTGAGCATCTGACAAATGCGATACACCAGTACAAGGGGTCCATATGGCATAGAAGGTGAAGTTGGTGACTTAATACCACTCAGGCTTCAAGGCCGCTGGTTCGAATACGTCAGAGTCAAGTGGATATTACATGAAAGGAAACCTTCCAGCTGATTTATAGTTGGTCTGTGGTTTTATTCTGGTGATATTGTGTGATTGGGATCTTCCTGAACATGTAAGAACTAGATGTCGCTATATGATTGAATTACGGTTGCAGCGAGGTAAATTCCAAAAAAAACAACACACCAATAAAAAAATGAATTGGGGAAATATTTGAATTATGCTTAATTCATTGATATTTATTATAATGATAGCAAGAATAAAGCAAATATAGTTGAAGACTAAATATTTGAATTGGTCTGTCCACATATTACACTATAAAAGGCAGCATACTCTAATTATAACTGACGTGTTCACCTGTGTTCTAACCACCGGATTATGGACAGGAACTTGACAGTCTCATTATTATTTTCATACAGCTATGGGCATGATAGGTTGATGTTCTCCAGCATATATTATATTTTTTAATTATTCATAACAGTTTGGGGTGAATATTTATGCACCCCCCCCCCGTTTATAGATTCTGCATATGAAATTGTGGAAATACAGAATCTGACATATGAGTTGTCATTTCATATACACTTTTGAAAGGGGGTTTATAATAACTATTACTAAGCGAGTCTTTAAAACCATCTGTCTATCAAAAAGACATGTGTAGCGCATATTGACAAAACTCTTTGAGTAAAAGTAATGGTTCGAAACTCACTGGGTCTGATATTGCAGTATGTGGCACTCAGATTTTTCTAATTTGATGAGACTTCATAGACACTTTCATTATATACCTGAAGACCAGAAACGGAACTATTCTTTTTTTTATTGAGAGTTTATGTTAGAGATGATGAAATCAAAATTATGGTAATATTTGTGTTCATTCGTATTAGGTAATTAAAGAAATCGGCTAAAGAGACTAATTCAGATAGACAAGCTTTTGAAAACATTTTGAAAAAAGAGATTTGATTGCGAAATATGTAATTTATCTTTAAAAGCCAGCAACAAAGTTATTTTGCACACAATAAACAGTTCACATATTTTGACTACACACTATGACTTTGAAAAATGACCTTAACCTTGAAGTATCCATCAATTCATTTAAGTGACAAACCGTATAATTATATTGAGTATGAATACCAATTCATGGTGAAATTAGAAAATCCTTAACTAAACTGCAACCCGGAAGATCATAATTTCACATGTTACTGACAAATTTGACATTTAATGATGACCTTGACAATTAAGTGCCCACATGTCCATGTACCTGACATACTGTCAAATCATATGGAGCATATATACCAATTTCTGTTAAAATCTGAAAACTCGTGACTAAACTATCAACCGGAAAATCAGAATCTTACATATTTTTGACAATTTTGACCTTCACTGGTGACCTTGACATAGGATAACTCATCAGTTTTTATTTGACATACTTTCACATTATAGTGAACATTTTTACCAATTTCTTTTAAAATCTGATAACTCATGAGAACCCATGGCTAAGCTAAACTGTCACCGGAAAATCAGAATTTTACATATTTTTTACCACTATGACCTTGACCCTAAAGAACCCATCAGTTCATTTTACTTGACGTACTTTCACATCATAGTGAACATTTTACCAATTTATATTAAAATTGGGTAACACGTGAGTAACCAATAATTAAACTATCACCGAAAAGTCTGATTTTTGCATATTTTTGACAATCATAACCTTCATTGGTGACCTGGACCTTGTATAACCCATCGGTTTATTTACGTGACACACTTTCACACAACAGTGAACATTTTTACAAATTTATGTTAAAATCTGGCCACCCAAACCAAAATTACAGCTCGGAAAACTTCGGCAGACGTAACCAAAACATTACTACTACCCTTGTTGCCATGATGACAGAAGAATGTTTTATGTGAATGAAATCACCATTTTTAATATCAGTCTAGTGTTGCTTCTATTCGTCCAAAAATCATTAAGTTCTGAGCTTAGGCCATTTTCACCACTTAGTGAACATAGTAATTTACACATTACGTAGATAGACCAAGTAGAGGACCTGGTGCGCACGTCATTCAAAACAGTTTGTAAGAAATATCGTTCTATTAAATTTATTAGCTGTTCCTTGAAACACAGATCTTTATATATATATATATGTATATATATATATATATATATATATATATATATATATATATATATATATATATATGTGTGTGTGTGTGTGTGTGTGTGTGTGTGTTACAAGGCACAACTAATATTGTAATTCCTTATATCACTGGTGCAGTTACATAATACACTCACCCTTTGGTCTTATAATGACCCAAACTATATATGTTTTTTTTGTTTTGCCCCCACTGTATGCGACTTTCGGCTTTTGTTAACATGAATCCACTTCATTACAAAAAAATATCATTAGTGTATGATGATATATATCATTATAATCAACATCGTATATTATTGAAAAAAAAATCCCGCTAAAACCTTTTTATTTTGTTTATTTATATTTATTGTATGTCCAATGTAACCTACTTTGTACGTCTTGGAATTTTTAGAATTGAATAATAACCTAAAAGTATCTTTGATACGCTTTAAAAAGGCCGCTAATTCGAATGAAAAATCGTTTGTTTTTTAAATAATAAATAAATATATAAATAAATAAATAGTTATTAATAAATAATAATCCCCACCCCCACATACTTTAAACAGTTTAGTGCATTTCAGCATTTGTAATTGACTTTGTCCTGAAGTAGTCCATGAAAACGCCTTAAATAAGAAAAAAGGAGGAAAATCCACATAAATACATGCTTTATATCAAGAACTTATATCATCATTTTTGTTAATTTTCGTGCGAAGACGAATTATTGATATATATTGATTAAATACTTCTTTTACCATATTTCTTACAAACTTGGATATTTTGTAAGAAAAAAAATCCATGACCTTCGCGAAATAATTTCTGAGATATGAACACCAAAATAACAAACACAATGCCAAACTCGGTCACTGGTCACTAACAAAAAGGAAGTCGATTCCCATTGTCACGCGGTCATATGCACCTTTAATATTATGTCTTTTTTCTCCTTTCTACACAACGTGTTAGCACATCGTTCACTGCAGATAGCTACGACATTCCCACGGTTTAGCTATGCTATTTTCTATAGCTTAGTGTCTCGTCCAAACGAATTAGCTATGTTGTTCCCATGGGTCAGTTCTCATTCCCACAAATCCGTTCGAGTGTGGAGGTAATATCTCGTTCCCACGAGTTATCTTTGCCGTTCCCACGAGTTAGTTTGGTGTTTCAAAGGGTTAGTATATCGTTCCCTAAAGTCTGTATCTCTGTTTATTGTTTGTAGTACCCCACAACTCAGCGTTGATTGATTATACTAGCACTTTATATATGTCACAATAAAAAAGCAACAACAACAAAACAACAAAAGCTTTAATTAGTACAATTAATATTATTGTGATGTAGTGGTTTGCTGCTGGACCGGCAATTCAGAAACCCGGGTTTGCCTCCCTGCTGCGCCAGGCTTGTTTTCGGTGACTTATCTCTTTCTCTCTCAGATATAATATATATGAGGTAAACGTGCAATGGTAAATTTTAGTCCCATGGAAAATTATTTCTGTTTATTAGATTCAAATAGTAGGAGACTTTAAATACATACGTATTTGTACTAAACATATTTTTATACAACTGTTTTATTTTTTATAATGAAAAGCAGCAAATGGAAAATGAAACATATTGAATACAATATATCATTATACATGTCATGTAGCCAAAAACTTCACATTCATATTTTATTTATCTCAGTTTCATAAGAAGATTCATACCTGTAAGACAGGCCTAGCTGGAATTCCCCGTTACATATGTCGTTAACATTGCTATCGGAGCACACGCCATTCTCCCCAACAACATACCTTTCATGCGAAGGGGCTTCCGAGCTTGCTAAAAATCGCAAACAATTGATAATGCGAATTAAAGTTAGAGTCCAAGCCTTCCAGCTGGTTTGCGGTAGGTCGGAGGTTCTACACGGGTACCTCTGTGTACTCGTGGTCTTCCTCCACCTGTAATTAGCTGGACGTCGCTATATGATTGAAATACTATCGCAGCGACGGTAACCCCCAATACAACAACAACAATTTAAACTTTTCACTGTCAATAGATAAACATCCGTGTTTAGTCATTTTAGTTGAATGAAAAAAGTAATCCCATACCTGTAAGACCGACCTGGCTGTAATTCCCCGTTACAAATATCGTTTTCATTAGTATCAGAGCATTCGCCATCCTCCCCAACAACAAACAATTCATATTTAGGTGATTCCGAGCTTCGTCGTCGTCTTGCTGTATACCACAAACAATTGGTATTACGAATTTCATTAAGTGTCTAAGCCCTAATAAAATAATTCAATTAGGCCCGGTCCCTTGAATTAGGTAATTTATACATACATTAGAACAGAAACCCATCTTCAGAGAGAGAGAGAGAGAGAGAGAGAGAGAGAGAGAGAGAGGCGATATCTCTTTTACCATAAATTATATTGCACAATGTTCCTCTTACTTAAATTTAATAGCTGTTTATCATCTCAATCTGCCAATAAAATATTTATCACACAAAAGCGTTTTTATGTATATAATACTCACAATGGCATTTTCGTTCGTCCCATGTTCTGTTACTTGCAATATATGGAGAAATACTGTCTGCATCTCTGACAGAAAACCATGTTTTGTATATCGCTTTTGTTTTTTCTTCAAATGTTTCGTACGTTCCCCAAAATGGCTGATCTGATGTAAAAAAAATGACTGTATTATTTAAAACATTTTTTTTTAAAACAATTCGTGTCTCGTTATACCAAAGCCATAAATAGGGGCCGCCGTGGCCGAGCGGTTACAGTCGTGGACTTCAAATCTCTCAGCCCATCACCGCTGTGGCTTCGAATCCCGGTAGGGACTTCGGATATTTCATGTGAGGAAGCCTTCCAGCTGGCTTGCGGTAGGTCGGTGGTTCTACCCGGGTACCTCTGTGTACTCGGGGTCTTCCTCCACCTGTAATTAGCTGGACGTCGCTATATGATTGAAATACTATCACAGCGACGGTAAACCCAAATACAACAACAATCTAAGCCATAAAAAGTTACTGTTCTTAGAAGAACACTTTTATAGGTAGTAGCTGACAGACATAGGGAGACACAGGTAAGTGTGATTGGTTGAGGTGGTATTTCACAATATATATATATAAGCGTGATACTGCAGCGAGGCCATGAAAATGACCATACGGTACCTGTCCCTGATAATTATTGGTACGCAAATCTGAGAATTATATGTTTTGCTGTGTATAACACACTCTTTTACATTAGCATTTGAAAATGTACTCAGGCATCCTAGATAATCTTCGTGAGTTCAATTTAGGCAGAAAAAAGTTACATTAAACGAGCTTATATCATTATTTATGCAAAAGCTAGTTTATACCAGTTGCTTCTTTTGATTCAGAGACGACGAGACCCCAGAATATCGGGTTGCCATTCTTGGTGTTGCAAACAAACTGTGCCAAGGGAATCCTTATAGCAAAACGACCCTGTTCAGTTTCTCCAGAGTTTTCAGACTGAACGAGGGGCTCTCCAAGTGCTTCCACTATTTTGACTGGAGCTGTACATATTAATAAAATTGCACATTAGGATTTTTGGCAACTCAGAGATTAATATAATTTTTTCAATATTAGATGTGTTTGGTCTGATTTTACTTATTGTGGGTGGGTGTGTGGGGGGGGGGGGTAGCCATTAATTATGCGAATTTTTACCCTTTGAATTAATATTTTGCTATTGTTCTTCTTGGCATATCCCAAAATTCTTTTCTTTTACACACGCAGATTTTATAAAACTCCAAAGTATTTAACAATCTTGAGATATAATTAAAAGAAATTGTAAATCACTGATACATTTGTAATTACATTATATGTATGATAATTGTTTTTTATTAAGATAAATAAGTCTACCTCCGGGTGTGAGCAGAACGGGTTTTTGCGTTATAGGACCATTTCCCGCTTTTGTTGCAGCATTCACCTACAATAGTTTAGTCATACAAACCATTTATATATTTCATAATCATGTACCAGTGTTTTATTAATCTAAATCCATCCCATCATCAATGGTCCATAATTTATACACACGCAACAATGAAATTATCAATTTACTCTATCTTTACACTATGAAGCCTTTTTAACCTGAAAACCATATTTGATATTTAAATATCGAAACTTTTTGAAAAAAAATAAAAAAAATTATCTGATTATTTACCGTTTCTTTAAAACCAGATAATGCGTTTGATCATCATAGAACGTGTACGATATCTTACTTATTTACGTCATATATGCGAGCTTTTATGGAATATGATATATTTTATATCGATTTTTCCATATTTTTCTTATTAAACTTTCCGTTCGATAATAAAATATTTTCTAAAATACATATATTTACAAATCAATAAATAAAAAACTTTATATACCTCAATTGTATACTGTCCTGGTATGGTAATATTGAGCTGAATTTTTCTGATATCTTCGTTCACACGTGTAATACTACTATTCTAAAACCAACAGATATAGCATGGGAGATAAAACATTCTATCAGTATGAAAGGACAGCATTTTAAATTTGCAAAGTATATATTCAAGTGACAAAAATAACACTAATAAGGAAGTTTTAACTAATCGTTTTATGCATTCACGTCATTTGAACATTTGGCTAAAATGGAGTTTAGTTTAAATTAAACACACTGATGGTAATGAAGAAGAATTTTGAAAATAATTAGTTATGAATCAATTTATTAAAATAATGTGACAAATGATATATATGATTCTTAATCCAGTAGTCAAAACATAGTTATTGTTCAGTACCGTTATATTGTTGTAGGAGTGAATGTAGTAGGCCGTAATATTCCCATTCCTTTCGCGCTCTGTTGGCGGTTTCCATGACACAGTTATAGACCGGGGTCTTGTCACGTCTTCCTCGGGTATAACAGAAACGTTTTGAACCTGTCCTGGGGCTGTTTGTAAAGAACATGCAATAAGTAATACTTATAGAATCTAAAATTTGCATTAAACGTAAGACGGTTCTACCCATGGAGAGTTCGCAATCATGATTATTATTTGGTACATATAATCCCCGGCTTGATAACTTAATGTTGTAAAATAATTTTATCTCAAGGCGACCTCATCCGAAATGTCGGAATAATCTGGAGGACATATTAAATCATATGCCGTTGGAATATTGCACTTAGATTGAGTTAAAATTTAAAAGTTATACTTCTCCTCCTATTACTACTTCTGCATATAATTATCACACATTTGAAAAGACAAACCTGCTTCGTCAGTCATGGCTGTGTCTGGCACTGAATTAATGCTATATGTTGTTGTAGCATCAGAGACAATAGCAGTAACACTGATCTCATATTGCCAAAACTCATCAAGACCTGCGATGGTTATCTGTGTTGCAATGGCATCTGAAATATGGTGTTAGATGAAGTCACACATTCAATGTATTTAG
Source organism: Solen grandis (assembly GCA_021229015.1). Lineage (NCBI taxonomy): Eukaryota > Metazoa > Mollusca > Bivalvia > Adapedonta > Solenidae > Solen > Solen grandis. The sequence continues at coordinate 50,247,588 of CM037779.1, read as the reverse complement.
TATAAATGGCAATTAAATTGCCTTTTACAAATGATTTCAATCCATTGGCTTACAAATAATGTTTAAATAAAAGGCCTGAACAATTTTATATTATAACCTATCGATGTTGCTTCAGCAGTAGTGTTGCTAAAAATCAGTGTTCCATCACGCATGTCCTTGGCTGTGACAATGTAAAGCGTTGGTCCAGTAAACAAGCTAGGTGTATTCCAAGTGACTTTAAGTTCTGTTGGTGATATTGAAGTGATGTTTTCAATTTTCGGCTCCTCTGGTTCTGCAAATATCCAAAGCAACAAGAAGGCATTTCATAAATTGGCCCCTTTCAAAAATGTATACTGAGATCATAAGATACATAAAATATCTTATATGCTTTGTACATGATGAACGTCATCGGAGGTTGATAAACTAATATTAGTATTTTTACAAACTCAAAATTTACTTTTGGGCGAGTTTGTCGGATAATGGAAAATCTAGATTAAATTAATAAACCCGAAAGCGTAAATTTTAATTTTGTTTTAATTTTAAATACATTTATCACAAATAATAAAAATTTAATATTTCCTTAACAAGCTACAAGTATTTGACATGTCTCCACGTCCCCAACATGTATACTTATAAATTACAATATCATATAAACAAATTTTTCATCTGAAATACTATCAGAGTGTTTCACAAAAAGCAATGTTATATCCAAACGTTACAACCAACCTGCTATTGGTGTTTGAAACTCTCTACTCGACATTTTCTGACCATGGCCGATTCTGTTAAAAGCGACTATGACCACTGAGTACTTTCTATACGGCAGTGTCCCCAAAGTTATCATTTCTTCAGTTGAATTGAAACATGTTTCTTGAGTTGTAATGTCAGTGATATTAGTTAAACAGATTTTATATCCACGAATGTTTCCATTGACACGACAGGGTTTGTTCCATGTTACATTTACAACATATGAATCAATAGTGTTTCTATATCACTAACTGGATCGGGGGCTGGAATAAACACAGAAAATATAATACATGGTTATGTCAGTATTAAAATTATATTAATTATGAACGGAATTATTAAAATTTGTGCTAAGTACGAGGGTTCTAAATTCGTAGGCTTTCTATATTCAGTATAGAAAATTGGTATATGAATCCCTGGAAAATATATTCCTTTTTCTATCAAACATATCATTGTGAACATAATTCCCCTCCCCCCTAAAAAAAAGAATAATAATAAAAAAACGAATCAACCTGCAAATTTGCATAAGAACTTAATAACACGTTGACACGGTATCGCGAAATTGGCGCTATAATGTCACTGAGAACATTCTCCTATTCAGTCTTTCTTTTGACGCATTGCTGATTAATTGTATGCTTTATACCGTTCACTATCAAAAGAGGGCACCATGTGTACTCTTAACTAACTCGTCTACTAATTCAATATCCGTATGGTACTATATGTTGAAGAATCTCCCTCTTTCTCTCTCTAAAAAAAAAGAACAGAGTTTAACACCCATCCCCTCCCCCTAATTTGTGACTTAGCTCATTTGGTGAGCATTCCGGGTTTGAATTGAAATTAACTTTATGGCCTAGGGCCATTGTTTTATCAGATGCTGCGATACAAAATATTGAAGTCCGGTCAACAAGAAACATTCTTCCTTTGGCAAAACATGTTTTGACCCAAAGAGCAATAGCTTATTAGATTGCTTGTCATGTTAAAAAAGAACCGTAATCTTCAGATAAAGATGTTAACCTTCTATCTACATTAGGCATTTCCTAAACCTTTGTCTCCAATGTTGAAATCGGCTGCACCAAAGTGCTAAATGCCCTATTAAAATTTCCCATGACATTTAAACTTAAATACTTAAGTTTCACATTCGTATCCAGTATCATTTTAAAATATAAGTTGGTGCTAATCTAACCGTAAACATACTTTTCACCGTTACCAGTAGATGTCATGTTTTTAAAGTGCGAACCCGATTTTACTTTACCCCGCAGCCATGTAAAACTTTTTTTTTTAAAGATTTTGAGTTTTTAGAGTCTTGCAAGTGAAAAAAGCTAAATACATACGTGACAATTAAGACGATTTTCTACCCCATTAAATATACAATTTTAACATAATGAGTTTATTTTAAACAGTAGCATATAATAATAAGAAAAAAATGGATATAACTTATAATTCAGAATACATGCTAAAATAAAGTACTTAGGAGAATCCACTCGTATATCTTAATGCGTTCATGCATTTGTTTTATACATTTAAAATTTATAATTTGTGATTATTAAATAAATCTTATTGTATTACCTGATTCATTGTTTAAAACAGTCTCACTTAAAGTGTTTCCTTGCAAAATTCCTAACTCGGCCGTTACCCATACTTCACATGTAGACCCAGGATCAAGCCCAGTAGCCGTAGCATTCGTCAGAGATGAAGACACATTAATTTTGTAAATATCGATCATGCTCGTGTTACAGTTTGGACTGGAGCAGTTAAACTCCACATGGTAATTATCAACTTCTCCATCCGGTGGAACCCATTCTATGGTTATATTGCCTACAGTTGATGAGGTAATAGCTATATTATCAACGACACCGGGCTCTGCAATATATAAAACATAGCCATAATCACATTTTCCAAATCTAATTCCACACAATTTCCGAACATGGAGGATCTGAAAATATCATTATATTGAGTGTACATCAAACAAGTATGACATTCAGTCTTGTGTATATATATATATATTAGAAATACAACCTGAATGAAGCTGTCCTTATTTGTTATTTATATATAAGAAATGAAATAAGATTTGTGTAAAATTCATTACATAAAAGATTACTTCGTAGTTGTGAATTCTGTATCGTATAAAGGCAACTAACTTGTGTTTATCCTAATTCTAACAGACTCCAAAGACGACATATTTCCTACTGATGTAAAGACCGTAACGTTGTAGTATTGCCCTTGATTCAAATCAGACACAGTGAGTTGAGTTGAGTTGTTCTCTAAGGTGCAATTTCCAGTTGCATTTGAATTATTTTCATCCTCGCAATTTCCACTTAGATTGCCTTCATTGTCTTCGATGAGGACATGATAGTATGAGAACCGTTTGTCATCATTTGGTGTAATGATGACTGTAAAGCCTGTCTCATACTGGTTTTCTACAGAAGCATTTTGTGGTGGTGTTGGTCCTGAAATTATTGAAATAATATTAGTAAATAAGGCAATACATCTTCCTAAATCTAAGTATGTATTCAAAATCTTTTCAGAAATGATTCTGTGCAATATTAATAATAAGGCACTGCAATTAGAAATAATAAATCACATTTAAATGTTTGCCAAGCCTGAAAAGTAAATTAAACATTTAAAATCGAGCCATACTTGTATATGAAGCAATACTAAACGGGTCAGTTGATGTCAGGTTTCCAATCATACTGTAAATTCTCAGCGTGTATCTCATGCCTGACAGTAACCCGGTAACTTCAATTGTCGTCGTGTTTCTGGTAAAATTACATTTCCAATCATTGCCTTTATCATTGAGGCAGTTAGGAAGACTTATATTTTCTGAATGATTTTCGTCTGTAGTGTTGTTTTCAACGATCAAATATAAATGTGTATAATTCCCGTTCTTGTCAGATATATTCACATTAACCTTTTCTTCTAAGATGTCGACAAATGTCACATCTGCCGGCGGCAATGGACCTGAAACCAACAACCATACCAGCTTAATAAAGAGAGCTTTGATAAACAGACATATTTATCATTACCGTCCGTGGGTGAACGATGTTTGGATTTTACGATTTATTAAGTAATTGTAGTCAACTTTAAACTACAAAATAGAAATACATTTCCAAAATGGACATACATTAATACAAAATCATTACAAATGAGGTATGGGCGAATCTTCTTAAAATAAAAGATAAATGAAATGAATTTTAAATTGTTTATCGATGTAACGGTATATAAACTGAATGTTTTAGTTAAGATTTGTTACATTATTTCACGCTTTCGCTACGATAAAAATATCAATTATTTTATGACTACAAGTAAAAACAAAAAAATATCACCAAAAAATCCCTTTTTAAATTAATAATTTCGTGTTATTATAATAACACATCTATTTTCCTATTGTTTCTTTCTTTCTCTCGTTCCCACGGAGTTCGAAATCTGGAGAGACAATTATGCGACGTGATGTCATTGATATTATTTGACGTTATTAATCAATTTAATCAAGCTTTATCAAATCAATGTTATCAGCGAAAGCGTAAAATAATGTTCACATTGTTTTAAAGAACGACGAGACCTACTTATGAACCTTTATAAGTGAATTTAACTATTTAAGATTATCATCTTACGTGTATATGTTCCAATGATTGTGTCGCTTATACTCGGAATATCATTGTTAAAAGCAAGTATGGTCACAAAGTACTTGCGTAGCTGCTTGAAGGGAATCAAATTTGACTTTTCCCTTTTCTCCGTCTGTCTTTTTCGTAATATTTTCCCCCTCGACTGATATTTGGAACTGGATTTGAGTAATATTCATTTGAATCGTTGATTCGTTCAGCCAATGAATTTCAAATGAGCCAACTGTCACATCTTCCACTGTGAGGTTAAGGGTAGTAAATTCAAATTCAAGTTCTGAAAAAAAAAATCAATGCTTCTTTTCCAAGAAGAAATATCTTTTCTTTTAAATCTGTTAGTTACTTTTAAACAAACAAATAAAACAAAAATCACACTTAAATAAATGTTGAGTATCTAAAGTAGCAAAGAAAATAATTGAATTTCGTAGAAGCAATGCATGTTACATTTTTTATTAAGTAGGGTAAGTAATTAATTAGGGATACCTACTTTGAATGCATTTATCCCCAGATTCCCGGTGGAATTCATAAGCTCTACACACGCATTGCTTACTGCTTTGGAGACAAATTGCGTCTATAGTATTGCAACTATTTGTTTCTCCAGTGGTATTACATTGTCCGTTGTATGGTATTTCTGCAAACAAAATGTAATGAGACGAATCAGTTAAATGAAAGTCTTTATTTCTCAGTTTTTATTTCGAGCAATGGAGTTAGTTAATATTATCTTATTTTTAATCTTAATATACCTAGGAAGACTCTAAACATGATTGTAAATGTATACATTACTATCAGAACATGCTGGTGCCGTTCCATTCCATTGACCACTGGTCCCGCATGTTCTCGTTACATCTCCATATATATTATACCCACTATCACACGTGTAAGTGGCTTTTTCGCCATATGTAGTTCCATTCTGTTCCACTAATCCATTGGAAGGGCTTTCAGGCTTACCGCAGTCTGCAAACAAATATACTTTTTCAAAGAATATTGGTTTCGTTATTGTTATATGTAAAAAGCAAATGATATGAATATTGCACCTCAAATTTACAAATACGTGTGTCCTCTACACATTTCAAGTTTGATATATCATCGAGTGAACAAATAAGTGTCCTTTTAATTTCTCCTGGTGCAATCACGTTTATTTTTTCAATTACTATTTGCAAGATATCCAATTTATTTTTTGAGTTTATGTTGTGTTGCCTTTGCATGAACGCTCGGAAGGAAGACGCTGTAGTCTGGCGTGCGTACTCGTATTCATACAGCATAAGGTACACGTAAAAAGCATGGTATATGGCCTTAGATTAAGACAACTTCATGGTTGTGTGCAATATAAATTCGGCCTCTTCACACCATTGTACCCTTTCAATGTTAATATTGCACAATTAATAACGGACAATTATACAGCCCATGTTTAACATTTTCATTTTGTTAGCAACATGTCGTAAGTCTTAGATTTGTGACCTGTTATGCTTTTTATGCCCCCGCCATGAAATGGCTACGGGCATATGGTGTTACACCTGTGTGTGTGTGTGTGTGTGTTAGCGTGTGTATGTTTGGGTGTGTGTGCAAGAATTCGTGCCCAAGCTGTAACTTTGTTATATATGGTCACTTTTTAAAAATAACCTTGGCACAAGTTATCCTTAGGACAAGACGATGTGTCATAAACAAGAACCAGGTTGCTAGCTTGAAGGTCAAGGTCACAGCACTTGATTGATCTTAAAATTGTGTCCCAGCTGTAACTTTGTTGTAAATGATTGTGTTTTGAAATAATTTGGCACAAATGATCCCAAGGATATGGTGTAACACAAACACGAACAAAGTTGCTAGCTTCAAGGTACCAGCAGTTAATTTTTTTTGTAAGCAGTTCTGTCTGGGCTGTGTCTTTGTTGAGTAAAGTCATGTTTTGAAATAACTTGGCGCAAACAGGGATCCTTAGGACAAAACGCTGTGTCACAAAACAAGCATAGGTTGCTAACTTGAAGGTAAAAATCACATCACTTGGATGAGTTAAAGGTCACAGCGCTCATTTGATCTTAAAATCATTTTTTATATTTCCAGTATTTCATATTCACTGACAAAAATATTATCTAATAAACATAATGATGGGGGCATCCGTGTCCTATGGACAAATTTCTATTTTTTTTAATTTGTTTGTCATTCCTGTAGAATTTAATTCTGCTATGCAGTTCGCAGTTAAATTATTGCTGTTCACATCAATGGAAAGTCTTCATTAATTTATTTATATTGCATTATAATTATATGCCAATGCTGCAACTCATCCCCCCTCATTTGAAATTAAAATCATACACTTTCAACCATGTGACATCAATGAGTTCTTTCAAATTTGATCTTCTTCTTTCTGTGTTTTAAACAACATGGTTTATTTGTTTTATTTGAATTATTTAACGTCATTTTATGCCATCAAAATGCTAACATACGGCCAGCTCACCTAACAATACTTTCACGGGATTCTGACATTACTGAAACTTTAGCACATTTCTCTGTAGTTAACTAATTACAGCGGTGGAAGACGAATGACCATTAAAAAAATATGCCATTCATCACGGAGATCGTACCCGACCCCAGTGAGAATCAAAACACACATACCTCGGCTTCATAGCCAAGTGCCATCAAAGGCAGGTTTGTTTATGTGAAATACATGGTTTCCATCCTGTGCTTGGACACCTTGAAATAGCTCATATCTGTTCAGTTGAATCCAAACAGTAAAAGACAAATGTTAATTTCCCACATGTTGTATCAGGCTGAGTAGTAAAGTTAAAGAGAAAAGGAACAACAGTACCTTCGGACTGATTTTTTGGAATTTAATTGAACGTGAGTATATGTCTGTAATTTCATGTTTTAAGAAAGTGGAAATACACTTTGTGGTGAATTTTTTTTATCACGTTTGAATGCTCATCATGAAAAATTACATAAAATAAATGTGGTCAGGAAGGAAAGTTTGCTTCCAAAATAAACACCATATCCACATGAATGATGCCAATTATTTAAACTCTCGATGCCTTTTAATATTGGTAATTAACTTGTGATATATAAGTATAGAATGTGTGCCACCGCATCACATCCCTACAGAAGGTTTGGTCTTTAGTGACAACTTAGCGACGTAATAATCCGTCAACGTTGACATTGAAATAATATGCGGCCATTTTGTTTGTTTACCTGGTTTGACGTCAGAATAAAACAAAACATAATTGAGAAAGCAAAATGAACAGTTCTATCAGTGATTTTGAAACACACTTGTCTATTTTTAGCCAATGTCATTGCGTCATTATGAAATCAGCACGTTACAAAATTAGAATGGGAAGGATGTGTATTCAGTGAGGGGCATAAAAAGAGGAAGAGACAGAAAGAGATTGTTTGCATTCTGCAATTTGATCAAAAAGCTACATTATACATGTACTTATATGGTGATAACTATTTGAATGATTAATTTTAAATGTCATCTTAGCAAATATTACGGCTTATTAATACTTTATGTATATGTAGAGACTCTGTATACAGCATTATTATATACTATAACTGCAATCAGTAAATAACATAAAATCATGCAAATAAACATGTTTGTAATTTATAAAACAAAGAGAGAGAGGAAGAGAGAGAGAGAGAGAGAGAAGTTTGGGAAAAAATTATGATGATGATGATGATGATGTTGTTCTTGAAAGGTTCTTGAAAGTTTTAAAAGAACAATAGCAATAATAATAATTACAAATACATATGAATGAAAATAAAATACAATGTAGAGAGAAATCATTTGTTAGTTTAAAGCCAAAAACTCATATTCATTGGCAGATTACTCAAAAAGTAGCACAGATATCTCAATTTTTTATGCCATAAATTTTTTTCTAGTGTAATTCTCTATAAGCATTCCAAGTTTTAAAAAATTCTGTTCGTTAGTTTTGATTTTCCTTTTTAGACTATATAGCAAAATGGCGATATTGTGATATACGCCCTTCAATTGAATTTACGTTGGTTATAAAATAGGACCATTTCATATGTTTATTTGCAGTAATCCTTTTCAGCACACTCACACACACACACACACACACATTTTCGACCCCATTTCTTTTTCTATTTGTCCATTAAATATATATCTGGCATAAGTTTAATTACCAGAGAGAAAAGAAAAACAACAACAACATCATCATCATCATCATCATCATCTCTCTCTCTCTGCTCAACGGGAAACCAGCATATTTTAAATTGATGTCATTATTTATAATTTTCCTATAAATATATGCACCTTCCCAGGTAAAATGTACTAGCCCAGCTAGGAACCATAGATTGGAATTTGTAAAAATTTTACGAACTTGCTTCCAAATCGATGTAAAATAGATAAGATTAAACTAAATCTATGATTTTTTTCTACAAATAATAATAATAATAATAATAATAATAATAATAAAATAAACTAAAACATGATAATTTAGTTGAGTGATTGGCAGCTTACATTGAAGAATTCGAATTTGAATTAAGTTTTTGAAGTTTTAAAATATATTAATCTTGTAATACACGCTTCACACACACACACACACACACACACACACACACACATTATAATATCCCCATGTGATTTTAGTAATTTAGTGTTATTCTAAGAATACATATAAGTCACAAAATGATTTAATAACATTAACCGACGTCTGACTTTAAAATGAAACACCAATTCTCCAATCCTCGCCTCCTATGAAGTAACACTGATCATTAAATGAATGTTATGATCACATGCTCACATCTTCAGGGCAAATGAGTATTTGACAAAATATAAACTCAAAACATAGCAGATCAATTCCAAATTCCAACACTAAGAGGTTAAATACCTGCACATTTTTGTCATAAAGAGGTTTATAAAAGATTTTTTTTTAAGATATGCACATTTATACTATTTACCTTTCTTTTGTACGTGTTCAAAAACAAACCCTCAGCACTTGAATGTGCAGCGTTAACTGTTTTATTCATTTCCATGACAAATGATGCATTTTTTTTATATTACCGTCAAATGACATTGCTGTATGTTATATTGTACCATAGTTTTGTCTTCAAAAATCTTGTTTTGGACACGGAACACATAATGTGTGCTTTAAAATACAGTAGAACCCCACCAAACCGAACATCGTTGAACCGACAATCTCGCCATTTTGAAGTTTATTTTTTGTCCCGAATATTTCATTTTAACTAAAAGTAAAATGTTAAATCCGAATTTCGCTATTTCGATTTTTTGCTTATTTCAAAGTAAAAATTCAAATCTATATATCGTAATTTATACATATATTTAAATGTATTATCGTTCCCGGATCGGTAACCAAGTTTATTTTGCAGAAGCACCTGGTATGATGGCTCTGGCATTTTTTTCACACCTCTTTTGAGGATGGGTTGTTCAATGTGTTTCCGACTGGAAATATTGATTATTGCTAATCGATGTCTGACATGTTGCATAATATGCACGTGCCAGAAGATAAAACCATGTTTCATATTTTGAGTACATTTCATATCATCGCATTCATCACCGGCACGTTACCTGAAGTAGCAAATCAACTGTAAAAAACATGTACACGTATCACTATCTTGACATGTTAAAACGATTATGTTAATCCTAAGCACCTCAGTAGGACATGTATGTATTTCCTATATACAAAAAGTGTATAAGTACATGATAGAACAAGGGCCATGTTAAAATGGCCATTCCCCTCCGAATTCTTGCTCGTAAGAAGATGCGTTATATTAGAATTATATATATATATATATATATATATATAATATATATATATATATATATATATATATATTAATTATTTGTAATGAAGACTGATGTTTGAAGTGATTATAGATATGAAACCTTTGTGAAGACCTACTAATCCCACTATTTTGAGGTCTACAGGTAAAATGTGAAAGTGACTGTGACCTCTTATAAATATTTATTTCACCGTAACTATTTCTCTTATTAACAAAGGGCAATTACTTAAAAATTATGAATTATTATCATTCTAAGGCACTGCAATCCTACTCAATGAGATCTATCCACCTATGAAGTTTCAAGTTGATATCTCAAATGCTTTTTGATCAATGCTTCGGACAAATATTAAGCATGGAAGATAACAAAGGGTAACTAGCGATTTGTTTTCGTAGAAAACTAATGTCTTCCCCCGAGCCCCTTTCCCTCACACACATATACACTAAGACACACAGTGACATATGCAAATAGCGGAAGTTCAAGGGCTGACTATATTGATAAAACTCCGCACAGAGTTATGGACCTTCTGTGTGACACTTCCTCTCACCAATTTTCTTTCCATAACTGAAGTTTTGTTTCAATAGCATAAGTAGAACAATAGTTATCTTGCTGTCAATAAATTGTGAATGGGGGAATAACTCCAAAAATACTGAGGTCAAAGTTAATAACCTTGTGCATGGCATTTTCTCTTATTAGTTTCTTTCTATAAATTTCAATAGCATTAGTCGGACGGGAGCTATCTTAAAGACACAGAATTGAATTAAAGCGGAAAAGCTCTAACAATAAACATTGGAAATGGATTATGCTCTAGTGTATAACGTCTACCCACCTATGAAACCTCAAGGTTATATGTCTCAAAGTACATGGGTTATGCTACGGATATATTTTAATTGAATTTGAATTAAAACAACGGACAATAACTTCAAAAATATGATTTGCAGAATTAAGGCCTAATTCTACTTTTTGAGGTCTATTCATCTATGAAGTTTCAAGGTTATGTGTCTCATGGTGCATGCGTAATGCTTTAAACAACAACGACAAAAAAGTATATGTGCAGAGTTACGGTGTTTATGCGCACAGTACTTCTCCTCAATGTGATCTATCCATTTATGAAATTTCGAGGTTATATGTCTTATAGTACGCGAGAAATTATCTGGACAAAAAATAAGTATGAAATTAAACAAGGGATATAACTAAAACATATGATGCATAGAGTTATGGTTCTTGTGCATGACGCTTTCCATCACGAGGTCTATCAACCTTTGAAGTTTCAAGTTAATATCTTTTATAAGTTTTGAGTGATGTTCCAGGCAAAAATAACTTAAAAATTTAATAAAGGGCAGTAACTCCAAAAATATGATGCACAGAGTCACGGTTCTCCCCAATTAGATCTAGACACTTCTCCTCAATAATATCTATACACCTGTGAAGTTTGAAGTTAATAGCTATAATACATTTTAACTCCAGAACATTGATGTGCAGAATTACAGTTCTTATTCATGTCACTTCTCCTTAATGAGATCTATCCATAGCTTGGATACTTTGTGATTTATGCCTCGGACAAAACTTAAGTATGAAGTGTAATTAAGGACAATAACTCCAAATATATGATGCACAGAGTTATGGTTCTTTGGCATGATACTTCTCCTCAGTGAGATCTATCCAACTGTGAAGTTTCAAGCTAATAGCCTTCATACTTTGTGAGTTATGCTCCAGAAATAAAATAAGTATGAAATTTAACAAAGGGCAATAACTCCAAAAATATGATGCGCAGAGTTACGATTTTTGTGCACTGTACTTCTCTGCCATAAGATCTATTCATCTGTGAAGTTTCAAATTAATAGCTTTGATACTTTCTGAGTTACACTCCGGTCAAAATGTGTGACAGACAGACAGGCAGATGGACAGACACACAGGTAGACAAACATTCTACTCCGACAAAAACAATATGTCTCCCCCATATAAATATGGGTGGAGACAAAATAATTAAAAATAATGACAAATATACTTATTATTCTTGTGTACTGCACTCTTCCTTAATGAGACCTATCCACCTATGAAGTATCAAGATGATATATCAAATATTATTTAAATTATGCCCCAGACAAATAATAAGCTGAAAAATAGCAAAGGACAATAACTAAAGAATAATGATAGAAAGAGTAATCATTTTTGTCCACTTCATTTTTCCTCAATGAGATATATCCGCCTATGAAGTATTAAGTTGATATCTCAAATAACTTTTGACTTTTGCTCTGGACAAAAAATAAGCCTGAAAAATAACAAAGGACAATATTCAAAAAACAATCATAGGTAGAGTTTCATAGGTAGAGTTATCATTTTTGTGCATTGCACCTTTCCTCAATGATATCTATCCACTAATGAAGTATTAAGTTGATATCTCGAATACTTTTTGAGTTATGCTCCGGACAAAAATGTGGGACGGGCAGAAGGACGGAGTCTATAGCCACATCCCTTTCAGCGGAAGAGAATAAACAAACTAACACTAGGTGCTTTTCACGGTATAGCGATATCCAGGATATGTACCGGTAATTAAAATGCACACATGCACAAAAGGTTTTAATTCAAATAATCGTTATTTCAAAGTTTTCTGCTTGGTCCCAATAACTTCGGTTTGACGAGATTCTACTGTAAATGTTCATTAAAACAAATATCATATTGATTAGTCACTGGGCAGGTAAAATTTCTAAATTTGGAACAAGAAATCATGAAATGTCATATTTTAATTTTATTTATGAAGAAACGACATATTCAAATGGGAAAAGTTTAGAATATCTCACTAACAATGCACCTGGAAAAAGACTGGTCTTCAATAAAAAAAATGGGGATGGGGAAAAAGTAATTTTAGTCAAGAAAATACAAAATTTGACTCAATAACTAAGCATTTACCAGAAGAATTATTTAGGAATTTAATTTTTTTTTGTATTTCTAAAATAAAAATAAAAAACATTAAAGTTCAAACAGCATAATGGTGTATTATATTATATGCACAGGTATTAAAATTTAAGATAAACTGTCAATTTAATTCTTTGAACTTGTTTATTTCACTGCATTTTAGTGTTACTTGATTAAGAACGTTTTAGCGGGTTACAGCTGGTTTTGAATTTGGTAAAAATAATGTTTTTTGAATTTCTCATTTATTTTAAGTTGAATGATAGAAGAAAAAAGTCCAAATTTTAAGATTCATGTGTTTAAAATATCATCAAATGTATATTTACCAATTTTGAAGGTACAAAAAGTCACATTTTAGTGTTTTTATTCAAATTTGGTTAAATTTTCAGTAAAAAAGCAGTTTTAGTTAAATCTGATGAGGTATGTATTTTTTTACATTTTCAGAAATCATTTATATCAGAAAACTGACTCTTAAAAAAATGAAGGAAATCTGTCCGTTGATTGTTTTTATTTAGAAAAATATATATATAAATTCACAGTTTTGGAATAGTTTTTGTATACATTTTGGTCAGGGCAGAAATGAAATCTTATGCCCATTTTGTATTTTCAATGCTTAGTTGACAGTATTTTTATCTGTAGCTTATAAAATACATTATTAGTTAGAAATGGTGATAAAAATATTTAAAAAAATATCATTTTAATATGCTGTAACAGTATTTAGAAACGTTTTTTTTTCTTATTTTTTAACAATGGTTTTTTTCAACAAATTTTTAGCAAAAGCGATTCTCTATCATAAGCTTGATCTCTATAACAAGCATGATGACCCCCTATTTTTTATTCATACATCTTTTAGCTAAAGTCTAAAGTACTTATATGCAAATTTTAAGAAAAATCTGTCCGTTAGAAAAACCCGCTCAAACGCCTTTAAGTCATCTAGAAATTTACCCTATCATTAGAAAATTATTTATTGTGAATTAAAAGAAGATTATTATTAAAGATGTATTCGGTCCAACATTTATCCCAAACAAAACTTAAAAGAAAGTTGTGAAATACTATATGAAAATGTAGTTTGGAACATTTGTATTCAATGGAAAGTCAAAGAATAGAAAAAGACAAAGTTATATGAACATAACGACAATCTTAAAATCCGCCGACATATTAACTGAAGAGCACACACGAAGATTATAGTCGGAATCAATCCGATTTCATTCGGAATCGCTTGGGATGTTATGAATATCAATGTGGCTACAAACAGGCGGCAAGTTTTGTCTCGCCCAGGAACATTTCGCTGTGAGAGACTAACAGTATTACACTGATATTTGATCTTCTAGTTACAAAAGGCAAACACTCGGGACCCAAGTTCCTCGTATTTATTCCTTCACCAAAGGAAAACACGAATGCCTCCAATCAATTATGCTTATTTTGTGATATCAAATATTTTAACAAAGGGAAAATTTGTTAAGTGTGAGAAACAAACTATCCAAAATTTCATCGAATAAAACTTCATGGCCCTACGGGACTCGATGTGTCTTTTCTATGTTTCGGCCTTTCGTAGAACTTCATTTTAGTCGCTGTCAGGTATTGTGCCGCCATTTTTGTATCAGTGATCTTTTTACTAGTGAACGGTATTGTATGCATACCTACCAGAAAACCTTTCCGATAATGACAGACGCATTTACGCAAACTCTTGTGACAAGGTTTTGTTTCTCGATTATACTGATGCCACCGACAGTCTTGAACTAGTGCATTTACGCAGATATCCTTTATAGCTTTAATGTTTCACAAAGTAAATGTCTTTTCTTTCCAATATTTATTTGAAATTGGAGCCGAATACATCCTTAAAATAAATCATGAAATAAGATCGACAATATGTCAGGATATTGGATGCTGTTTAATTTTTTTTTACATAAACTGTTGGAAACGATTTTGAAAGAAGCCTATTTCAATATACGAGACCTATGAGTTTAAGTTAGAGGTTATGATAAAAAATGACACAAGTAGAAGATGAACGGACTAAACTGCATTTAGATAGTGAGAAACATAAAATTTTTCAGTTATTATACCTAAAAAGATAGTTATAAACCCCTTACTAACTATAATATGTATGTTAATTTTAAAGTTGGACATTGTATTTTGTACTGTAAACTGTAATATTTTGAAAAAATAAATAAAAATAATGTTCGATGAAAATGACGTTCGCAAAATTATAGACAGTCATAAAAAATAATAAAAATAAAACATTAAAAAAATCGTAATTAAATACAATTCATTGCACAAATCTATTTCATGAAACATAGTCTACCTTTTCTTTTCAAAATCCTTTGAAGATTTCGTTGATATTGTAGCAGAATTTTTTTTGTCCAAAAATGAATGCTAGCTTTCATCATGGGCTAAAAAAAATTGTAGCGCCGCTTCCGTTTTGTTACACGTTAGAGTAAAAAGAAAATCACCAACAAATAAACAAAAGCATTTTTCTTTGGTTTTCTTCACATATATATTTCTTTTTCATTTAAATTTGAAAAAATAAAATGAAAACTATTTTGATTTTATTTATTCAATCAAAAATGTATGAGAAGGTAATTCTGGTTTGAGCTGAAACTTAAAGGTTTTTTTTGACAATTGCTTACAATTTGAAATACAAATTTTATTTTTTTCCGTTATTTTTGGTAGATAATTGAATATTCAAAAGATAAAAATAAAGAAAATCAACACACCAGAATGCTAGAGACTGGAAAGAAAGAAAACTGTGCGTATAACACTAAAAACATAACATTATGTAAAAAGGGGTTTGCATACCAACAAGTGTACATCTAGGTGTCGTTCCACCCCATTCCCCGTTATCCTGACAAGTCTGATTCTGGTTTCCCTCCGTCATGTTGTAACCCTTATTACACGTGTATGTTATGATTTGTCCATAAGTGGTGTTGCCGAATGTCACTTGACCATTTGTTGCATTAGGCGGAGAATAACAATCTAAGAGTAAAGAAACTTTATTCCCTTTGAGAGATTAGAAGGCAACAATTTTTAGGTTATTTTATAAATGAAAAAAAGAAAATAGTTATATTTGAAAAAATCAATATAGAAATTCAGTTATTATTTATAATACTGGTTGGTTTGTGGAAATGAAATAATTATGATGTCTCAGTACTGTGCTATAAATAACATAATATAGTAGCTTGTGTAGGCAATAAAGACAATATTTCTCAGGTGAGCGTCATCAAAGTCATCTCGGTCCCCTTGTTCTAGTTATTGTCGTTTCAAACTTAATACTATGGAAAGTTATTGTTTACACACATTCGGGGTTCAAAGTCCGCATTATAAGTAAGATTTTTACAGATTAAGTGAAATTAAAATTACATAGACACGTAATAGTTTTGTACTTGAGCGTCTTACAATGCCTAAGACGTTCATGTTTGTTTAAATTAATGTTCTCTGATTGACTTAATTCAATTCAAAATCAATGATAAAATAGATCAAATTCAATTACATTGTGCACGCATTTTCAATATAAAACAATCTTATAAATGATAGTTGACCTATTGTCAACGAGAAAAACTAAAAACGAATGAGCTTTATTCAGCTATAAGATCCAGTGAACAAAAAACGCAGATATAAAGTATAAAGTATATAGAATCAATTCCACATTTTATATGATATATAAAATAGAATAAAAACATGTTTGCCTACCTACCCAAACTTTTTAGAGCCGTTACCGGAAAAAAGTTTCATTTTGCTTTGTGACAAAACTTTTAAATGTTCAAAGACGATATACAGAAAACAAACACACGCACTTTAAATACGGAAAAGCAGGTGATTCATAGATATGAGCTTCATACAACACTCAAAAAAGTGATCCAAGAATTAAATACTGATACATTATGTATCTGTACAACATAACAATTATCTAAGACAAAACTGTGCCACGTCTATGCAATTTAATAGACAGATGCCATTCAATTTTACAGAATTTAAAAACCGCGTAAGTAAATTATTTTATCAAAATGAATAAGAAAAGCGCGTATGTTCGTGTTTCAAAAACCACGTAAGTTAATTTTGTTGAAAAAAATAAATGCGAAAAAGCGTAAATGTCCGTATTGCTTAACTACTTAAGTCTCAGAAAATCCCCATATCTCATGTTAAAGATGCACAAAAAACCAGAAGAACCCTCTTATAACGCGTCTAATAGGACGTTTAATAACAGAAATATTAATTTTTTTTCGTCTCCTGAAAAGTTGCCAAAACTGACTTACGCGGTTTTCGTAGAGCAGCGACGATATTCTATCCTACAAACTTAAAGCGTTTAATCCCTTTAGATATAAAGATGACTGATGTTGAATTTAAGAAATGCAATGATAATTACCAACAAGTGTACAATTAGGTGTCATTCCACTCCATTCCCCGTTAATCTGACAAGTCTGTTTCTGGTCCCCTTCCGTCAAGTTATAGCCCTCATTACACGTGTATGTTATATATTGTCCAAAAGTGGTGTTGACGAATGTTACGTTTCCATTTGTTATATTAGGCGGAGAAAAGCAATCTTAAAAGAATAAGCATATAGCTTTTTAAACCTTAAAGACTTAAAAGTAACTGAGTATACTGAATTTGATAAAGTCATTGCTACATACATAATTGTACATTTAGGTGCCATCCCACTCCATTCCCCGTTATCCTGACAAATCTGATTCTGGCCCCCCTCCGTCATGTTATTACCCTCATTATACGTGTATATTATGTTTTGTCCATAAGTGGTATTGACGAATGAAACTTGACCAATTGTTACATTCGGCGGAGTATTACAATCAAAGAACGTGAATAAATTTTCTAATACTTCCCAGAATAATAAATTATTCATTTTTAGAAATATAGGATACATTTCTATAAAATGTTCAAAAATATTGGAGCATTTATGAATTAAAAACGTAATACATGTAATTGTATACTTATCAAAGTTTGCTAAGACAATACAATTCTCAATAAAAAAGAAAAAATAAATTTTCCATTTCTTTAAGGGTATATTTATTGTTATAGAATGTATTTTTATAAGCCTTAGAATTTATAAAACATATTTACAGATTGTTAATAAGTCGATTGTTTAATTGATAAGACTTATAGAGTCAAAATCAAAATGACTGGTACCAATTCCATACTAACCATTAAACTGTATATTTTGTGAATGTAACAGTTTTTTAAATTATATTTTAAATTAAATGAATTATCTTAAGCAATTTCACATTTGAACGTGATATATGGTTCTTTGGAAACTTTGGTAAGTATAATATGACACCGTTGTAATTAAATTACAAAGATCAATATATTCATATACAACCTGTATGTTATATATAATTAGGAGAATATGACAACAGCAAGAAATTCATCTAAATATAGACAAAGATTATGATTGAAAAGTACAAATAAATTTTGTTTTTGAGTCAATAATATAGGCAGTTATTTGTTTCATTGTCCTTTTAAAAATCGTTAATACATACCGATAAGTGTACATCTAGGTGTCGTTCCACTCCATTCCCCGTTATCCTGACAAGTCTGATTCTGGTTTCCCTCCGTCATGTTGTAACCCTCATTACACGTGTATGTTATGTTTTGTCCATAAGTGGTGTTGCCAAATGTAACTTGACCATTTGTTACATTCCGCGGAGAATTACAATCTAAGAGTAATAAAAAGTGATTTTCTTTTGTATATTCAAATTCAACAATTTTCGTTTATAAATAAAAAATGAATTTCATATTTATTTTATCAAAAAACTATTTCTATTTTGCTTTTGTCATTGGAATAATATTGTTTAATAATTTGAAACAAATGAAATGTTATTAAAAATATCAATTGATTCACATACATCATGAGCTATTCATTTAATTAGAAGACTATGATACCATCAACAAATAAATATATATATACTAAAACAGCATAATGAAAATTAAAATAAACTGTCTTGTTTTATTTTTTATTGGCTAAGATATTCTCTTTTCTAAATTTTGAAAGTTCTTTTCCTTTTAGGTATAAGATAACTGAGTATGTTGAATTAAACAAATGCATTGCATACCAACAAGTGTACAATTAGGTGTCATCCCACTCCACTCCCCGTTATTCTGACAAGTCTGATTCTGGTCCCCGGCCGTCATGTTATAACCCTCATTACACGTGTATGTGATGATTTGTCCATAAGTTGTGTTGACGAATGTCACTTGACCATTTGTTATATTAGGCGGGGTATTACAATCTAAGAGTAATGAAAAGTGAAACTAATTTTCATATTTTTTTTATTAAAAGAACTATTTCTTTTCCGCTTCTGTTATTGGAATCATATTGTATAATTATTTGAAAAGGAATGACATGAAATTAAGATATCAATTTATTCACATACATCATGAGCTATTCATTTAATAAGAATATATGATAACATCAAAAAATAAATATATAGATACGAAAACAGCT
>CM037779.1:50178044-50228044 GCA_021229015.1 Solen grandis | reverse complement strand
ATTTCATTTTTATGCATTTTTTTTGTGTAATTAAAAGGGAATTCTTCCTAAAAGAATCCCATAAGATGACTGGAAGTCATGTAGTTTAGTATTGTTGAGCATTTGATTTCTTTTTGAAAGTTGTGTGTTTGATGCCTGTTATGATCAAGAATCTTTTATGATAAGGACTACAAACTGATACTTACCATGTATGTCAAAATGGAGAAATATGAGTTGTAAGGTATTGCTCAAAGGTCTAAGTTAGAGTTTGCCTATGTCCAGGGGATGCTGGTGAAGGCTATCCGGGCGGGGGATTGGGTGCTGCTAGACGAGATCAACCTGGCAGCCACGGAGACCCTGGAATGTCTGGGCGGGCTGCTGGAGAGTGTGGCAGGATCCGTCATCCTCATGGAGCGCGGGTAAGTCTGTCTCTGTCTGTATTATGTGTGGGTTAACTATGTAGTTTGCTTATTTTAGGCTGTCTTGTATTTTATATCTCAAAATTCAATTACATTTTTGCTTAACAAGATGAAGTGGGTCTTATATAGGATTCACATTCATTACTTAGTCCATTTGCATCCCATTCTGGTCCCATCACATGTGCCTGTTCACAAAGGCTGGTATATTTGGACATGATACACAGCATCTGTAATAAAACTGGAGAAAAATTTGTAAATAAAAATTCATAAATAATCGCAAATTTGGAAGAAAATAAAAGGAAATCATGAATTTGGAAAGTAAAAGACAAAAATCATTTACATGTATCTGGAAATAATTTTGTAGAATATCTGCATTTTGCTAGTTTTAATGAGATATTTACTAGTGGTATACATGTTTCAGTGACATAGAGCCAGTGCTCCGCCACCCTGATTTCCGACTGTTTGCCTGTATGAACCCTGCCACAGACGTAGGGAAGAAGGACCTATCTCCGGGAATCAGAAACAGGCATGTAACTTATGTGGAACACATCTAGAGTTGATATATCAAGTTAACCTGTAACCAGGTTTTGTTTGGTCAAATGCTCTTAATATATATGTTTACTGTGTATAATTCATTTTTGTACGCAACTAATTACATGTACATTTAACCAAAATTAGCAGAGGGAAAAATGGATATGCATATGCTAAACAATCTATACACCACAGGCTGTAGGGAATGTGACTCATATTTCTCCAAGGCAGATTTAACTCCTAGATGGTATAATGACTCTTGGGTTTTACCACAGTCAATTTTCTCCAGTCTTAATGTACTCATTTGTTCTGATCACAGTCAAGTTCCCTAGTATGTGAAATGGATGTATAACTTTATATGTATGTATGTTGACAGGTTCACAGAACTGTATGTTGATGAACTGGAGGATGTCCAGGACCTGAAGGTACTAGTCAGTGACTACCTGCAGGGTCTCTCACTGACCGCTGCCCAGGTGGATGGGATAGTCAAATTCTACTTGGTCATCCGTGGTGAGGCAGTCAAGAAACTGACCGATGGCACTGGTCACCCACCCCACTTTAGTCTCAGGACACTGTGTAGAGCCCTGAGGTTTGCTGCAGGAAACAGCTGTGGGTCTGTGGCCAGGTCACTGTACGAGGTAAGTCTAGGCTGGTTAGGGTGTATTCTTACATGTCAGTCAGGTTAAGCAATATCTTAAGTGGGCTTCATCAACTAGTGTAGTAAAACTATCAGTAAATTATATGCCCAAATTTCTCTCTCAAAATCTTAAATATCCTGTTATTTACAAAAAAATGAAATCTGCTTGGAGTTTGAGGGTATACTAAACTTGAGATTATTTTGTAAATACTGAGCCAGATTCTAAAATGTTTTTTTCTTTGTATATATTTCAAGTAAAAGTTCAGAAATTTATAGAATCATTTTGATAGAATGTTTGTTACTGTAATCACTCCAGGGATTCTGCCTGAGTTTCCTAACCCAGTTGGACCGTTCTTCCCACCCCACAGTGGAGACCCTGATCAGCCAGCATGTGGTCGGCAGGGTGGCAATCAAGTCTCTCCTGAAACAAGGTCTCCCAGAACCCCCAGGGGGACGGAGCCTCAAGTTTGAGGGGTACTGGATATCCCAGGGAGAGGGAGAGCTGGTGACACCCCATGGATATATACTGACCCCCTCTGTCAGACAAAACCTGAGGGATCTGGCAAGAGTTGTGGCTGCAGGGTAAGTTGTATCTGTTTTTTTTTTGTTTCTTTTTCATTTATTGTGTGTGTGTGTGTGTGTGTTTTTTGTTTGTTTTTTTTTCATGAATATTAGCCTGTAGAAATCTTTTGTTTAGTGAACCACATGTTTTCAGAGTTTGAACCCAAAACATATGTATCCATGGAAACATGGAATTAGTTTTGATACAGATTCACTGTAACTTTTCTGTAATCAAAGGAAGAATAACTACTTTGCATTAGCTTCCCTGTGATTGTACCTGACTTTGTGAAGCTTTAGCTATACAGCCAATTACAGGTAGCGAAAGACCCTAAGTGCACCATGGTAGATCCACTGACCTATCGCAAATCAGCTGAAAGGTTTCTAGGTACCTCACATGAAATAACTGAGCAACCAGACTGGGAAATGAACCCATAACGGTGAAGACCACTCTTTTGGTGTGATAATGCTGAAATGTATAAGAAGTATATACAACTACATGATCAATTTTCTCCTCCATTCCAGAAAGCACCCAGTATTGATACAAGGCGAGACATCTGTAGGGAAGACAAGTCTAATCAAGTGGCTGGCCCAGTCCAGTGGTAACTTGTGTGTACGTGTCAACAACCATGAACATACCGACCTGCAGGAGTATGTGGGCTGCTATGCAGCGGATGAGGACGGGAAGTTGGTCTTCAAGGAAGGTAGGCAAATATGGTTGTTAGTAGTTAGTTGCTGTTACTGCAAACAGGCTCTGTATTCGTAAAAAAAAAATATATATATATTTATTTTCCTTCTAGTTTGAAGATGTAAATATGTGTTGTACTTTCAGGGAAGTATTACACTCATGAATGAAGGGAATTAGCAATGAGTGCAAAATTTTTCAAATGACCACTCAAAAATCGTTGAAAATAAACAAGCATTATTGCAACACAGAGTAATAAGCTATATTATTTTTCAAATGACGCAGAGTATATTATTCTATATATGTCTTTTACAAAGTGATACTGGAAATTATGACTATGTCACTTACCTGTCCATGACTGGTATATGTCTGGTAATTAAATTTCACCTGTCTGTGGATGGTACATGTCCAGTGTTTTTGTTGTGACAGGTGTGCTGGTGGAGGCCATGAAGCGCGGCCACTGGATTATCCTGGATGAACTGAACCTTGCACCCACTGATGTACTGGAGGCCCTCAACCGGGTGAGCATACTTCTTACACTGTCACCCTTCTCCCATGCTTTGAAACTCCCACACACACACAAACACACTGTGAGACATATATTCTGGGAAGTGCTGGACTATCTTACCTGCTGGTGATTTTTAGGTTGCTAGATTTAGAGAGATTGAGGGAGAGAACATTATTATTTTGTGTGTGTGTTTTGGTGTAAATTTCTTAACTCAGATGAATATTGTATACAGCCAAATGGTCATGAGGTCAATACATCCAAATAATATGATCTTTAGGGAAGATAGTGTTAACTACAGAATGAGAAAAATATTCCAAATATACAGCAGACATTACTGTTGTTGAAATGGAGTGACCAGACAAATACGGAAGCCATTTTGATCATCTGATCTAATTGTATGTCATGTGACCTGTATGACTGGTATGTCATGTGACCTGTATGACTGGTATGTCATGTGACCTGTATGACTGGTATGTCATGTGACCTGTATGACTGGTATGTCATGTGACCTGTATGACTGGTGTGTCATGTGACCTGTATGACTGTTGTGTGTTGACAGTTGCTGGATGACAACCGAGAGCTGTACATCCCGGAGACCCAGGAGACGGTGAAGGCTCACCCCAAGTTCATGTTGTTTGCCACCCAGAACCCTCCTGGTCACTATGGAGGCAGGAAGGTGCGTCTGATTTTCTAGAAGTTTCAGCAGATAGTTGGGAGTATTCAGATGGAAAATGAGTTTTTGCGTTTGTTTATTTTTATACGCCCGAAGGGCTGTATTATGTTATGCCGCTGGTCGTCCGTCCGTCTGTCCGTCCGTCCGTCTGTCCGTCCGTCCGTTAGCAATTTCGTGTCCGCTCTGTATCTTTTGAACCACTTAATATAAATGAAAACTATTTGGCAGAAGTATCACCCAGAGTGAGAGGATGTGCAGAACATAGGTTTCAGATGGCTAGGTTCAAGGTCAAGGTCACAATTCAAGGTCAAATATCTTAACTGGTGCAAAATTAGTATTTTTGTGTCCGCTCTGTATCTTTTGACCTGCTGGATGTAAATGGAAACTATTTGGCAGAAGTATCACCCACAGTAAGAGGATGTGCAGAACATAGGTTTCAGATGGCTAGGTTCAAGGTCAAGGTCACAATTCAAGGTCAAATATCTTAACTGGAGCAAAATTAGTATTTTTGTGTCCGCTCTGTATCTTTTGACCTGCTGGATGTAAATGGAAACTATTTGGCAGAAGTATCACCCACAGTAAGAGGATGTGCAGAACATAGGTTTCAGATGGCTAGGTTCAAGGTCAAGGTCACAATTAAGGTCAAATATCTTAACTGGAGCAAAGTAAGTATATTTGTGTCCGCTCTGTATCTTTTGACCCGCTGGATGTAAATGGAAACTATTTGGCAGAAGTATCACCCAGAGTGAGAGGATGTGCAGAACATAGCTTTCAGATGGCTAGGTTTAAGGTCAAGGTCACAATTTAAGGTCAAATATCTTAACTGGTGCTAAGTTAGTATATTTTGTGAGAAGAAACTTTTGGAGAGGTTCATGACCAGACTACACTTCAAACAGATCATGACAGGTCCAACCACAGATAATAACTCCACAATTGACCTCATATTCACCAACATTGAAGACTGTATATGTGGAACCAAAGAAGCATATTACACTGACCATAAACTATGTTGGGTTAGCTGGTAATGAGGTAACTCTTGATTAAAGCACTATTCACATAATAAGAAACATGAAAAACCTATTTGTAGCCACTGTTATAATAAAGCCCTTGAAGATTAACATTGCCAATCCTTCTTGTTGAAATAATACTTTATATATACATGTTTGTGCTTATCCTTTTTGTCTTAGGATATTCCCTGACAATACATACCTTCGGGCGTATATTGCCCCGCTGTCAGCGGAGCTCTTGTTTCAAATAATGATGAAGAATTTAAGATTTCAGGGCAACTAAATGTAGCCATACTTTATTTTGAGTGACTGGGGTGTGATTCACTTATTTTTCCTATGTGTACAGTTACAATAATCTTGAACTCACCTTCTGGTCTTTTTAAACTATTTTGAAATACAAATTTATTCACAACAGAGTTTGGCTTGTTCACAAAATTTATTTGACTAAATGCTGTTATCTTTTCCCCTTAGTTTCTGATTTTGTATTATGCAGTTTATTTTCCTTTCAGATGTTGTCCAGGGCTTTCAGAAACAGATTCGTTGAACTCCATTTTGATGAGATCCCCAGCAAGGAACTGGAGACGATCCTCCATGAGAGGTGTAGCATCCCGATGTCCTATGCCAAACGTCTTGTGGCCGTCATGTTGGAACTTCAGATGCGTCGTCGAGGATCTGGGGTATTTGCGGGGAAGATGGGATTCATGACTCTGCGCGACTTGTTCCGCTGGGCGGAGAGATACAGGTGCCCGGAGATGGATGATAAGAAATACTATGACTGGGATAAACATCTGGCTGAACAAGGTAGGTAGTTTATTAAGGCACCAAGCAACTCATGGAAAACTCGACAACTTAATTTCATATATCCCTTCATCGACAAATTAGTTGTATGTAATTTTACATTTATGTTTGTCTGACAAGTAATTTGGTATTTTGAAGTCTGATTTTATTTTAATATCATTTTGTACAAAAGCTTTTATGAGTTGGAATTGTATAAATATGATTTTCAATTTTTTACAGGATACATGTTGCTAGCTGGGCGAGTCCGTAGGCCAGAGGAGGCGGAGCTTATACAGGAAGTTGTCCAGAAACACTTTAAGTGTAAAATTTCTGCTGAGAACCTGTTCACTTTGGGGAACCAAACTTCCCTTACAACCAAATCCATGCTAAAGGAAATTGTGGCTGAGTCTGCAACTGGTTTCCAGCATGTTGTGTGGACAGACAGTATGAGGAGGATGGCAGTGCTGATTGGACAGGCCATCAGATACAGGGAACCAGTACTACTGGTTGGGGAGACAGGGTGAGTAGTAGGAGGGTATTTCTTTTTGTTCTTAGGAAGGGAGGGAAACACCTGTAAAAAAAGACACTTTGTTTTAGCAATTTATATACCCTTAAATTAATATTTGGCATGTCTGTTACAATATCAGAAGCCATACATTTATAAGCAGTAGTTGATTTGATGCATCAGAATTAGATTCTCAGCTCTGGATCTTGAACTAGAAATGCAGTAGAATTATGTTTTAAACCATCCTTGAGACACTTTTTGCACAATTCACAAGAACTTGTCCATATTTTGTAAGCATCACCTTTGTAAATGGTCCCTATCCTGCATGTCTTTACTATATTTTTGGTTGTTACCATTGTTCAGGTGTGGTAAAACAACAATTTGCCAGATGTATGCTGCCTTATACAGTAAGATGTTACACAGTGTTAACTGTCATCTGCACACGGAGAGTGCAGACTTCCTGGGGGGTCTAAGACCAGTCAGGTCACATTCTGAGGTGAGTGTAGGGAAATGTACTAAAATTCTTTTCTGAAATATTATTTCTGATATACTGGCCTGGTATAACTCTATTTAAATATCATTGTTTCATGTTCATTTTTCTTTTATAATAAAGATATATAAAAAACATTTGTGATACTTCCCAAACGTTTATATGTCTGGAACTAATCTTGCAATAATGTAATGAATTTGAGTATGGTCCCAGGATTAGTGAAAAATATCTTTTCATGAAATAATAATAATAAAAAAAATATGAAAATAATGATATTAATCAGTTTGCCTCTTCCTACCCAGGAGGACAAGAAAGACAAGCTGTTTGAGTGGGTGGATGGTCCCCTGGTGCAGGCCATGAGGGGCGGAGCCATGTTTCTTATAGACGAAATCTCATTGGCTGATGACAGTGTGCTGGAGAGGTTAAACAGTGTCCTTGAACCTGAGCGCACAATCCTATTGGCTGAGAAAGGAGGCGGGGATGGAGGCCAGAATGAGGTCGAACAAGTGGTTGCTATGGAGGGTTTCCAGGTGTTTGCCACCATGAATCCTGGCGGTGACTTTGGGAAAAAAGAGGTGAGTGTTTGTACTTTATATCCTGTGCAAACGGAGTTTTGTGGGTGTGTATGTGGTTTAAAGGAATCACGCCATTTGTCTGTTTATTCATTAATCTGTCAATAAGATTGTTTACGAGGAAACTTTACACAATGGTAGCACTTTAAATGGAGATGTACATAAGTGAGCTGTTTCCACGGGGAGATAATTACATTAAGCATATAGTATGGTATTAATCTAATATATGCATCTGCTCCCACCTAATTTGATGATTCCAAGGAAACATACTATAGAATACACCATAAAGAGTAGTGCTTTAACGCTTTCCCTCATATAGACTCATTTTGACGCACTCAATAGGTATCACATAAAGCCTGATCTGCAGAAAACCACAGTTAAATCTTACCAAATTTAATTACAAAATCCTCATTTCCAGACCACTGAGGAGCAGCGAACAGCATAAAACCTGATCAGCTGCGACTCGCAGGCTGATTGGTTTATGCTATTTGATAGGTTCTATCCAATCCTGTGACAAGTATAAATTTAATTTAAAGGACATCCTGATGTTATATCTGAATGAAGATTTATTTTTGATTTATAAGAACACATGTCAAGTTTGAATCTATGCTAAGAAAAACCCCGTAACATGTATGTTTTCAGTTGTCGCCAGCCTTACGTAACAGGTTCACGGAGATTTGGTGCCCCCAGTCCAATCAGAGACAGGACCTCATTAACATTATTGAGCACAACTTGCATTCTGGGATACATCTTTGTAACCAGGAGGATGGAACAAGTGGAATTGGGCGAGCCATGATGGACTTCATCACATGGTTTGCAAACAATGAGCTTGGGAAAAGGTATGTGATTTAGTCGCTTAAGTTTTCATTTTGATATAGCATGATGCTACCTTGTATGGTTAATAATTTAATAAAGGTTTTATTTACACTAATGGACATGTAATGTTCAAAGTACTTTTATTGTTTTCAAAACTAAGGCAGATTTTTGTGTCGCCTGCATAGCATGGCAGACACATAGGGATCACTTTGTCCGTCGTCGTCGTCGGTCGTCTGTCGTTGTCGTTCGGCGATCACACTTCATTTACGAGCATAACTCAGGAAAAGTATTTGGTATCACTTTAAACTTAAAAAGGATAGTCTTGAGGAGTGCGTGCACAAGAATGATATAACTCTGACTTTCGTATTTCTTGAATTATACCTTTGTTGATTCTAGTAAATTTTATTTTGGTCGGACCATAATCAAAAAGATTTGAGGTATCACTTGAAAATTAAACATGATAGATCACATTGAGGGGGAGTGCAGGACTAAATGATAACTCTGACGTTAAAATTTTCTGAGTTATTGCCCTTGTTGATTTTCAGTCTTATTTTTGTCAGCATAATCAAAAGTATTGAGGTGCTGACTTAAAACTTTATAGATAGATAGATCTCATTGAAGAGGAGTGCAGTCACAAAATGATAACTCTACTTTAATATTTTCTGAGTTATTGCCCTTTGTTGATTTTCAGTCTTAATTTTTGTCCAGGGCATAACTCAAAAAGTATTTGAGGTGCTGACTTAAAACTTTATAGATAGATAGATCTCATTGAAGAGGAGTGCAGTTCACATAAATGATAACTCTCACTTTCTTTTCTCCTGAGTTATTGTCCTTTGTTCATTCTCAGTCTTTATTTTTGTCAGGAGCATAACATAAAAAGTATTTGAGATATTGCTTTGAAACTTCATAGATGGAAAGATCTCATGGATTTGTAGTGCAGTGCATAAGAATGATAACTCTGTTTTATTTTCTGAGTTATTTCCCTTTGTTGATTTTCAGACTTAATTTTTGTCTGGGGCATAACTCGAAACGTATTTGAGGTGTTGACTTGAAACTCATAGATCCAAAGTCCGAGGCAGTGCACTGAAATGAAAACCTGTTTCTCTCTTGAGTTATTGCTTTTTATCTATCTTAAGATTCATTTTGTTGATGCAAAACACGGAAAGTATTGAGGTATTAACTTTGAAACTACAGGGAACATCCATGGATGTATTGTGCAAAATGAAATTTGTATTTTTGGAGTTATTTCACCTTTGTTATTTTTTGATTATCTATGTGTGAATAACTTGTAAAGTATTTTAGTTGTTGCCTTAAACTTAGTAGATAGGTTCATTGGATCTGGTGCAACCAATGATCAATCAAAAATGATAAGGATGACTACAATTGCAACATATATTATTAACGCATAATTGCATTAATGACGTATAATTTTTTACAGTTAATGTTGAATCATAGTATTTGGACATCTCGATAGACTGTAAGTCGAAGTGATGGGGACATTATTACATATTGCGTTTGAAAAATTTTATTGCCCCCCCCCCCCCCCCAAAAAAAAAAATGTGTTGTGTTTGTGTTGATTTGTTTATTTTGTACTACAAATAGATTATCTTTATCAATAATTTGTCAAAGATCGTTTTTATCAATTCTTCATCAAACATGTTAAATGCAGGCGACACAAGTGTTCCGAGGAACACCCACATCTAGTTTGTTAGAATTATTTCTGTCTTCAAAACCAAATTGTTGGCCTGATTTAGTTTAGTCTCCTCAAAAGTTGTCAGTCTGTCTTGTCGTTTTTGTCATGAATGTCAAACATTCATTTTGACTGACAAAACTTCCATCAATATTAAGGTCGAGAAAAAAAATGGACTGAAAAGTCTGGTAGAGCTATTTTAAATATATAACATATTTTAATATTCAGTATGAAATTAAATAGCCATAACTGTTTGTTATTCAGCTAGGTAAAATTTCATTTGGTATCTAGAATACATATCAAAAAAGAGAAAAGAAAAAAAATATGTATATGTTTGTTGAACTTTAAGACAACCCTGACAGTGATATAAGTAAAGTTACGGTGTAGAGTGGTTTACTTCTTTTATCACAAAAATTGATTACCCCACAATATTATACTATTGTTTTGACCTTACTATTGTTTTGACCTTACAGGTGTACAGTTAGTATCCGAGACATCCTGACCTGGGTACACTTCATCAACACTTGTGCTACTAAGGTTGCCATGGAGACAAGCCAGGTGACAGAAAGCCCCACTTATAACCAGTTGGACCCAGCTGTGGCCTACATACACGGGGCTTGTCTTGTCTTCCTAGATGGGCTAGGGTCAGGTAAGGGTCAAAATAGTAAAGGCCATGAATTGATCTTTTTATGTCCCCACTGTATGAAGGGTAGATAAATTGTCAATCTGGTTGTCACAAAATTTTGTTTTGCTCATATCTCCGAAACTTTTTGAACCACAATGATAAAACTCTATAGGAATGTTCATCAGCATATAAAGTACATTTTGAGTTGTAGTTATGAATTTCATAAAGTTATGGCTCATGACCTAGTGAAAATGGCATGAAGGGAAGGTATCTTATGTCTAATGGACACATATCTAGTTGAAAAACATTGATTTTTCTTTCATGTCATATTATTATAATACTCATAGTGTGCATTGTCTGTAAGAATTGATGTTTCTGAAGTCTAATTACTGCTGGTTAATTCAGGCACAACCAGTCAAGGTCAAGACAAGGTCATCCAAGAGGTCAGGGTCGTGTGTCTCAAGTACCTCCTGAAGCAGGTCAACACTCTTACCCACCAACACTACACAATGGCTGACCTCTGTCTCCTTGACAACAGCAGCAAGACACAGAGGGTTGTTATGGAAACAGAGAATATGTTCTGCATACCACCGTTTTCTCTGCCACGAGGTAAGTAACATTTTCTTATGTTTTTACTTGAGGCTAAAAAAAATAAAAAGATAGAAATGAAACTAATTTTTGCTACATAAACATCGTTGTCTTAGCGATAGATACCAAATTGGATAAGTTCTGAAGGTTTTGTGTTTGCTATACATTTTGCAGTTGATCCCCTCAGTCTGCATGGCAATGAAAAATACATTGTTCATTACCCTTAATTCCTAAGTCATAATCATGAACATAATTTGTACAAGTATTTATGAGTATGGTTAGACAGTCAAATTCCGAATCTGAGCATTGTACAGTACCAAATCATCTTAGACAATATTTAAATTTAATTAAAATGTTATTTCTATGAAATCTGTTATGAGATGGGAACGCATTGAGCGTGGAGTCATACAGGGCATTCTGTCGATATTTCTGTTAGAAATGAGGATCAGTTCCTGTGAAGAGGTTGGATTGGATTTTTATGGTCAATAGAGGGAACGACAACATTCTAGAAGGAAATATTCATGTTCTATAATCATGTTAAATAATTCTTGTTTCCATCAAATAAATAGCTTTTTCAAGGGACATAATTATTCAACACTCTATATACAATTGCATTGCCTGACTTAATTCCCCTGTAGTGATGATGTTATATGCATATTATGATGTCATAAATGAATTATGATGACATCAACATTCTAGAAGGAAATATTCATGTTCTATAATCATGCATGTCTCATAAAAAAAAGAAAAAAAGTGTTCAGGTGACAAGGATCATTTATGATGTCAATAAGTGTGATCTCATATGTTTCATTTTCAGCAGGGTTGGAAATAAACATTTTTGTGGTAGCCTGGGGAGACACTTGAAAAACTGGGCTCGCATCATTTGACATGTTTCTCACAGCGTTTCATTCAGATGCTTTATAATTAATTAGATTATTGTGCATCTTAACTTTATACCATGCATTATTCTGTGATATAGCACTCAAAACGAAACTCTATTTCCTAATTTTCATGGCTCCATTTTTCATTAAATGAAGGGTTCGAACAATGAGTAATCAGGCTAAATATCCAGTCATAATGTTTTGTTCTATAGGTCCAAGGGAGAACAGGGATGTATTTCAGTATGCCCTGCAGGCCCCAGGGACATGTTTAAATGCCCAGCGTGTGTTGAGGGCCCTACAGTTGCCCCGCCCCCTGCTGCTGGAGGGCAGCCCAGGGGTTGGGAAGACCAGTCTGGTTGGAGCCATAGCCCGGGCAGCAGGCCGGGAACTGGTCCGAATCAACCTCTCAGAACAAACGGTAAGTTTCCAATTTATTTCAGATTGAATTAATGACTTTAATCACTTTTTTTCTGTTCAGTCCCAGCAATAGAGTGATTTCTTCATCAAAGCATAGGTCTCGACCTATCACTCACCTACCTGGTCTTTCAGCCTTCTTATCAATATTAAACTGTTACAGGATGTGACTGACCTATTTGGGGCTGACCTGCCTGTGGAGGGGGAGAAAGGGGGTGTGTTTGCTTGGAGGGACGGGCCACTTCTGCAGGCTCTAAAGGCTGGAAGCTGGGTCGTACTGGATGAGGTACCAATACAGGATTTCTCCTTAAATCACCAGAAATGTGTCGGTTTTAAAAGATAATTTTAATTTCATTGAGTACAATTTATTATTTTTTTTTTTATGAATTTTCTAAGTTGGATGTTGTAATATATAGTTCTAGTGTATTTATGTATTTAGAACAATAATTTCATTTTTCATTTGTAAGTTTTAAAAACATGTTTTCTACTTTAAACTGTTATAAGCAATGTTTTAGCTTTATGCCTTCATAAGAAAGTATTATATTTTATGTTTGATAAACGGTCTGGTTTAAAAAAGCGCTGACTTATGATGCATGTTTGCAGTTGAACCTGGCCTCCCAGTCTGTTCTGGAGGGACTGAACGCCTGCCTGGACCATAGGGCGGAGGTATACGTGCCAGAGCTAGGAAAAACCTTCCACATACAACATGAACAGACACGACTGTTTGCCTGTCAGAACCCTCTAAACCAGGGCGGGGGACGCAAAGGGCTTCCACGGTCCTTCCTCAACAGATTTACACAGGTACAGTCAGTCTGGTAAAAACACATGTAGAAGTGATTTGTTTGCAATTTAAGTGAGCAACAGTCTGTTCAAAAAGGTGCTAGGCTTCATTCTTTTAAAAAAGAGCTTTCTACCAATACTTGTTAAATAAGATTTCTGCATATCTGAATTTCTAATAAAGTGAGCAGTTCCAGTCTTTGTACAGAGAGAAAAAACTTCAAAGATAATCTTAAGTTCATTCAAATCTTACTCATTGAACTCTTTAGCACCCCAGGAAGTTGTGGGTTCAATCCAGGTTATTGAAAATTGTACTGTTATATCACCCTTGCTTTATGCTCAGTATCTGTAAGTAGTTCCAGGACTCTTAGGCCTGTTGTCAGGATAATGTGACTGGGTGTGTTATCATGTCACTTGTCTATGGAGTGATATCACAGAGAGGCAGGGCTGTATCAGTCCCATGTAGACAAAGTCGCAAAAATATGACTGAGATATTGTCAGTTGGACATTAAACTTGAGCAAACAAGTAACTTTTTAGTGCAGTAACTTTGGGTATCACCATTGTGGGTAGTAAGGTTGTTGTGGTATATTACAGGTGTATGTGGAGCCCCTGATACAGCCCAACCTCCTGTTTATTGTGGTATATTACAGGTTTATGTGGAGCCCCTGATACGGGCCAACCTCCTGTTTATTGTGGTATATTACAGGTGTATGTGGAGCCCCTTACACGAGCTGACCTCATGTTTAATGTGGTATATTACAGGTGTATTTAGAGCCCCTGACACGGGCTGACCTCATGTTTATTGTGGTATATTACAGGTTTATGTGGAGCCCCTGACAGGGGCCAACCTCCTGTTTATTGTGGTATATAACAGGTGTATGTGGAGCCCCTGACACAGGCTGACCTCATGTTTATTGTGGTATATTACAGGTTTATGTGGAGCCCCTGACAGGGGCCAACCTCATGTTAATTGTGGTATATTACAGGTGTATGTGGAGCCCCTGACATGGGCTGACCTCATGTTTATTGTGGTATATTACAGGTTTATGTGGAGCCCCTGACACGGACCAACCTCCTGTTTATTGTGGTATATTACAGGTGTATGTGGAGCCCCTGACACGGGCCAACCTCCTGTTTTTTGTGGTATATTACAGGTGTATGTGGAGCCCCTGACACGGGCTGACCTCATGTTTATTGTGGTATATTACAGGTGTATGTGGAGCCCCTGACACAGGCTGACCTCATGTTTATTGTGGTATATTACAGGTGTATGTGGAGCCCCTGACACGGGCTGACCTCATGTATATTGTGGTATATTACAGGTGTATGTGGAGCCCCTGACATGGGCTGACCTCATGTTTATTGTGGTATATTACAGGTTTATGTGGAGCCCCTGACACGGGCCAACCTCCTGTTTATTGTGGTATATTACAGGTGTATGTGGAGCCCCTGACACGGGCTGACCTCATGTTTATTGTGGTATATTACAGGTTTATGTGGAGCCCCTGACATGGGCCAACCTCCTGTTTATTGTGGTATATTACAGGTTTATGTGGAGCCCCTGACACGGGCCAACCTCCTGTTTATTGTGGTATATTACAGGTGTATGTGGAGCCCCTGACACGGGCTGACCTCATGTTTATTGTGGTATATTACAGGTGTATGTGGAGCCCCTGACACAGGCTGACCTCATGTTTATTGCCACCACTATGTACCCAGGCCTCCCCACAGATACTCTAACCAGTATGATAGACTTCAACATGAAGGTGAGTTTGGGTGGGCCAAGAAATGTGACATTTGCACAATTTTATGGTTATTGTCATCTTTGTATGTACTGGAAAAATGTTAATAATATTGAAGCTAATATACCCTGAAGCTGACATTAGAATGTGAATTGTAGGTGCTTTAGAATCAAGCATATGTATGCGGTAAAGAATCTTGAATGCAGTATGGCTTTACTTTTTGATTAAATTTTAGCAATAATGACATCTGTGTGAATACATTTGCCTTGATATTAACATTTAATAAAAATTAAAAATGTTGGGGAAATATTTAGTGTGGATTTGAAAGTTGAAGGTTTAAACCTGGCCTTCTCATTTGCAAAGTACTTGTCTTACCCAGGAAGCCTTGAAAGGGACTTAGCTAAAGCTGTGAAACATGTATCAAAGTTTATGTGAACGAAATAAGATTTAACTTCATAAGTAGGTAAGTGTTGTTATTGTTCACCTCAGATACACCAGGAGACTGTGGTGCAGGGAATGTGGGGACAGAGGGGCAGTCCCTGGGAGTTCAACTTGAGGGATCTCTTCCGATGGTGTGACCTCATCCTTCATAACCAGGTAAGGAGTTTGTGTCTCGGTTCATTCATAAAACTGCTCCAAGTGGCACAATCTAAACTTTTATGAAAAATGTTTTTCTTTATGTAGACTTATAAGGTTATTTTGGCCATAACTCAAAGGCTGCTCGACCTGTCTTTACAAAACTTCACACACTTATAGTCCTCAATGAGTAGTGGTGCCTCCCTGAATTTTGTAAATGGGGGGTCCCTGGGGGTCAGGCCCCACCTCCTCAAAGATGGATTTTTGCATAAAAAATGTATTTTGGTTAAATATTTCAAATTTCCAACTTTGAATTTTATACTTTTTTGTTTCTCATAATGAGAAGAATTGAAAAGTACTACTTTGGTGTCCCGAGGTCAAAGGGACAGCCCCACCCCTGAATTTTACTTATGACTTTATATCTCAAAAACTGTTCTGATCCCCACCCATAAATCATATATGTTCTTGTTCCTCATGATGAGACAGATTGAATTGTACTTCTTTAGTGTCCTCAGGGGGTCACAAAGGGGTCTGGCCCCACCCTGTCAGTTTTACTTCTGACTTTTATTTAAAAAACCATTGAGATCCTTACCCCTAAACCATATATATCCTTGTTCCGCATGATCAGATGGATTGAATGGTACTTCTTTGATGCTCACAGGGGTCACCAAAGGGCAGGTCCCCCCTCCCCCCCTCAAATTTACTTATGACCTTATTTCTCAAAAACCATTCATGTATGATTTTCTACGGAGAAACTTCGTTTGGGAGACTTAGTAACAGTTCACTGTAACAATTATTACTTGTTTTTAAGTGTTTTCTGATGTACTTGTATTCACAATACAACTAACATCCTTTTCTCTTTTTACAATGAGATATAAGTTACCATAATATATTAGTTTGAGTTTGATGATATGGTACATAAGTAATTGTAATGTAAGCATATTTTGCATTACAGAGACTGGAGGAGGTGAACCCAGGGGAGTATGTCAGTCTAGTGTATGCTGACCGCATGAGGACACAGGGTGACAAACAGCAGGTCAGTCTTTATCCTCTTGTTTTGTGATTTCCTCTTGTTTTGTGATTTGTTTTGGTCACTTTTGGTGCATTTTTACAAAGTTTTAATGTTGTCCAATATTAGACAGTTATCAGTCCCCAGCTTCAGCATTACAATGGAGCTGCACTTTTTAGACACTTTAATAGTGACATTTATTAAGATACATGTTAATTTTTATTTAACCTTTTCCCTCATATAGACTCATTTTGACGCACTCAATAGGTACCACATAAAGCCAGATCTGCAGAAAACCACAGTTAAACCTTACCAAATTTAATTATAAAGTCCTCATTTCCAGACCACTGAGGAGCAGCGAACAGCATAAAACCTGATCAGCCTGTGAGTTACTTGCAGGCTGATCTGGTTTTATGTTGTTCGCATAGGTCTTTTCATGGTTTCCTCTATGAGGAAAAGGGTTAAATTTTATCCAGTGATTTAGTTTTGAAAATGGATAAAAGCAGTATAATAGTCTGATATTATAAATTGACGCTTACTTTTTAAGGATTTGTCAATATCTTTGAATTTTTACATGACTATGCAATCTCAGAATGTAAAAGCAATATTTTTTATTTCTTGCAGGTCTTTAACCTCTACAAGGCAAATTTCTCTGAGATTCTGCCCCCTTATAAGCCAACCGGTGTGCTCCACTACGATGGCAAAACATTTCAGCTGGGTCACTCATTCTTGAAGGTTAGGAGTCAAGGTCATGCCATGGCAACAACAGTGACTTCCTGGAGATCCTCCATCACAGCCTAAGCCATTGGAGTCTCTCATGAAATGTGTAGAGATGAACTGGATGACCATCTTGGTAGGGATAAATCTTACTAATATTTACCCCATTCCATTTAAAGTTGTGAAATTTATATCAATTGATGAAAATTTGTATAAAAGTGCATGACTTGATTTATTATACTCATCAATTAAATGAATTTGTACATGAGTATTCCTGACATAGAGGATTAAAATTTCATAAAAATTGTTATATAGTTTAAAGTGTTTGAAGATTCTCATTGTTTTACATGTACTTTGTTTTGCTGTGTGTCCCTACATATTTCTTTTCCATAAATGAAAGCATCCGAATCATTTAAATCATATGTTTTACTCATCCTGCACCAGGTTGGTTCCCAGGCCAGTGGCAAGTCAAGTGTGGTGGAGATGTTGGCTCAGCTAACAGGGAACCAGCTGAATGTCCTAGCAATGAACAGTGCTATGGATACCACAGAGCTTCTTGGAGGCTTCGAGCAGGTGGGTGACGATATTCACTTGTGTTTGTCCATGTTTGTATTTCAGTATAGAATGAATAGTCAAGAATTTTTATGCCTTTGCTATTTGAAGAATGGTGAAAGAGCAATAAGTCTGAGTCTGTCTGTGGACCTTTTATTTCTGATCAATTAGCCCTCAATGAAATTAATATGAATTGGTTTATAAGTATGTGATGTCAAAATACAGGTCATGTTTGATTTTGGTTACTATCCACTTTATATTACAAAATTAGACCCGTTTTTTTTTTTGTTTCCAGTCAGTTTTAAATAGATATATTCAAATTTGGGTGTAAGTATTTGATACCAAAACACATACTAAGTTAAATTTGGTTATTATCCAATATGACCCTTTCTTTAGATATTATAAGGTTAAAGTTCAGTTTCTGCTCTTTCTACTCTTTAACTTTTAATGATCTTAATGTTTTTAATTCTTATTTGGATTGTAATTAAAGAGAATTATAATTTAAAAAAAAGAAAGTTTGAATTGGCTATAATTCACAAATCTTGATTGTTTTTATGCTCACCGAAGGTGACGCATATAGTCGCCGCTTCGTCCGTCCGTTCGTCCGTCCGTCCGTCCGTCCGTCCGTCCGTCACACTTTACTTGTCCGGACTATTTCTCAGGAACTAACGGCTTGAATTCAACGAAACTTAATGGGAAGCTTTATTACCAAGAGGAGATGCGCATATCGTCAGCATGACCCGATTCCTAAATTTTTCACAGAGTTATGGCCCATTGACTTTTCGGCCTATAGTACATATTGCATGATTCTTGTCCGGGCTATTTCTCAGGAACTAATGGCTTGAATTCAACGAAACTTTATGGGAAGCTTTATTACCAAGAGGAGATGCGCATATCGTCAGCATGACATGATTCCTAAATTTTTCACAGAGTTAAGGCCCCTTGACTTTTTGGCCTATAGTTCATATTGCATGATTCTTGTCCGGGCTATTTCTCAGGAATTAATGGCTTGAATTCAACGAAACTTTATGGGAAGCTTTTTACCAAGAGGAGATGCGCATATCTTAGCATGACCTGATTCCTAAATTTTTCAAGAGTTAGGCCCCTTGACTTTTTGGCCTATAGTCATTTGCATGATTCTTGTCCGGGCTATTTCTCAGGAACTAATGGCTTGAATTCAATGAAACTTTATGGGAAGCTTTTTTACCAAGAGGAGATGCGCATATCGTCAGCTGACCTGATTCCTAAATTTTTCAAAGAGTTAAGGCCCCTTGACTTTTTGGCCTATAGTACATATTGCATGATTCTTGTCCGGGCTATTTCTCAGGAACTAATGGCTTGAATTCAATGAAACTTTATGGGAAGCTTTATTACCAAGAGGAGATCGCATATCATCGGCGTGACCTGATTCCTAAATTTTTCACAGAGTTATGGCCCCCCATTGACTTTTTGGCCTATAGTACATATTGCATGATTCTTGTCCGGGCTATTTCTCAGGAACTAATGGCTAGAATTCAACAAAACTTTATGGGAAGCTTTATCACCAAGAGTAGATACGCATATCATCGGCGTGACCTGGTTCCTCAATTTTTCACAGAGTTATGGCCCCTTGACTTTTTGGCCTATAGTTCATGTTGCATGATTCTTGTCCGGGCTATTTCTCAGGAACTAATGGCTTGAATTCAATGAAACTTTATGGGAAGCTTTATTACCAAGAGTAGATACGCATATCGTCGACGTGACCTGGTTCCTCAATTAAGATTAAGAGAGTTATGGCCCCTACTACCATGTTGTTGACTAATATTCATGTCATTTGCCTAATTTAACAGGAGATATCATTTAAACAAAACCCCACAAAATTCAGTATGCTAGTAATGTCAATAATAATCATGTCAGCTAATTGTTGTTTAGGCCATTATACACTATTTCAAATATCCAGTCATATGTCAAGAGTGTTGGTTAACCTCTTTGATATGAGCACACATTGAAATGTATGACTTAATTTTTAGTAGCATAAAAACTTAAAAAAAATCAATGAAAGATCTGATGAGTAACACGTATTATCATATTAAATAGTAAACTGTTACTAAGTCTCCAAATTAGAGTTGGTAAAACATCTCATCAGATGAGGAGAATAGATATCATTTAGGAATGGGGATTTCAACATATCCTCCCACCCATTGACCAAGACCTTATTTGTAACAATGACGTTCTTCGGGGAGCATCTGTCAGTTCTACTGACTTTCTTGTTTAACCTTAATTTAATGTCAATCTGTTGCATCTGTTCATTTAACCCTTTCCCTCATATAGACTGGTTTAACCCTTTCCCTCATATAGACTGGTTTAACCCTTTCCCTCATATAGACTGGTTTAACCCTTTCCCTCATATAGACTGGTTTAACCCTTTCCCTCATATAGACTGGTTTAACCCTTTTCCTCATATAGACTCTTTTAACCCTTTCCCTCATATAGACTGGTTTAACCCTTCACTCATATAGACTGGTTTAACCCTTTCCCTCATATAGACTGGTTTAACCCTTTCCCTCATATAGACTCATTTTAACCCTTTCCCTCATATAGACTCCTTTTAACCTTTTCCCTCATATAGACACATTTAAACCCTTTCCCTCATATAGACTCATTTTAACCCTTTCCCTCATATAGTCTCCTTTAACCCTTTCCCTCATATAGACTCATTTTAACCCTTTCCCTCATATAGACTCATTTTAACCCTTTCCCTCATATAGACTCATTTTAACCCTTTCCCTCATATAGACTGGTTTTACCCTTGCCCTCATATAGACTTATTTAACCCTTTCCCTCATATAGACTAATTTAACCTTTCCCTCATATAGACTGGTTAAACCCTTTCCCTCATATAGACTCATTTTAACCCTTTCCCTCATATAGACTCATTTTAACCCTTTCCCTCATATAGACTCATTTTGACCCTTTCCCTCATATAGACTCATTTTGACCCTTTCCCTCATATAGACTCATTTTGACCCTTTCCCTCATATAGACTCATTTTGACCCTTTTCCTCATATAGACTCATTTGACCCTTTCCCTCATATAGACTCATTTTGATGCCCTCAATAGGTACCACACAAAGCCTGAGCTGCAGAAAACCACAGTTAAACCTTACCAAATTTAATTACAAAATCCTCATTTCCAGACCACTGTGGAGCAGCGAACAGCATAAAACCTGATCAGCCTGCGAGTTAAGCAGGCTGATCTGGTTTTATGCTGTTCGCATAGGTCTTTTCATGGTATCCTCTATGAGGGAAAGGGTTAAATTCAATTTATTAATGTTACAGTTTACAATGAATTGGTGATCAAAATGATAATGCCATTTGCTTTGTGTGCTCTTTCCTTCTTTTATATTTCCAGCTTTCCATCATTTTCACTATCAAAAATATCACATTAATAAAGACAAATGGCAAGAGTATCCATGTCCTATGGACACATTTCTAGGACCTTGATGCATGAAAATTACACAGTGAAGACCCATTATAACATGCTCTGTTGTAATATAAATCCCATTATAACATGCTCCATTTTTAGCTCACCTGAGCACAATGTGCTCATAGTGAGCTATTAGGATCACCCTGTGTGCGCCGTGTGTCATGTGTCGTCAACAATTTTGCTTTAAACAACGTCAACTCTGAAACTGCTGGACAGAAATTGATAAAACTTAGCAGGGATGATCCTAGGGTGAAACTTCACAAAAGTTGCTAAAATAAAGTTGATCCATTTAGAACTCTGGTTGCAATGGCAATGGAAAGAAAAAAAATAATGAAAACTTTAAAAATTATCTCTTTCAAAACTACTGGCCAGATTTCAAAATGTTTTGGTACAGATGTTCCTTGGTTAACCCTTTACCAAGTTTACTAAAATTATTCTGATCCATAAAAAAACATGGCCACCAGGTGTGGGGCTAATTTGTTTTATATGTATAATTATAGTGAAAACTAAAGAGACCCATTTTCCAAAACTGCAGGCCAAATTTTAGATTTAAAATGCCCATTCAAAACTTTGTATATTGTTTGACAGTGATTTCCCTAAGACACAACTTAAACTTGAACTTTTGTTTGCCAGTATCGTGCTGTGATATAAAGATTATTCCATCACTTTGATAATGTACCTTTCCAGTTTAAAGCCACGCCCTTTCCAACTGTTGCTAGGTGAACTGTTAAAAATTCACAAATGAGACCTTTTTTAAATGTCAACTTTTTTTTATCTCAGTGTAGCTATTTGAAAACCTGAAAGTCAATTTAAATACATCTAAACACTGGAAGGTTGATTTTCCTAGTAC
Organism: Solen grandis; assembly: GCA_021229015.1. Classification (NCBI taxonomy): domain Eukaryota; kingdom Metazoa; phylum Mollusca; class Bivalvia; order Adapedonta; family Solenidae; genus Solen; species Solen grandis. The sequence continues at coordinate 50,205,999 of CM037779.1, read as the reverse complement.
CTTCATGTGGCAGAAGATGTGTCTTCTAACCTAATTAGGAACCTGTTCTATAACCAAGCACTGGTTTGTGTCTGAAGAGTAGGTTCAGATGACAGAATTGCCTTTAAATGATCAAAGACAAATAAATCTATTTTTTGTCTTGCTAGTGTTAGTTGGTCTTGTGTTATAAAAGAAAAAAAAGATACAAGTTGTGATAACTTTTGATAGGTCTGCCTACATGTTGTGTGTCGGAACTTTGTTTTGGTAGATATTCACTGTTTGAAATTAAAATACTAGTAAAAATGCTCTATGGGCTAATTCAAATTTGTATTTATACTCCTATAAAGGAATCCTATTTGTAGCAACTCATTTTGTCACATTATGCTACACTCATGTAACATGTGGACAAGAGTTAGGTGGGGGGGTATTAAACACTTTAAGAAATAGTTGGTTTAAGTTGTTGTGATTGTTTCATTAAATTATTTTTATGACTGGAAATGTCATAAAAATGATTGAGAAATTGGTGAGGGGACATGAAGTCACATGAAACATATAATACTAAATGAATGAGGCAAGTGTTACTACTTTGATATTTTATTTTGATCCAAAAGAACCAAACTTACAAAGCTGACAAAAGTCAAGTTTACACGTAATGGTTTATAACTCAGTGATGATAAATACAGTCTCATAGTGCTTTAACCCTTTCCCTCATAGAGGAAACCATGAAAAGACCTATGCGAACAGCATAAAACCAGATCAGCCTGCAAGTAACTCACAGGCTGATCAGGTTTTATGCTGTTTGCTGCTCCTCAGTGGTCTGGAAATGAGGATTTTGTAATTACATTTGGTAAGGTTTAACTGCGGTTTTCTGCAGATCAGGCTTTATGTGGTACCTACTGAGTGCGTTAAAATGAGTCTATATGAGGGAGAGGGTTAAATGCTAAATAAAACCTTGAAAAAATGGCACATTTAATTCCAATTTTTAATTTAATACACACTAATCTTCACCTTTACCTCACATTATCATTCTTGTGCAAATATCACTGCTCCAAAAGTAGTTCCAAACATTTGTTAATGTTTAAGCAAATTCATACAGTCTGTGTTTTTTGTCAGTCTTCCAGAGATGAATTGAACCCTTCACCTCATGAATATTCATACAGAAATTTGTGTCTGGATGAATATTCATTTATTTAAATTTAAATAGTATGAAAAACAAAGTTTTTTTATTTTTTTTATTTCAATTCCAACTGTGTAGAATCTGAGTTACACTATTCATGAGTCTAGGAGACCCTGACCAGGGAGCTCCCTCCAGGGGTTTTCTTGGGTCTGTTTCACTAAACTTCGTACGAAAGAAAATGTTCATAAGTGAAAATTCACAGATATGAAACAGTATTTTTCCTGTGAATTTTTCTATCCAAAAATTGTTGTGTCATCTTTCCACATGTTTAATTCTGAAAATAAGACATTAGTAGACCCTATGTAAAACAACAGTCTTACAACTAAGATCAAATTTGTTTGTACGAGTTTAGTGATACGGGCCCCTGTCTGTTCTGTTCTGTTTACAAGGGGTGAAACCATGTCCATATGAGGTAAAGGGTTAGACAATTCACTTGTTTATTATAAACTCTCTGGTTACTGGACACATCAGGATAGATGTGTTAACCATTGGATCATACAATGCTATGAACTATTCACTCTCACACAAGTTTTCTCCCTTGTGTTATAGTAAGTTCAGTCTAGTCTTTGTGATATTCTTGATGTAGTTGAACCTGTTGTATACACCCACTCAGTCTTTCCTTGTTCACCTTGTATACACCCACTCAGTCTTTCCTTGTTCACCTTGTATACACCCACTCAGTCTTTCCTTGTTCACCTTGAATACACCCACTCAGTCTTTCCTTGTTCACCTTGTATAAACCCACTCAGTCTTTCCTTGTTCACCTTGTATACACCCACTCAGTCTTTCCTTGTTCACCTTGTATACACCCACTCAGTCTTTCCTTGTTCACCTTGTATACACCCACTCAGTCTTTCCTTGTTCACCTTGTATAAACCCACTCAGTCTTTCCTTGTTCACCTTGTATAAACCCACTCAGTCTTTCCTTGTTCACCTTGTATACACCCACTCAGTCTTTCCTTGTTCACCTTGTATACACCCACTCAGTCTTTCCTTGTTCACCTTGTATAAACCCACTCAGTCTTTCCTTGTTCACCTTGTATACACCCACTCAGTCTTTCCTTGTTCACCTTGTATAAACCCACTCAGTCTTTCCTTGTTCACCTTGTATACACCCACTCAGTCTTTCCTTGTTCACCTGTAAGATTCCCAAATATGCATTTAACCTCCATCTTGCAACCACTGTCTCTGAACAGCCACTGTTTCATGTTCCCAAGACTAGCTGCTTTAGATAAGTTTGAATTTAGATAGGTTTGTCTTTACTTTAGACAGGTTTGACTTAGACAGTTTTGACTTTTTTTCAGATGGGTTTGACCTACTTTAGATAAGTTTGGCATTAGACAGGATTGACATTAGAAATATTTGACTTTAGAAAGGTTTGGCTTTAGACAGATTTGACTTTCCTTGGGAATTTTTAAAGGTTGTAGGTTTGACTTTAGACAGATGTGACTTTTCTTTAGACAGGTTTGACTCTACTTTAGACAGGTTTGACTTTAGACTGGTTTGACTCAACTTTTATTCCCACATAATGATCTGTTTTGAATAAAATTAAAATAACAAATTGTCTTATATACTTCAAAGTTAATATTCTCAACAACAAAATGAAGTTCCTTGTAGTTTATATATTAATTTATAGCTTCATATCATCTTCTTAGTTTATACGTCTTTGTGTCTCTATGTGTAACTCCAAACAGATGTTAAGGTCCACAAACATGAATAGAAATATCAGATATACAGCCATCCTCTCAGTAGATTCCTCAGCAATTGTTTGGGGTTTTAACCTGCCGAGTCTTGCCCGGGCTTGTGGGTGACCGATCCCATTGCTCAATCACCACGGGCGACTGTATGGTACAGTTCTGTACTACCTGGCCTAGAACAGTCTCCTGCTCTGCTAACAGCAGGTTCTCTTTCTCCGTTTCATGAGATGCATGGTTCGGTGCTGTTGCCGTCTCCTCTTGGTAGAAATGAGTGTTCTGTATCCCAGTGTGCTCGGCGCCTTCCCAGTCATTGCAGATGATTGGATGTTCAGCTGGGTTCCTATAGAACTGCATCATGGGATAGATGTTGGAGTATATGCGCGTCATCAGGCCATCCTTCTTGGACATGTCGTACAGGATTAGGAATGTGAATATGGACGTAGTGGACGGATGGCACCAGGACATGATGGTCAGTACTTTGTACGCTGACCGTGGTGCCTTGAACTTATAGTCAACAATTGTGAGGATAAATAGCGGATACCAGAAAATGATATAACAAATAACCATGGCTGTGAGAATGATAATGCGTCGTAGGTATAAGTGCACATATAAATTGTTGCTATGGCAACCTTGTTGTGTGGTTTGGAAATCAGGGTCATTTTCGGGATTTCGATTGAACATGTCTCTCAGCAGTGAACGATGTATGAAGGCCCATTTCAGGCTCTTAGACTTGAATTGAATTCGACAAAACATTGACAGGAAGTGAGTTAATGCCCAAAATATTGCCATGGAAACAAGGATGATCCACAAAATATGTAGGACAAAGTTGCTAGGGGTGCCATAGGAGAAGATGCAGCTGCCTACACCAGGGATATATTCAGGCTCCTTTGGTAGAAATGCCACACCCATGTCAATTAATACGCACATGAACCAGAGGATGGTGATACCAAACACAACGCAGCAGTAGTTGTTTTGTCGCACCCCAGACGGGCGCTGCATTTCTAGTTCTTCGTTGACAACTATGGCCAGGAGGTTGTAAGCAGACACAGTCACAAAAAAGACGTATGATGCTCCCACAGCGTAGCAGACGGGAACTTCAGACTGGTGCAGAAGATTGTATCCATACAGGAAGTTGTACAATCCTTTAATACAGTCTAGAAAACACTGGTGGCAGATGAAGGCTGTTGATGATTTCCGGAATTTTCGGAAAATTAGAATGGTAACCATGGCTGATGCATTTCCAAGGCAACCAAGAACAGTGATTACAAGCAGTACAGATGTTTCTGGAATGTTGCTGTAGTACTGACCTCCATGACCTTTGTTAGCTGACCGACTGGAAGGGGTCAAGGTCATGTTGTGTGTGAACTCGTCCACCTCCTGCAAATAAAGCAAAAATGTCATTATACTTAGATATACTAATTGTATTTAACTGTCAATTATGATCTGCATAATGGAAAATATAATCCAAATATAATCTTCCCCAAGAGGAAAAAAAAGCAGGTCTATTTGTTCTCTTTTCACCCTCTTTTTTTTTGTCTCCGGTGTTCAGATATTATTTGAAACTATTTCTGCTTCAGGCTGACATTGGCAGACATATTGAAGAGACAGCATCTGACATGAACAAAATGGTTGATGATGTCTGTGAGAGACTGTTGCTGGGAGGAGGGTTGGGCTGCTTAGATACTGTTGCTAAGATACAACAGTCTTGGAGAGAGTTTACAAGCATGCAGACTACAGGTGAGTTTTCCTAGCTTCCTCTTGTTATTTCAATATTGCTGTTTGCATAAAAAATAATTAAAATCTATGTTAAAAAATATAGTCAGACTTTTTTTTCAAAATTAAAAGCAGACTCCAGACGGAGAAATATTAATAGTTATGGTATATTTACTGTATTTGGATATATCATAATTCTAATAAAAATGGTCATTATTATTATTATTATTATTACACCACATTTATATAGCACTTTTTTCATATATCTTATACGTTCAAAAGTGCTTTACAATCTGTTTAAACACAAAAAAGAAAATAGGAGATATAAAATACATGCAATGAAACCATCCACTGAAACTAAATACACCTAAAATAAGGTAAGAATATCATGCGTAGAGTGTTTTAAAATATAAGTAACAACAGTGTCATAATATCAAATAGTATTAAAGTAAAGTAAAGGCTCCCTGATAAAATTTAAGAAGCAAACTGGGAAAATATCATTAAATAAACGTGTAGAAAACCAACATTAAAATGTTTAAAATCCACAGTTATTAAAAGTACAGTAATCAAGTAATTTTCCATTTTAATGATCGCTATAGAATCGAACAAAGAAGAATGTTTTTAAGAGTTTCTTAAATGAGACGAAACTGCTGGACTGGCGTATTAATACCGGCATGATGCAATATTGGTACTTACAAACAAAAGAAAGAGAGAGATGTTTTACATGAAAATACATAAACATTGGTGACATGTAGGTTTGTGAAAATGTCAAGATATTTGTGCAGGGGATCGAACCTCAAGCCTTGAGGAACTGGGGCAGCTGAAGAGTCAAGTGGCCAGTCTCATTTCCCTGGCTGGCCAGCTAAGGAAGGTTGCCAAGGAAACAAGCATGGAGAAAGGTAAGGACATATACTCTAGTAGTTCTGTTTGACAAAAATTTGTACAAAAATTTTTGTCCAGGTGGTATTAAAGTTATCCTCAAAGTGTCATCCTATATTTTATTTGTTGCATCATAAAACATGTAGAAATTTGGTATTTCTCCCACAGCTTGTGAAGGAAGTAGAATTTTAATTTGTTTCTTATGTTTTCCTGTGAAATGATCTTTTGTGCAAAGATTAGTTTATTTTAACAGGCCTCTAAGGTATGAAATAGGGATGTCTATAAAATATTGATGAGATACTCACTCTATGGATGCATGTGTAGAATACATCATTCTATTTTAGATGAAGCATTTAATAAAAAAAAATCTTTATCAGAGATAAATGCTGTTTCATTAATGTATCACACATTATGTTGATTTTGTGATCTCGGCACCCCGACCTTCAGGAAGTTCTTTAATCCAAATATACTTAAAAAGATACATATGTTAATCTAGACCCAGTCTGAGAATGAGAGTCAGAAATCTTGAACTGTTATAGAATTATTTCATCCCCTACAGATTATAAAATAGCTCTTTGATTTAATCAGGATATACATCAAGTTATTATTTGGAATACATAAGACCATCACCTCCCCTTGTAGGCAAAGTACATGTGTAACTCTGCCTTGGATTTTATTACTTCACATTAAAATAAAGATCAGTATCCTGAGTACACTGTACTAAATTTTATCATATGAATCTTCCGTTTAAAAGTAAGATTTTTTTTTAAGTTTAAACAGTTAAATTAACAGTTAACAATTATATCTAGCATTAAAACAAAATCTGTTTTATAGGAATACATTTTGACATTGATTTTGGTTATGTATGGTTTAAGAAAAATGAATAAATTAACTTTTTTTTTCTATTTTCCTCTTCAGAATGTATAAAGGTTGTGACTGCATTAAAGACAAGGCTGAGGACACTGAAGGAGAAGTTAGCAGTGATGGAGCCAGGGAAAGGGGGCGGGGCATTTGAGTGGACGGACAGTATACTGGTCACTTCCCTTAAACAAGGGCACTGGCTGCTGATAGACAATGTCAACTTCTGCAGGTGGGTGAGGACTCTGTGGTCTGACAGGGCAGTTTGAACTGTATCTATATATATTTAGTGTCTTTAAACTTGTACATTCTTTTTATTTGTGGCACTTTTTGCATTCAATACTTGACATCATTGTGGCCCATCAGGTCTTTATTAACTTGTTGGTTTATAGGCATTTATAGTACTAGTATGTTGATTGTAGAAACATTTTCTAACATAGGATGGTGTAGTACATTTCGCCTTGGAAGGTCATAAAAAATCATAGCCCCAAACAGGATTTGAACCCAAAACTTTCAGATCCACAGTGTTGTATGTTAGCACTGGACCACAGTGTCCATAGAGATTAAGATCTTGAGGAGTAGTGAACAGTATAAAACCTGATCAGCATGCAGATTACTCTTTGTTAGCTCTCATGTGGCAAAACCTTAGTACAAATATTTCATGTATCTAAAGAAAATTATATGTCAATACGATACCTTATCACTGACTTTGATGCTTTATTTCTATTGTGTCACCTGCTGTAAGCATAGGTGACACATGGGATCACTTTTACATTGTCTGTTCGTCCGTCTGTCCATCACACTTTTTCTGTCACACTTCAGCAGGTGACACATGTGTTCCAAAGAACACTTCTATATGTATTGTGGCTGCACAAAGCAAGATTAAAATTTGTTTGATATACATTTGATATGGTCATGTTACAGTGCCTCAGTACTGGACCGACTGAACGCCTTGCTGGAACCCAGTGGAGTACTCAGCATCAATGAGAGAGGTGTCATAGACGGACAAATACCAACCATAAAGCCTCACCCAAATTTCAGGTATTTATATCTACTATTATAAATTGTACAAGAAGCATATGTCAGGTTTTATCATATTTGTTTTACATTTGATATGAACTACATATATAGTATATGATGGATAACAAATCTATAGTGATTGACATCATTTTCTTTGATATCAGTGAAGCATGAAGAAAAAGTTGTGAGTAATCTTGAACTACTGACCTATAAAGCAGGTACTTTAAAATTTATCAGGTACAAGTCCCTTTAGTGTCTGTGTCTGGAGGTGTGTCCTTGTACAAGTATTAGTGTATGGTTGTAGGTTGTTCCTGGCCATGGATCCCAAACATGGTGAAATTTCACGAGCCATGAGGAACAGGGGCGTGGAGATCTACATCCCTGGGGAGGTAGGTTACCATAACAACCACGGTCAACATTTGACTTCATTTATTATCTGAACCTGTCTTATTCAGCGCAACATTTCTTTTTAAAAGGTCTGCAGGAAACGTTTATCACAGTGAAAATGAGAACTTTTTATCTCTTATGATATATGATAGGATTGATACATTTATGAATATTTCTCAGTCATTTTACCAAAAATTATCTCAAAGATTCTCAGGATATCACTTGACAACAGAAGAAAAATGTTTAGCAGGTGCTTGCCCTTTTTATAGTGTTTCTAAATTAAGATATATAGCTTGTGTTTATTTTGTTGGATTATTCATGGCTGCATATTGATCCAGCATTCTCTTGCTTGAATTTGAAAGGCTGAAATGCCGTTTTGTCTTTGGTTGTCTGTAAATCAGGTTGTTATGGCAATATTTGCTGGTTGCTGGTCCCAACGGACCAAATGTCACCTTCCCAGTACAACTGATACTGATTAGGCCTCATATTTAAATTTATTATTAAATTTTATATTGAGGAAGCATTCATATTTTCCCTTTTTTTTAAATTTTTTGTTGTACAGAAGGGAAGAATCCATTTTATGATATTTTAGATTTATGAAAATAGTAATAGCACTTGAAAGGGGGTGAGTTTGATGCAGATTTGTGGAGTATTTTTTGGAGAAAGTTTTCTGTTTTGGGGGGATTTAATTCAGGGATATTATGGAAATTTGTGCAAAATGCTCTGCAAGAACTGCCTGAAATAACAGATTTGGAGTATATTGAGTCTCAGCAAAGGACAGAAGTATTTCTGAAACAGTATTATAGTGTTTTGCTGTGTACAATTGCTATTTTTATTGTACATTACATGTGGACAGAGATCTGATATAAATAGTGGCTTAGTATAGGCACACATGCTTGAGTTTAGAAGACAGTCATTTTTTTTGGTCTATAAAGATGGACAATTTTGTTTGTCTTTCCTGAAAATGTTTTATGCTGACTAGAATTTGAATTGAGGAGGTTTCAAGTTTTTCTGTTTTGCCACACTTTTGTGTCTGTTTTTGAATTATTAGGTTTTTATGTCTCACTTCAAATGACAGTTTGGTTTTAGGTCTCTTGTCTTCCCCATAGCTTTATCTTTTAGACTTGAAAACCACAGAGTGAGACCAGCTTAGGTGTTAATTTAAACCTGATATGATTTTCATTGGTCTCTTCTAGTTTATAAACAAGATAGTAAGGTGTTAATTACGCATATGAGGGCATATCATTATTTTCCTTATTGATTATTTTTGTTTTGATTTTTACTTTGTTTCTGTGAAGCAGATGGCTTTCACATTTTTGTTATTCTCTCATCTTGCGGCCTTAGTTTTATCTGTAAAAGAATCTTCTGCAAGACGAGTTATATATTTACTAAAATGTTTTCTTTTGAAAACAGACGGAAGGCAATCCTTTCTCTGAACAAGACCTTCGCCTGATCTTCACCAACAGAGGCTTGAAAAGTAAGGCTGTCTTTGATTGGCTACTGGCTCTGCATGGGCAGCTTTCGGAAGAGCTACCAAGGGGAGATAAACCCTCCCTGCAGAAGCTGGGGCAGGTGTGTGGTCATGCTGTAGACCACTGTAACCATGGTTACAGCTTGGAGAAAGCTGTCTGGACTGCATGCTACACAGAGTATGTACAGGGGCAGAGGCACAGGGAAACAAGACAAGTAAGTGTCCTTTACATTCTATTCCAAAATCTGTTTTTACAACTACTATATTCATTTCATTCATTAATTTGTCTTTAATCATAAACGTACTGCTCACAAAATATGTCATTACCAAATTTATGAGTGATGATTGTTGAAGGAACTTTTAAGTAAGTCTTAACCTTATGAATAATTAATGATAGGTTATTTGCAATCATGTGTGTGATTTCTTAATTCTCTTCAAATGCTGAATGCCTTAAAACAAAATTCATGCATATTTTGTTTAAAAAGTGAAGAAATTAATGCCAGTCCTTTTGTATGACAAAAACAGATGTTAAAGTCACTTACTAGTGTTTAAGTATTTGAAAGTCACTGACTGTTAATGTTAAAAGCTAATATAGTTGAAATTTCTTCTTCAGAAATCTTTATTGATCCTGACTCAGCGATATGAGGAATTTTCCAAGCAGGCAATTGAGACCCGCCCACCCACGGAACTGGGTGTGTCTCCAGTCAGACTTCCCAGTGTGGGGCGGTATCTTCAGGACCCAGGCTCCGCCTCCATCTGTAGAAATTCTGCCTTATTAGCATATTTATTGGAGTCAGCAGTTCTCCAGTATGTATTTTTTTAAAATAATAATTACATTTATATTTAATCGAAGTTGAATATTTTCTATTTATGTGATTATACTCAGTATATGGGTTAATTTCTTTCATGTGTATGTACACTCATCTATAACAAGCTCTGTACAGTGGTCTACTTTTCTGACATTTTCTTATGATACTGTTGTAGATGCAGAATACCATACTTACTGTATAAAGTGTCACATCTAATATTCAGAACAGATCAAAACTTGATAAAGGAATCTGCAAATCAATGGCTGCAGTATCATAACTTTATGTAAATATTTGATACTGGACTATTTTTGGTTGACTATGTATGCCCTTTGGTTATAAATCTGTTGAATTTTATATTACAGGGAGAAACCGTCTCCTCATCAGACTGGTTGTAAAGTTAAGTATGCTGTAAATTTGGCCTTGGGATTGACACAGGCAAACAGTGTGAACCAGACTGTGGAATGGTTCCAGAAGTTCTGTAAAGGCAAGGATTTCTATGTTTGTAATTATGTGGTGAACAGTCTACCGGATCTGCATCAGCATATTCTAGAAGTCATGGCACAGTCTAATTACAGCGATACAGTCAAGAAATACCTGGGAAGTGAAATAACAGGTATGATATAAGAATGAAAAAAAAAAAAATCTTGTCTGTTTTTTGTGACATATCTTAAATCTTAAGGGTTATGTATAAATCACAGACCATTTAATATGCATAAATATTCTATTCATAACACATCAGTAGAGTTTTCCCACCTCCCGCTTCAAGAGTTTGACTTGATCAATTAACCTGACTATATAGGGTTCAACTTTATTAGTTTTGGCACTGTTGTTAGTGCCAAGTCAGTAATGGTAATCAAATAAAAGCAAAAGTTGTTTGGCTGCTGACTAAATTAAAATGGTATCAAATTAAAAAAAAATATCCTTTTTGTGTCACCTGCTGTAAGCAGAGGTGATACATAGGGATTACTTTTCCATGGTTTCTCTGTCCGTTGGTCTGTCTGTCCGTCAAACTTTTCCATCACGCTTCAGCAGGTGACACATGTGTTCCACAGAACACTCTTGTTAGATGAAATGTTCCATAAAAGCAACGGTCCTTTTATCTGTCCAATTGTACATAGGACAAGAAGGATAAAACATTTTCTGCCAGAAGTTGTTGTGCCAAATGCTACTATTATATGTCCAATATTTTACAGCCAGTTGAGATCTGTCAGTTAGTTGCCCGGTAAACTGTCTATCCTTTAGTCCTTCACACATAACCTCGTTATTTACGTCCATAATTTTGTTATCCGTTTCCAGGCTGTCCAATAACTTTGTAATTTATTTTGAACTTGTCGTATAAATGTCAGCTCTCATCTCTGTATTTTTTCCCCCAGTTTCCTTGGCAACTAAGTTCTTCATTATCAAGTCGAGTATAGATATCTGATATGGAATGACCATTAACTGTAGTTGACTCCAATGCACCTTGTCACAACTGATCCCAGTTGCAGAGTGGTTAGAGAGTCCGTCCTGGAATTAGGAGGTTGTGGATTTTAAGTTTTAAAAAATGAACTATGTATTTGCTATGTGCTTGACATATGGGGGCAGGGTTTCCTTTGAATTTTTAATCTGGGGGTCCCAGGACTCCCATGGTTTGCAATATAGGGGTCCCTGAAAAAATAAATGTAGTTCCTTACATATAGTTTGGTTGCCAACATATTTTATTTCACCAGAATTAGATCATCCGAGTATTGTACAAGTCCTGAGGACACACTTTAAGATGCATCTGTGTGTCCTCAGCTCAAAAATCGAGGACACAGAAAATGTACATCCGAAAAATCCCCTGAGGGTAGTCCCATAACTGATATGCTCACTATCAGGATAATGTGATAGGGTGTGGTATCATGCCACTTTATCTCCATGGTGTGATATTGCAGCAAAGCAGCACTATATATGTCTCATGTAGACAGTCTCCAAATGACTGAAATATTCTTGGTGGGACATTAAACCCTAAGCAAATCATAATCATGCTCAGTTGAACAGTCTTTACAGAGTTAATTACAGTCTCTTCTGAAAGATCTTTATGAGTAGCAAACATCATAAAATCTGATCGATTTTCATTTTGATTGCCAGCTGATCAGGAGTTATGGTAACTACTAAGATCATTTTCTGTATAGTTATCATGTGATTATTGCCTAATAGAATCATGAAGTTATATGTCAAAATTAAGTTATAAGACAAGTCAATCTTGCTGATTAAACTACACACACGTACCTTCCGTTTCACTAGCCATGACATTCATGGTTTTTGAAGTGAAATGAACCAGATATTCTTGTGAAAATCCTAGCATCAGCGAAACGTTAATTAAATTACTTTCCACATGTATATTATGCCCAGTCTGTCTAGAATGGAATTTAAGTGGTATATTTAAAAGCCCATGTGTTGACCACTGTGTTATTTTAGACACTCAGACTGAGGGATTGATGAGTGTTAAGTGTTTGAGAAAAAAGATATGTTGGAAGAAATATTTAAAGATTTATAATGTGACAGTTTGATGGATATGAGAATAGACAGTGACTGGACATGTATAGCCCTTTTCCTCATATAGACTCATTTTGACGCACTCAATAGGTACCACATAAAGCCTGATCTGCAGGAAGCCAAACTCAAACCTTACCAAATTTAATTGTAAAATCCTCATTACCAGACCACTGAGGAGCAGCGAACAGCATAAAACCTGATCAGCCTGCGAGTTACTCGCAGGCTGATCTGGTTTTATGTTGTTCGCATAGGTCTTTTCATGGTTTCCTCTTTGAGGGAAAGGGTTAGTGGAGACTCATTGTGTATGTTATCCAAGTCTAGGCACTGTGTTTTACTGGATCATATTGTAACTGATATGTTTGTAGTTCAGTTATAATGCTTTATCTAGAGTCCATGTCAATATAGCATTTTAATTATCAAACTTTTTTTTATCTAATTCTGATTTCTTATAACTTATACTAACCCCTTTAAGTGGTTCCTGGGTTGGACCAATAATTTGCACATGAGAAGTCCATAAAATATCCTTTTTCAAAATGAGGTTCGAACCCATAACCTTTGGACCTGCAGTCAAATATTTTTTTTTTTACCATTGGACAATGGTGCCCTTAATATTTGATCCTGGCTTGCTGTTGTTATGACTGTGACACTGTACCTTTAAAAAAAGGCATGTGTGATATGGGATCTCCACTGTATATATGACAATAATTAACAATTTAAAGCTTTTGAAGTGTTTTATTTGCATCCAACTCAAGATGAAATGTGTAGTTATGGATTTAGGCTATATCTAATAAAGTTTATATCCTCGTTTGATTCTCACTCCCTGCTCTGTAAGTAATTGGCCTTCCTTAAGTTCCATTATGCTGAGCGTGCATCCCGGAAATATTTCGAATTAGCCAAAATAGGTTCTCACGGTGCAATGACTTAAACATAGGTTTGCCTAATGCAAGGAAAATATGATTATGCCATTAGATAGTAAGATGGAACTATCCAGATAGGGAAGGCATAATTGGGTTAGGCATGCCATACACTGAAATAAACCAGCAGTCAAAGCTACGTGGATCAATTTTGTATCAAATTAATGCAGGTATCGGAACAAACTGTCGTTACAAGTGTACCGTTATTTGTGACACGTTTATATGTTAGAGTTTTCATAATCCAATATGGAATACTTTGATGCTCTAGAGCGGGGATGAATTATAGCTGAGATGCTTGAAAGTTGTGTTGAAATAGAAGAAAAAAGCAGAAAATTATTTTAAGATATGGCATAATTCCTTTATTTTCCTTTCATTTAGGTTTTTATCTCTCACTTGAAAATTTGACTGTCAGGAGATGCTGTTTGCAATTAGTTCAGGGTGTCAGGTGTGATGTTAAACATCCTGCCCCTCGTTCAGGCAGTTAGGTAACTTTCCAGTATCACTCTTTGTTGGTTAACCTTATATACCCTTTCCCTCATGTAGACTCATTTTGACGCACTCAATAGGTACCACATAAAGCCTCATCTGCAGAAAACCAGTTAAACCTTACCAAATTTTATTATAAAGTCCTCATTTCCAGACCACTGAGGAGCAGCGAACAGCATAATACCTGATCAGCCTGCTGTTCGCATAGGTCTTTTCATGGTGTCCTCTATGAGGGAAAGGGTTAAGGAACATCTTACCTAACTAAATGTCAGTTTCACCAATCTTAATTACTGCTATGTAATACTGAATATACTAAGAGACGTATAATAGGGAGGTATTTCATATCCTGGTTTCTCTAACAAAAATACCCAAATATGTCCGTACTGAACAAATGTTGCTAGTAATAAAGTAAAAATTTTGTTTCAACTTAGTCTTTTTTTGTGTGAAAATTTCATAAAACAGGAATGGTGAAATGCATCTCTACCTAATTTAAGAATTTGGGTATTACTTGGTAAGTATTGTTGGTGGAATTAAGAGTCTATATAAAACCAAGTTAGCCTGCAAATAACCACCCATAAGCTGCCTCTCTACTGTATACTACTTTTCTGTACTCCTATAAAGAGGGAACACTGTATAACTGGGGGCGTCATGGTCCATTTGTAGCTCGGGTGACTGCAAGGTTCAAAGGTCATGGGTTTGATTTGGGGTTAGATCTGTCATACTCACCACCAGGTTGAATGCTTGGCATAGAAATGTAGAAACTGCATTAGATACAAGTTAATCTCTAAGCTATGAGTCAGATAGAAATGATCTTCAACTTATCCCCATTCAGAAATATGTGTAAAGATGAAGAAGCATTCTGATGACTTCCAGGCTTTGTACATGGTCATTCTAGGAGTAGGGCTTAAGATCAACCAGTGGTTAGTAGATTATTGTATTGGAAATAAAACTAATAATCCAATAAAAGCATTAAGTCATACTGATTTTCCTTCATAATGGATGGCTACAGTTTAACACAGTTGTCTCATTCACTCTGCAGACCATCCTCTTGACCTGCGTTGGAACCAACAGTTGCTAGCCAGGTGGCTGCTGCAATGCCCAGATATGGACCTGGGACCTGCCAGGGACTGCCTGGAGGGGATATTCAACAGGTAAGTTTAACATATATGATACGATGGACTGTAGATCGTGTGATAATTGCAACCCCTTTCTAACATGTAAAATGCTTGAATGATTCTTAAATGATCAAGGGTGTCATATTATGCCAGTGTTCTTAATAAACATGAAAATATCAGTGGTCCAAAAATAGATTTATATTCCAATAATCAGCAGTGTGTTTGGTACACATGTACTTAGTATATCATAAAGATTCATTCTGAATAGGATTGAACAAGGGTCTGGGCCTATCATTTCATTAGATCTTATATTCATTATGTCAATGTTAGGTCAATGTTTATATGTAACATTTGATGAGACATATGTGTTTATACCCTTGTGTCCCTTCAGGTTACACATGACCCAGTATGTGACCTTGGAACTTTGTCTGGTCAAGAGATATGTTCAGGAGTTGGAGAGGGCGCTTCAAACAGGTAATCACTTCAAAGGATTTAACACCCCCTCCCCATAAATTCTTTTTTATCCATATTATCCTATTTAGTTTCTTCCATCTTGTGACTAAGAAATTTTCCTTTTATTTACCCATTTCCTACATAAGTCATTTTTAAACTTGATAACCTATAACTGCATGTGAATGCCTGACCTCTGATTGCTTGACCTGAGGTCAAGGTTATTATTACGTAGAATATAATTTTTGTGTCGCCTGCATAGCATGGCAGACACATAGGGATCACTTTGTCCGTCGTCGTCGTCGTCGGCGTCGTCGTCGGTGTCGTCGGCGTCACACTTTCTTGTCCGGAGCATAACTCGAAAAGTATTTGAGGTATCACCTTGAAACTTAAAACATGGATAGATCACATTGAGGTGGAGTGCAGTGCACAAGAATGATAACTCTGACTTTCGTATTTTCTGAGTTATTACCCTTTGTTGTTTCTGAGATTTTATTTTTGTCCGGACCATAACTCAAAAAGTATTTGAGGTATCACCTTGAAACTTAAAACATGGATAGATCACATTGAGGTGGAGTGCAGTGCACAAGAATGATAACTCTGACTTTAATATTTTCTGAGTTATTGCCCTTTGTAAATTTTCAGTCTTAATTTTTGTCCAGGGCATAACTCAAAAAGTATTTGAGGTGCTAAATTAAAACTTTATAGATAGATTTGAAGAGCATAACATAAAAAGTATTTGAGATATTGCTTTGAAACTTCATAGATGGAAAGATCTCATGGAGTGCATTGTGCAAGAATGATAACTGTTGTATTTTTGGAGTTATTTCCCTTTGTTTATTTTTTTGGATTTAATTCTTGTGTGGTGCATAACTTGTAAAGTATTTGAAGTGTTGCCTTAAACATTTATAGTAGATAGATCTCATTGGTCTGAGTGCAGTACACAAGAATGATAACTCAATAATGATAATGATGACTACAAACTTGCAACATATATATAATTAACGTCATAAGTGCTTAATGACGTCATAATTTTTCTTACAGTTAATGTTTTGAATTCATAGTCATTCTGACACTCCTCTGATGAAGACTGTATAGTCGAAAGTGCTCGGGAAAATTATTACATATTGCACTGTTTGAATATTTTATTCTCCCCCCCCCCCCCCCCCCCAAAAAAAAATATATATATATATATGTGTGTGTGTGTGTGTGATTTGGTGTTATTTTGTACCTCACAAAATAGATTATGCTTTATCAATAATTTGTCAAAAGATCGATTTTCTAGTCAATTCTTTCATCAAACATGCTTAAATGCAGGCGACACAAGTGTTCCGAGGAACACCCACATCTAGTTTTTTAAATCAATCTAAATGATCAAGAATATATTCATGATTATCAAACCATCACCTTTTCTCTGCTCTTCAGGGGGTTAGAATTTTTTGTTTGTTGTAATTGCGATTGACTTCATTCTATGTATTTATTCCAGAGAAATTCCTCCGTTACTATAGTAATTGTTTATGCATGTCAGCTGCAGTTGATATCTTAACATTTTTGCATTCATTTGAGTGTGTGCACTGGCTTTGAAACAAAAGTAGAATTTTTCCAGCTGTTTTTATAGCTGATATTTGGTTATATTCCCAATGCTAGAAAGTTGATTTTTGCAATTTGAATGTAAAAATTCCCAATAAATTTTCTGAAGAGAATAAAAAAGTTCAACTTGGCAAAAGAGTGGCAAATTTAATGACTTTTCCACACAGGCAGCTTTAAAGAAGTTATTGTTGAAACTGACCAAAATATACATTCATTCTCTAGATTTGCTGTAATTTCTTGACCATTTTTCCCCAAATTGTAACATATTGTGCGAAAATTCCCAATTTGAAGGGTAAGGGTTAACTTCCAAAAACAGTGAAAAATATCCATTGGGTGTTTAACCAAATTCTCCATTGGAATAGCCAGAGTGATAATAACTAGACAGCATGAAAAGAAGGTGAGAAAATGTCAAGTTCTTCAGTCAATACATCATTAATGAGTACAAAGATGGAGAGATTTCATGTCTACTTGAAATTCTTTGCTATATTCCCCTTGAGATATGCTTGTATCCAGTCAGCGGTCTCTAATAATTTGTACTTTTCATCATCCAACAAGAATGTTTCCTTCTGTTTTCCAATGCCTTGTCCAATTAAGTATAAAAACAACAGTTTCTGCTCCCATAAGTGAGATAAAACAACATATTCATAATACTGCTGTCTTCAGAGCTGTTGTTGAGCCACTAGAAATTGTCCCAGCTGACATATGATGGCTTTGCTATTGATGTTATCCCACAGTAATTACTCTTAGGAGATAGAAACTGATCAGTGTTTGGATGGGATGTAGGCAAGGAGGTAGAAAGTAGATGATCTTATTTTGAGCTATGTTTGATGAACTTGATATAGAGGTACAAGCTGGAATGGCAGGTCCTCTTAACCCTTTCCCTCATATAGACTCATTTTGACGCACTCAATAGGTATCACATAAAGCCTGAGCTGCAGAAAACCACAGTTAAACCTTACCAAATTTAATTACAAAATCCTCATTTCCAGACCACTGAGGAGCAGCGAACAGCATAAAACCTGATCAGCCTGCGAGTTACTCGCAGGCTGATCTGGTTTGATGCTGTTCGCATAGGTCTTTTCATGGTGTCCTCTATGAGGGAAAGGGTTAAACAAGTGATTAAAAAGTTATGGATAAACAGTTAGAACCTGTATAATTGGCCACCTGGAGTGTGTTCAGTATGGCAAACCGTATGCAACCGGTCACTTACAGTCAGCTATTGAGTTGTCTTAGGACCATATAGCATGCTGTTCACGTGCTCCCTTATGCTGTACATGGGTATATGTCAACATTGTGGTTTATGACACTGAGATAGTTTCATAGCTAACTGTAAGTGTACGGTTGCATCCGGTTTGTCATACTGAACGCATGCCTGTATTATTTCTATGGGTCAGCTGTAATATTCCTGATCTGGCATTTTATCATATCCCTGCTTCATGGAGGGGGGAGGTTGATAGGAATCTTGCTTGTTACGCCCTGTGGTGTCCTGTCACGTATGTCCAGTCCAAGTCCAATCCCGTCTAGTTCTACATGTATACACATACCTTATTAATCCTTCATTAAGCAACCATCTGGCCTAATTAATGGCCACCTTTTCTTGATTTTTATTTTCTCTTGATATAATTGTTAAGTAAAAAAAATATGAACTAGAATTAACCCTTTCTTTCATAGAGGAAACCATGAAAAGACCTATGCGAACAACATAAAACCAGATCAGCCTGGGAGTAACTCGCAGGCTGATCAGGTTTTATGCTGTTCGCTGCTCCTCAATGGTCTGCAGATCAGGCTTTATGTGGTACCTATTGAGTGCGTCAAATTGAGTCTATATGAGGGAAAGGGTTAAAGTTTAATAGAAAATTTTTATCAGCAGATTGTCATAAAGAAATAAAATCCATTAATGCCACCATACATGCTAATTAATTCATGATCTTCCATGTGAAGAATTTATAAATCAGTTGCATTATCAACAAGGGTCTTTTGAATATGGCTGTTGAATAATGAATGATACTTGCATTAGAATTTCTCAGTATGTTAAGTCCTGGTTATTTGTTGTTCAGTGCTAATTAAACTAGGCTTTCTTTTTGTCAATGAGGCATACAGCATAAAGTCTTGTCCAGACTTAATTATAATTACAGAAACAGAAATGTGTAAAATTGATTTGAGCTGGTACATTGTATTGAAAGAGAAAGAGAAGGGGAGAGAGAAAGTGTGTACTTGTTCTTTAAGTGAAAGCATTGTTTGCTTCGCTGAAAATATAAATATACTGATAACTGTATGATATTTACATTATTGAATATCAGTCCTTTAGAATAACATTTTCTATGAAATGAATATTCAAGATGAATATTGGGGACACTTTGTAAAAACATCTTTGGCTGTAAATGCACACCAACAAGACATGTGACCAATGCTACATGAATTTCATTAGTGCATGCCTACAGATACATTCACATCACATAGTGCTATAGACAGCATCATCGCCTTTGAATTGACTCGTTTCACTGCTCTGTTTTGTCAATTGTCTGTCACCACCACTATTTGATGTTTTGTATTAATATAAATACTTGGGAGAATCAAATGGACACATTGTCATATTCTCCAGCCCCATCCAAGGCAATTGTTTTGAATTCTTTAACAAACCCAGCTCATTGTATGCTCATCGTTTTCAATGTGTTGCTTTTGACTGATAACTCTCAGGGGAAGAAATGTGTGTTTCAATACTCAAACAATGTTCACAAGTATTTTTACTGTGTCTGATGCCTCAAAATATTGACAGATACCCTGTCCTTGACTTTAAATGGCCTTCAATTCTAGATACAACATGCGTATACTCATATTTGATTTGACAAGTCCCCAGGTGGACTGTTTTTAATTTTAAAAAATTGACAGTTTCACAAAGATGAGTCTGAGTACTGCTGGTGTAGATAATTGTGTGTATTTTCTGTCGGTTCTAAAGAATCATTGGAGATACATTTTAGGAAAATCAGTTGTTCTACCAGGTTTACTGTTGTATTCGATTCTTTATCATATTTGTTCAATTTTAGGAGTGCTGCAGGGTATTTTTGCAGTCTCTTGCCATTTGAACATTTTATGTATTTTAATGGAATTACGGGCATAACTACAAGAATTATCTTCAGTTACTTATTTCTCATGCACTATTTATAGTTACACATCAGGTCTTGTTTTCCAGAGGATGGGGAAGGGGCCTTAACCCTTGACCTCATATTGACTTGTTTTGACGCATTAGCAAAGAGAGCAGCATGCCTAAGATCAGACAGCTTTTTTCAGGAACTCTCTGATCAGGGTCTCCCAGTAGCTGTCTGATCTGGGTCTCCCAGCAGCTGTCTGATCAGGATCTCCTCTGTTTGCTCATACAAGCTCAGATTCTATAAGTCTGCATGATATAGAAAATTCCATTGTGTCATATAGTATTACCATTTAAGTCCTGAAAATTATCACACATCAGATGTCTCAAATTTGCACATGAATATTCATGAGGTAAAGGGTGGTTTGTACATGAATGTTCATGAGGTAAAGGGTGAAATTTATCATAATTATTTTTGGGGGTAATGTGTCCTTTTTCTTGATTTAGGTGAAAGAAAATTCTTGGTGTAAATAAGCAGTTTGGGGGAAAACTTTATGAATTTAAGGAAATGTTCTTTGTGCTGCAGATTTAACATGCACTTGTTTTCAGATACACATTTCATTACAGGCGTTATAATTTCATGTTCTGATTCAACAGGCATTAATTCAGTTGGGGACAGTTGGATTAATGAAAAAAGCAATATATTAAAGCATCTGTCTCATGAGTGGGGGTCAAAGACTCAATCCCAAGCCGCAATATTACCATAGTTACCAAGAATGGTTCTAGTATAGTTCCGTCACTTGGAACACATAAATGGTATGCCTGGACTGGTCGACATTGTATAAGGATGATGTGACTGGGTGTGATATCATGCCACTAATTTGTGGTGTAAGACATCAATAACTGTCCCCAAATGACTTCAATGTCATTGTTTGGAAATTAGACCCAAATAACAGACTAGTAAAGTATTTTTGTTCATACATCTATCGCGGTTTACCATCTTGAGAAGCTAACCATGGGCCTGAGCTCGTATTTACTTCTTGAGGTAATTACCAGTCAATGACTTTGTTATCATCATATCTGTCTGTAACGGAGTCTGTCTCAATATGTCTGGTACCCTGTATGATGTATCATCATTTTCTCATTAACATGATGAGGGTGGTACCAGAGCAGGCTATTGGATACCATGATATTTTAATTTTAGAGGCACCATGCCAAAGGTTTTTATATTAGATTGCATTACCAACATTTTCCTGCAGGACAACGAAACACTTGTAACTTTTTATAAGTCTAATTGAGAGATGTAGCATTGCTGCTTTGAGATTTTCTGCTTTGTCTCCTTATCCCAGATATCAAGTTATTTTATGGACAAAATGTCTCACAGCACATGCATTATTCATTTGTTATATTTAAATGGATGACTTGAGATTGATATGATTTTATACCTTTATGAGTTCGCCCATAAAAGGTTTTTGTAAGTTTTTCCCGGTGAACTCATATTGCTGTCAGGTTATATTCCATCACATTGTCATAAATAAACCGTTAAGGTCATGCAAGGTCGTTTGAGAGAAGCAGAATTTGGCTATGATAAGAGTCAAAACCATGGGAGGGAGACTGATCAATACAAAAGATTGACAGGGAAAATCTTCATTAAGACAAACAAGCACAAAAACATGCTGTTTCATTTGGGGTTTTATTGTTTGTTGATTAATCAGGAAATCAGCATTTTTTACTTGTTTGTCAGATTTTCAGGGAAATTGAATTTTGTCTTAACTAAGGTCACTGTAAAATGAAACAAAACATTCTTAGATAATTATTCATGTTTTCTTAATATAATTTGCTTTTGAAAGAAGCTGCACGACAATTAATAATTGAATAACACCTGTATTATCTAGATATATTTATCTTTTATGTATGTATTTTCAGATTTTGAATACGTAACTAATTCAATTAAGGAAACAAATGAAATAAGTGCCATTTGCTTCCTGGCTAAAACGTATCTTATGGCTTCCCTGCACACTATTGGATCTATATATTCATATGTTAAGCAGCCTATATGTGTTTACTAATTACATAATTAGATTGTTTATGTCATTTCGTCATGTGATGTTAAATAACGCATGGTCCAGAGAACTTGAACAGAATGGGTTGTCTGGTAATAGAGTTCCAGATTTTAAAGAGCCTGTATTTTGCTAGAGAGAGTTGGAGGGAAAAGAATTTCTTATTAATTGTGAAATAATTGTTGGTTAAAGTAAAATTGAAGTAGCATAGCAAATACAATGTAAATAAACTATGGTTGATGGATGGATGAGCTAATATATGATTTTGATATTTTCTTACATTAATTTGGTTGTACTTTCTATCTTTCTGTTTTAAGTCTGTGGTGCAGAATTTATATAAAAGTAAATAATTAAACTATTTATTGCTGGATAATATTCAAATTAAGCGAAACTTATATGAGGGATGTTTGAAAAGTATGCAGAAAATTTTCATAACCTATTTATTAATATGGTTATTAGAATTTATTTTTCAAAAGTAATGCATTGATATTTTGAAGTTAAGCTGAGAGAAAAATGATAAAAATGATGATACAAAATCCACAATCACCATGGCAACACCGGGTAATGTTGAGAAGGGAAAATTTCACAAATTGTTAATCTCATCACATATTTACTTGTCTATAAAAGTCACTTAACGTCAGAAACTGTTCATATGCATTCCATACAGTGTTAATCTGAAGGAAATGCATATTATCTCTTTTAAAATCAGAATTTGTATACTACAGACATTCAGATATGAAAGTATTATTTAAATGACAGAACGTCAAGTCCACCTGGTCATATGGACATAGCAAACCTGACACCCTCGTAACATCAAGACTAGAGGGCTGCCTAGGTCAGCTTACCTTTCCTGTTTAACAAAATAATTAAATCTATAACTAATATGACATTGGTTTTTATCTTTTTATCAAACAATAAGTGTTACATGAAATACTGGGTGTTTTTATAAGAGAAGTAAGAACAATGAAATTTGCTCCGAAGACATTAGGTATTAATTAGCCCTGAAAGCGTTTTGTGGAATTTAAGCCTGGTTTTAAACTTATCACATAGGTTATATTTTCATACCTCTTGTGTGAAAAAGGGCTAAAGCCATGTCTCCATGATGGCATGATGAAATACCACATGCATGCCTCGAGACAATAAACACTCAACAGATAATAGGATGTCACAATGATGTTCCGCATTACAGAGGATCTAATCGACTAACCTGTCATGGACAGAACAGTCTTCCTGGCACAAATATCCAAATATCTCAAGAGAATTTTGCAAAGTCACTTGTACTCTACAATATCCAAATTCTTTTCATAAGAACACATACTTAATTATTTTTTAGGATTAGTATCAGCTGTAAGATTATATTTCCCAATGGATGTAAAAAGGAAGAAAAACTTATTCTTGGATTTGTACTTAATGACCTTGCATATTGATAAATTCCTTCAAATGATCCATACATTAGGGACAAGAACAATTTAGTGATCATGAACCCAGAAAGGCTGTCACTGACTCTAATCGGGACTACCCCAGATAAAAATAAACCTCAAATAGGGGCAATTTTCTCCTATGTCTGAGGAATATGAAAAAGAAAAAATGCTAAATTGGCCTTTTCTTATGCCAATTGGGGTGCAGTCTTGAACATTAAAGTGATTGCAGGAAGGCTCCAGGAATCAGGGAAACTAATGTTGCTGAACACACCACTGGAGCCCTAATCGTAAACAGTTTCATCCTCAGACAGAGAGGGCCAACATTTATCAATAAAGAGATGGTTTTCCCCCCTGAATGCATTTCAAAATACTTATAGAATTTAACCCTTTACTAACTCAGTTTGATCCACTTAATTGGCAAACAGGGCAGACCCAGATCAGATGGATCCTATAGGAGCTGTCTGATCTGGGTCTCCTATGTTTGCACCTACTACATTGAAGCTTAGATTGTACACAGTCTGTATGTCAAAGAAAAATACATTATTTCATATGCCATTTAAAGCTCAGTCGATTAATATTCATCAAGTCATATGTTTGTACATGAATATTCATGAGATAAAGGGTTAAGTATTACTTAAGAGCTAAGTAATGTTGGTGGGGTAGAAATCTTGACAGCTTGTGGATTGATATGATTTAAACTGTTTGCCATTCACCAGAAACTGATATCATGAGGTAGCTTGGTAAGAGAGAAAAATTACCTAGGTCAGATCTGGCACAAAAAATTCAAATAACATGTACATTTGTTGACTGGCTAAATTTTGATATATCTTTGAATTTTGCTTGTGGTAATGGTGTTATATGTTTATGAGTTTTGAAACAGACCACTCATTGCATATGAATCTATTTGAGAAATTTCTTTATTGTTCCCATTGGGGGAAGGAAGCTAGAGAGGATGTCAGTCGACAATATATCATGTGACTAATCATGTCATGTGACTAATACATCATGTGACCAGTCTATCATAGGAGAAATACATCATGTACCCAGTTAATGACCAGATGACCTAAATATCATATGTCCAATATATCAAGCAGTCTTTAGCTTCTGAAACACTCAGCATGAATATTTATACCCATCCTTCCCAAAGTGGGGATTGTATAGGACTCATGCAATTGTCTGGTCTGGTTTTACAAAAAGTTTAATGTCTTTTTAGTAGGAGAGATAATTTACTCCCATTCCTTGTAGCTAGCCATTTTTGTGACATGGGAGAGTGTCTGACAAGGATGTTAAAGGTCTTGAGTTTGATTCCAGTTCAGGGCAGTAGTATTTTACTTGGTTACATTCTTGTATTGTTGAGTCAGTGAGGTGTTGCAGGTGTATTCATCACTCTCATTGATAGCTATATTAGTTTCTATTACACAAATTTAACCCTTTCCCTCATATAGACTCATTTTGACGCACTCAATAGGTACCACATAATGCCTGATCTGCAGAAAACCACAGCTAAACCTTACCAAATTTAATTATAAAATACTCATTTCCAGACCACTGAGGAGCAATGAACAGCATAAAACCTGATCAGCCTGCGAGTTACTCGCAGGCTGATCTGGTTTTATGTTGTTCGCATAGGTCTTTTCATGGTTTCCTCTATGAGGGAAAGGGTTAAACAACTGAATTATTATGTACACATTTACCTTGCGAGACTTTCAGTAACACATTGTACAAATGTTAGTTTAACATTGGACCAGCATCATCTCCACTTATATTAGGGACAATTGCCTGAAGAGGAAATCAAAGGCAAGATATTTCTCACAGTTAATTTCCTTTTTCCTCTAGATTCTACAAAGAACCACTTCATTTGGCCATTAGAGACCGCGATGGCAAATGATTAAGGGCACTTTCCAGGCAAACTGAGCAATGAATGATACGATCTTGGGGCATTACTGCAATTTGTTAGGCAGCCATATTAGTACATTACTGGTCCTTATAGTTATGTCATTTTAATCCAACTCTGAGTGGGTTGTGTGAAATACACTGCAGTCTCGCTGAAGATGGGAGATTATATTGAAGATTAATGTGTAAGGGAGCAATTGTTTTAGATTGTGTTCAATATTCACCAGGCAAGAAAATGGTAGAAACTTTATTCAAATTGTAGCTTATTTGCTTAACAAATGAGGCAATCACATAGATATGTTTTCAAGTACTTCTGACAAATTAGTGAAATTATCAATTGTTAATGATGAGTTTCATGGTTGATGTTAGTTGTTTGTTACAAATGA
The DNA here is from genome assembly GCA_021229015.1 of Solen grandis. Classification (NCBI taxonomy): domain Eukaryota; kingdom Metazoa; phylum Mollusca; class Bivalvia; order Adapedonta; family Solenidae; genus Solen; species Solen grandis. The sequence continues at coordinate 50,180,092 of CM037779.1, read as the reverse complement.
TATCCAGTTTGGAGACCTGTAACTTATAAACTAGGTTTTGTTGTTGTTGTTTTTTACTGAAATTTGAAAACAACAGGTCTAAGAAGCCTGAAATGATTATAAAACGTATAAGTTATACCGCTTGTATTTAGAATGACCTTCAAGTCATTTGTCTGCTCAAATCTTTTGTATCTCGATTCAGTTCTCCATGTACTCAATTCCTATAGTTGGTTTTATATGTTAAGGTAGACTTTTCAAAAGGTAAAAGTTAACTAATTATACCAGTTGGAACACTAATTTTGTTTGAAATTGATAATACATGACTGTAATGACTCTTCTTTGAGCATACAATATTCATCGTGGGTAAAGGTCAAAATTACAAGGTGAAGGTCACACAAGATGATGATCATGTAATTGGAAGTGTCAGTCAATATCTCATTTTACTCTTGCACAGTTGGTTGTATGTGAAAGGATGTATTGAACTTCACACATTTTTAAACGCTGATCAAGCTGTTCAAAATAGTTTTAACCCTTTCCCTCATATAGACTCATTTTGATGCACTCAATAGGTACCACATAAAGCCTGATCTGCAGAAAGCCAAACTCAATCCTTACCAAATTTAATTTTAAAATCCTCATTACCAGACCATTATGGAGCAGCGAACAGCATAAAACCTGATCAGCCTGCGAGTTACTCACAGGCTGATCTGGTTTTATGCTGTTCGCATAGGTCTTTTTATGGTTTCCTCTATGAGGGAAAGGGTTAAATTATTTACAATGTTTCAACAATCATCGTGAAATATTCCTCTGATACACAATAATCACTGTTGCTTTTAATCAGAAAAAATTGTAATGATTCCTGATTACTGTTTTATGTCATATTTGGAAGGTTTATGCTTTGTCCCTAGATGTCTTGAATTATTTGTATTAACTAGTTCACTTTCTTGTTTCCCATATCATCAGATGAACATATGAATGTTAGAAAGTCTCACTTCCCTGATAGTATTCTAATATTTGGCTATGTTAAGATTTGCCATGTTTTATTTTCATTATCTGTTTTGTCAGGGACGGCTGTACGATGATTCTCTAACATTGATTGGTGTTCCGTGCCCAGTTTTGAGTGATTATAGAATATTCTGCCATTTTAATTTACCCGGCTATTTCCCTTATGGTTGTTCGACCTATAACTGATGGTTGCCTTGGTCAGAAGCCGTCCTCTGTTGAAATAAATTGTCCCGCAGTTTATTCAAGGTTCTATCAATCATACGGGATGTTGAACCACACGAGATGTATTTGTCACTCGACTAATTTCTTAACAGTTTTGGCATGAAATTGGCTCAGAAGGAGATATTTCAAGCGATTGAGTTGAAGACTTGATTATCAAAACCAATGGTAAATGTTCCCTATGACTTTCTATTTGATCCAAACCGGAAAAATTCATTATCGTCTGAAAAGGCTCCTATTGGATCAATACTGATAGAAGTTCTGACAAAATCTTATCCTTCCTTGTTTTTATATAAAATTTTAAAGAAGATAAATAGTTTGTCAGACTGCATGCTTATAATGAAGAGTGTATCGTTGTTATAGTTACCATTGCTGCAGCAGTATTTCAGTCATATAAGAATGTCCAGCTAATTACAGGTGGAGAAAGACTCAAAGCATATAAGGGGCAACCAATAGAACTTTCAAAGCTTTCACAAACCAACTGAATTGCTTCTTCACATGAAATATGACCAAACCAAGACTTGGACCCACATCAGTGAGGGGCTCAGTTACAGCAAGTTTGTGACTATAACCACTTGGCCACAGTGGCATGGAGTACACTTTGATTTGAATGTGCTGTTTCCTTTTTTAGATTATGAAAGACATAAATAGTAAACCAATAATAATTTATTAGATTAACTCAAGATTCTTTGGCTATGAATGTCATTTCTGCAATGAGAAATGTCTACAAATCTTCTAATATTGAAAACATGCAGGTCATTTATTTTTATGATTTATTCGGTTATGAGGAAATTCTTTGATAGCTTATTTGGCTGTGCACTTTCTTAAGCTACATTTGTTTTAAG
>CM037779.1:50127944-50177944 GCA_021229015.1 Solen grandis | reverse complement strand
AGATTTTCCTCATACGCGTATTTCATGACTGCCATGGGAGACGAAGTACGACGGAAGAAAGCTCCTTTAGCTTTGCGCTCAGCATATCAGGATAATTGCAGGATTGGTTTGTTAGGTGCCAGGATAATGTGACGGATGTGGTATCATGCCACATGTCTACAGCGTGATACTACAGTATGTCAGCACTATATATATATATAACTCAAGACTACCGTCGGCGGGACGTTAAACCCAACAATGAAACAGATTTAAAAAAATGATCCTATTAATCGCCCCTTCTGTAATGTCATTGAATAAAGAGGGTCAAAAACGAAACGTGTTCCTTAATATCAGTAAAACACCAGCCAGTGGAATGTTATAAATGAGAATGCAAGATATGCAAGTCATAACCGGATTGCGACATCCCTGCAAAATCATCCCTACACTATTGTAACTCAACGACATAACAACACTTCATGCTATATATGTGCATTAGTAGTGTCAAATATAAAATTACTGTGCGTATAACAAGAATACGGAGTTTGAAGCTACTTTATCTAAAGTGAGATTTAACAGTTCTGTAATCGAAATGAATAAGCGATTGAGAGAACATTGGTTGTGGCATTTATAATGCATTCAAATATTGCTACATATGTGCCTGTGCATATTCTCACTGATATGACGAAATGGTGCAGTACCGTACCTCAAGAACCAAGTTCGTGATATACCGTTTATCACGGGTATGCGTGCAATACAGATAGGGGTCCTACTGTGAACTCTCAGCCTCTCAGCGGGGTGACTTTTATTATCTTGAAGGTGCATCAACCGAGATAAGAAAAGAGTGTCAGCTCTCTGAGCACTTGTACGCGTTTTGTTGAAATTATTTATCGGCAATTAGGGTCAACAGGTGAAAGAGGTATGAAATAGAAAAAAAATGAATAGTTATATAATATTTAAACTAAAATATAAAAAAGCAGAAGATTCAACAGAAAAATAACTACGTACCCCCGAATCCGAAGCATGTATTTCGGTTGTTTGCCAAGTGGCTTGTTATTAAATGTAGAAAAAAAAAATACATAGCCATACAAATGATAAAATCTAAATTCTGATCTGACACAGATATAAAGATCAACAAGTGGATTATTTTTTTAATGTGTGTGTCACTTTTGCTTCCCAGATATCCTTCAGATTTCGGGGGAGCAAGCCATATTCATATTGTGTTACAACATCAAGCATCATGAATTTCATATATGTATATCACTATGTACACTGCAAACAACAAACAAACACACAAACAAATCGATTTTACGTATGTTAAATATAAAACGTAGACAGAAAAAAAGCATCGAACAAATATAGATGAAAGGGAAAAGAAAAATGACACATGTATTGCCATGTAAACCAACACATAATGACAGAAGTTAGGATATACTGTAGAACCAAAGCGTAATAACATAATTAAAAAAAAAAATTCGGTCATGACGAATAAAGGAGAAAAACACACACACATATTCATTACTATTACAAAATTATGCCATCGTTTGTACAACATTTCATATACTTAATATACTATTAATTTCTGCACCTAAAAGATAAAGAGCACTAATGAAAAGTACTTCAGGAAAAAAAATGAGTCAAATTGAATGGAAAAAGTTACCAATAATTAATGGAAAAAATACCTGTGAAAAGGGCAGTGTATTAGTATCGGCATTCGAGGAATGAGAAAGGAATTACGTCTACACATTGTTTGTGTTCCTTTCTACCTCTCTTTCATTCTCAACCCAAAAAATCACAGGTTGAGCATATGTAATGCGTGCGTGCGGGGTGGTTGTGTATGTGCGGCACCAGGGTATTGTATGCATCCTGTATCAATCGCATGTCATCGCAAGTTGGTCGGGTAAGGGTTCATGAATATTCATGTACATTGGTATATTTGATGAATGATAATTATGTATATTTATTACTTATCGAATTTTATGGTACCTGTTTGTCACGCGAACAGTGTGGTGTACAAGTTATGTGGATATGAATATACTTTGAAGAGTTACTTTTTAAGATGTATATAATAATTTTCTTTATTCAACGCATACGAGAATTGCTATTTAACATAAGAAAGGCTAGACAAATAATTCAATAAAATATCATAACTATTAACATTCGCAAAGTACAATCAAGTGAATAAGTGGCCCATATTGGTAATTGCAGATATATCAGCTCCGGAAAAAGGGTATTCTGAGTCTGTAGAATTGTCTCCTCATACCAGAGTCAGCAAGGTGGACAAGATCTCTGGCATAATCGGCGGGTAACTTTAGATTTAGTTCAATAAAGTTCTTTCGCAGTTGCTTTTTCAGAGCTCTGTTTATTGCAAACCGTTGTTTGTGGTAGGACTCCAGCGTAAGTCCGGGCGCCTTCGACACGTTCCCTCGGCGAAGTACCTCTACGATGTACACATCTTGCACTCCTGCTTCGTGGAGATCCATTTTCAGTTGTAAGAGCTTGTCTACGATTGCCTTCGGAGATGATGTCTCGGATATATCATTTCCTCCAAGATGAAGAACTACAACTTGTGGTTTGCAATCAAGCATGTCTTGTAGGGTTCTTTGTGGAAGCGACCCTACCTTCATCCCACCGACTCCGAAGAAGCGGACGCTTCCCGGGACCTGAAACAAAAAAAACAAGCTTAATGAGATGTTATCATACAAATACTTCCATCTAATAAAATATTTGCGTTATTAAGGAATCGGTTGTGTGTATGAGATCATTATGTGGAGCACGGAGGCATCCGGGTAGAACCACCGACCTACCGCTAGCCAGCTGGACGACTTCCTCACATGAAAATAAGAATGACCCTACCTTGATTCGAACCCACGCGGTGAGGGGCTGAAGAAGCGCTAAAGTCAGCGACTTTACCATCACGTGCATGATCATTTACATATAAAGTGTACATTAAACTTCTATGATTCTTATAATTTATTTATTACATGTAATAAAAATAGACGCACATCGGCCCTTTGCAGCATATATAGGTAATCGATATAAAAAATCTCGTAAATCTTACTCTCATATCTCCATTACAGTAGGTCTCAAGACGTGCAACGTGACTGCTTCCAAATACAGCGAAATTTGCCATGGTGTATATTCAACAATCTATTAAAGAATGGAATGATTTGTGAGAAATGTCCATGTCTTTATATATATGAATATCGCGTGTTTGAACGGCTTGTGACGATATCACTCAGATTTCACCGCTTATCGCTATTTCACTTGATTGTATCATACGGTGCATTGTTTGGTGAAAAAAAATAAAACGTGTTGGTCACACCATGAGCATTTTTTTCACAATGCATAAAAGGATATTATTAATATAATGTGTCCAAGTATTAATTGACATGACATTGATGTTTGTGTATATGCATATTCCAATTCAATTCAACCAAATTACTTTATTTCTCTCATTCCATTTGACATTATTGGATAAATGAGGTATTAGCAAATATGATCTATAAACTGGCGCTGAGAAACATACAAGTACCGTAAGTAGTCACACAATATATGAAATGTTTCATGAATATTTTTTTTTAAATTAATTCTGAATCTTGTAACAAATAAATATTTTATTTAGACGGAGAGTCATTGTTTCACATTTGGATTTGAAAATGAGATCAATTTAACTCTGTGGGCAGATTGTCTTATTGATCAAATTTAGCAGTCTAACAGAACCTTATCTTGGGCATAACTGACTGTTTAAACTTAAATAAATTTAAATCCTATCTGTTGTTTTTGGAGTTATTTCTTTCAAATGTAAAGACATTTGGGTTTTCTAAATAAAATTGGGTTTTCCAAATTTCTATATGGCGGGTGTGTGTGTGCGTGCAACTGTAATCTCCAAGAGTATATGAAATAAAAATGCATATATTTAATTGTACCGCACAATGCATTGTTTGGTGTCGGAGTTAGGTCATAATAATATTGTCTTTCTTAATTTGGTAACACCAATAACATTTTTATGTTAAAGAATTAACAAAAGGGTCGTTTATATATCGTCAAATCTTAATCTCATGTTTATCGTGGGCGTGTTTTGAATTATAATAAGAAAGAAACTGAAAACAATATAGGTATAAATATTAATTTCAAATGGGGAAGTGGGGCAGTGCGTAATTTTGTAGGGACAACTGCGATGCACTGTGTGAATATTTGTGACCCTGATATATATATGGGTTTCATGTAACTCTTATACATTTGATTTACATAGATTTGATTCCCCAGTGACTGCGAAGTTCCCATCTTTTAGCAGTAAGTGCTCCTTTATTAATTTTTTCTTAAAAGATTTTGATTTTCTATAACAGAACAGAACAGAACTTTATTTTCAGCCAGGTACAAAGTATGCAACATGGAGAGACATGCAAATAAACGGCAATGAATTAACATGAAGGTTCTGCGGTTCTTTTTTTTTCTTTAAGTATAGAGAGAGGGAGTGAGAGAGAGAGAGAGAGGTTTCATATTATTTATGATGATCATGCATTATATGAAATACCAATACTCTTATATTCCTTAGAGGTAAATGTTATGACGGCTTTGACTGGCATGTGATGGAAGTTGTTGATGATTCGAGTATTGTTTGAAAATGTGGCAATTCCAAGGTATTCGGTTGCTTATGCGGAGCATAATTGGCTATCGCCTAATTGACACATTATTGACACCCGGTAAAAAAACAAAACAAAAAAAAACCCAACATCTGTGTATGTGTTATTTGGGAAAGTGACAGTTTGGGTTGAGTAGGCCTGTCTAGAAGTGACACCTTTATCAAGGCGTTGACATGAGCTACTCTATTATGCAATTAATGAAGAAAATGCATTATAAATACTGGGAGGTATGATGGCCTAGGCACACAGCATATCCTATCGCATCGCAGCGCCGAAGTCAGCAAGTAAGCATTTTTTTTGGTGTTCATCTCTAGAATCGTATTCTCACTAGTTGATAACGATAGTTATATAGGCATAGTTCAGACATTTTCATGTTGCATGAAAGTGACATTGTCTTCTTAATTGAGCTTATATATCATATATTATTCAAGCAAATTAGAATTTCTAATTAGATTTATTTTATCACAACCATCTTAATTATTTTATATCTAGACTGCACGTCACACTGTACGTTTTCTGCGTTCAAACACTGGTCATAGGGTAGTCAAAGCGTTATATTTATACATATCCTAGAACTATCAAATAACTGTATTAATTCTTAATTGAATGCAACTATAGGTATTTAGTATATGCATTTAAGTTGCGTTGCCAGTGTCAATGTACGATAAATATCTTTACTGCGCGTCACCCTGTTCATAATTTTCGCTTTGAATTTTTTTCTCCCTTCTAATTATTATCACTCCAAATTATAGTAATTTTTAATTACGTTTTTCTGTGTTACTGGTCACCCTGTAATTGAGTTCTTTAACATACTTTTATGTCAAGGATCCGTTGTGCAAACGGGCTTTAGAAGGGTATAAGCATTGCCTTTCACATAACCTTCCACCGTATTTGTTATTTCATAATTGAGTAATTAGTCGTTGAATGCAATTATAGATATTTATTGTAATCAATAAGGTTCATATCTTGAAAATTTGCTGATGTCAGTTTAAGATTCTAATTTTTTATTAGAATTATTTATTTTTTTGCACCTCACCCTGGTCATAATTTTCGTTTTTAAGTGAAAACGTTTTCTATGTTAGTGTTCTCTTCTAATTAGTTTTCAGTTTTTCCAAATTATAGACTCTTGAGTGTTAATACTAGAATAAATAGAGAAAAAAAATTTAATCTGGGTCAAATTAAATACCACGAGAAAGTTCATAAGTTTACACTATTCTCTTATTGTAGACAAGTGGTCTGTTTTTCTTATTTTATTTTCTGTTTTATCAGTTTACATTTAGTCAGTCATGGCCGCCCGTTTTCCTTGCGGTGTATGTAGTAAGCAATGTTGTGGGGGTAATGTAGGGTGTGACGTGTGCAACTTGTGGTTCCACAAGAAATGTGAACAGTTGACTACTGCCCATTTCAAATTTTTAATGAACACTGATCTCCCTTACGTTTGTTCGAAATGCCTGTTAAAGTCAGATAACACGTTTGATTTTAATTCGTCTCTAAATAGACTTGCTGCCGCTGTCGATTGTGACAATTTAGAAGAAGCCGTAAAATTAGAAGAGATATTTCTTAGGAATTTTTCGTTGAGTCCAGATCAATTTAAGGTGCAGTACGGTGACACAATGGTGAAAGACCCAGTCGCCCAATCCTTGTTAGGTCCGAACCCTGATTTTACTCCAGTTGTGACATCAGGCGACGGAAACTGTCTATTTAATGCGTTGTCAATTACATTAATGGGTAACGAATCGCTTGCCTCTGAACTCAGGGTCCGAACCTGTCTCGAACTAGTAAAGTTTACAAAATTTTATGATGGGGCCCACACTAACGATGATTTGTGGAAGGTCACCGAACCACTGTCCGAAGCGCAAAAAGCATGTGCGGTTAATAGAAGATTTTCTTGTGCGTGGACAATCCATGCAGCTGCATCGGTTATTGGGCGTCCAATAAGGTCTGTTTTTCCATGTTCACCCTCGTCCATCCTCGACACTGCTATCGGTGTTTTAAATACTGAATTTCAACCGCGTGTCAGTTGTTCTAGGGAAACGGTGTGGGTGATGTGGTCAGGTGCCCAGCGTAATCACTTTGTCCCATTATTAAGGTCTGACACCAAATTCCAAGTTATCGACCTTTCCGACAACTCGGAATTCCCTCCGTTGCCTTCTTCCCCATCAAGTTCATCTGTCTCCATGCCATTATCTATTTCCTGCCTCTCAAAGGAAGTAGAATCAAATCCCCATCAGGATCATTTAGTTACCGACGAGTCAGAGAATTCAGATATCCCCCCATTAGATGGTCCCTGCACAGAGAGTTCAGTTAAAAATTTAACTATCGACCTTTTGTCAATCGCACCTGAATTGTCCGATCATAGCGATCTATCAGAAATTAACTTTAGGAATAGCTGCGAGGACGTTTCAGATGTCGAAAGTATTATTTCAGACCCACAATTTCAGCCAAAAAACTATTTACAAGGGGGTAGGTTTTTAGGAAACGCAGACCTTCTGCGTAAAGTCATGTCTGTTGATGAGTCCGTGGTTAATGAAGTTCCTAATGGCTTAAAAGAAAACGTATATTTTATCAAAACATCGGGTCCAAATAACAAACGTTCGTTTTTTGACGATTGCGGGGTCTGGATGAAACCATCCCTCAAAACAAATGATTTCTTATTAGAAAGTAATGGGGGGACTATAAACTTATACAAGAAAAACGGCAAATACTGTGTGAAAAAAAACAATCAATTTATTCCACTTAACCCACAGCCCCAGAGCGATGAAATTGTTATTTTAAAAAGATACTATTCAAAACTGAAGTCAGATAAATGTTATCAACGGCGAGTTAGTTGGTTTGAAAACCTACCAAACTCAAAAGACGTTCAAATCTTTGAATACGTAGGGAAATTCCCGGGTGCTTGTGCCCACGGAAATGCGAAGAGTACGTCTTCCGAATACGTACGAACTAATGATCAACAAATGTCGGCAATTCTTAATGGCATTGAACATAATATAAATCCAATACAAATTAGGAAAGAAGTCAATAAGATAGACCCTGAAAATCCAATTAAGGACCGCGTTATTTACAATGCCAAATATTACCATAACGCTAAAGAACGCAAACATCAATACTTAAATAATTCTGCCGACGAGGTGCAACTTATTTTAAATGAACTTCAGAAAAATCCTTTTATTCGGTCCGTTACAGCAAGTAACAATCAAAAACCCCCGAACATCATGTGTTATTCGGATAGTCAAATAGATTTAATGAAAAATGCTATAATGAATGGAAATGTTCTCGGCATTGACCGTACTTTTAACTTAGGTGCCTGTTATGTGACCAGTTTAGTTTTTCAAAACGATAATATTGTTAGGAAGGGCACAAGCACATCTCCTATAATTCTGGGGCCTGTGTTTATTCACTGGGAGGGTACGTATACCTCTTACTGCGATTTTTTAGGGAAGATAAGGTCTATTTTAGGGGTTGATTTTCCGACGGAAAGAATTATTTTTGGTACCGATGAAGAACGTGCGTTGGTAAATGCCATTAAAACCTTTTTCCCGTCTTCAACTCATATCCTCTGTACTAGGCATCTGGAGGAAAATTCAAATAGGAATTTGCATAAATTGGGGGTCGATGAAAGTATTAAAAAAAAAATAAATTCAAAGCTTTTCGGTAAGACTGGAATTTTAACTAGTAGGGACCGTGTTGAGTTTATGGAAAAGGAGCAGGAATTGATAACGGAATACTTTGATGTTTGTGGAACCTACCTAAAAGATAGACTGCTACCATTATTACTCTCCAATGTATTTAAACCTAAGCTTGATCGGCCATGTATACCCCTGTTCTGGAAAAATAATAACTGCGAAAGCATGAACCACAAAATAAAACTTGAAGGAAACTGGCATGTCTCTAAACTTCCACATTTAATAGAAAGGTTACGTGAAATAGATGAACATCAATTAATCGACATTCGAGGTTCACTACACAACCGAGGAAATTTTGAATTAGCAAATCACGCACGGTCCCTCAAAGTATCTAATAACGAGTGGTTAGCCATGAATGAGTCATCGCGTATAAAAATTCTCAATCGTTTCATAAAATTTAAAAAAGATCAATTGAATGTCGTAACTTCGTCAGATGGCTCACTCACCATACCAGTTGCTGCAAAACTTGCTAGAAAACCAGGACAAGTAAAACGCGTTAGGAACTCTAAAACAACTACTCTCGCGAAAAGGCAAAAAATAACTTAACCTACTGTTCTTCAACCGTTTCCTAAATATTCTTCTTCAGAGCATTAATGGAGACTGCTTCCGTTGAACTCTCTTGCAAGAATGTACGCTACAGGAAACGTCATATTTTAATGCAATATCCGCAAATCGGATGGCGCATTAAAATATGTTAACCAATCGATGTTGTATTTGTTTTGTGTGAAATCATCATTTCCCTGCAATATCCGCAGCCCGCGAATGTCGTAAATCTCGGGTGTTGTAGGCAGATGTGCTGTGTATGTGAGAATATGTTTTAAAGATAGTGCTGTATTTGTTTTTATTTTTGTGAGAGCATCATTTCCCTGCAATATCCGCAGCCCGCGAATGTCGTATATCTCGTGTGTTGTAGGCAGATGTGCTGTGTATTGAAATATTTTTAAAGATATGTTCAGCCCGCGAATGTCGTATATCTCGTGTGTTGTAGGCAGATGTGCTGTGTATGTGAGAATATGTTTTAAAGATAGTGCTGTAACCCGGCCGCGAATGCCGTAAATCTTGGGTGTTGTAGGCAGATGTACTGTGTTTGTTTTTTAAAAATAGTGCTGTATTTGTTTTTGGATGTGCAAAAGCATTCTTCTTGTACACAACCTCAAAGGTGCAAGAAAATGTTATATAATAATGCTGTGTTTAGGTTAAAGCATTCGTTTTTAATATCCACATCCCCCAAATGTTTTGTCCTATGTGCTAACTCGTTGTGTGAAAGCATGGTTAGGTCCTGGTTGTCGGAGCATTTTTTCTGCAACATTCGCAGATCGAATGTAATATCTCGGATGTTGCAGTCACATGTGCTGTGTTTAAATGACAATATGCCTTGGTTAAGTTGAAGGATAGTCAAAAGTATTACGTACCCTACAAAAATTTAAAAAAAAAAAAAAAAAAAAAAAAATTATGTGTTAATTAAAAAAAAAAAAAATGGGCTCATGGTAGAACCACGTCCACGTCGTTGAGCCTGGTATTACTGAGAGTTCTACGTTTTTTCTTTTCTTCGTTGTGTATATCCCGTCAAACGCATAGTTTCTCTGTCTATGGGTAAAATCCTGAAGAAGTAGTGGTAGATGTGTGATTGGACAATGCTAAAAACAGGCATAAAGCAAGAGACGCGATATGTCGGTATTTATGATTCAGAAGGCAGCCACCAGACCAGGCACGGGTATGTTATCTTATGTTATCTTTTATTACGTTTATGTGAAATGAATAATTGATCTTTCTTATTTTATGATATATAACTCCATCATCCAAACCTTGCAATTTGTTCATATATAGACTTATCTATTTAATTACTCTTTTACCTTTTGTGCAAGCATAGTCTGAAAATTTTGAAAACACTAACGCACTCAACTTATTAACAACTTATTGACAACTGTCAATTTCAGTCTTACTCCACGAGACGGTAATTGTTGCGTAATTTTTTCCAGGTGGTTGATGGGTGCCCCAGCGTGATATCGCACCACGAGGGAGTACGTGTGCCTGTGAGAGCGAGGGTATTGCTTGTCCGCAAAGAACGGTCTGAGATGTGTATTGCTGAAATACTTGAAAAATTAAGCAAATTACCGTGGTATACGGTGAGGTTTTACAAACGATTATTTTTTTAATACGAAATTCATACTGGTTTTAGGATATTGCTATTCCAAGTTCATATTGATATGGTCAATAAAACCCCGGTGGTGCGATATGTGAAGCTCCCTTTTATGGGGCCGCTTTTATCTGTGTTAACCGTCTGGACCAAGCAGGTGGCTAAACATGACCCGAGGGTTTGATTGGGTCAAGTAGTACTCCAATTATTGCCAAAATAAGGGACAAGCAGACTGACACACTTAGGCTGGTTGTATTAGAATTATTCATCCACCTTCATTGATGTTGTAATTTCGAAGTACAATACAAAGTAGAATATTGGTTTTGAGTTTACCCTAAGTACTTATTAGTATGCATGGCATCATAGTCTTTTAGTCATAGTAGGTATTGATACATTCGACATGCTCCTTTTATCGCACGGACCGATCTCCTGTTTTGTATATTATATGAACCAGTTTTGACTGGACAAACATCACAATAGTGTGAGAAAAATATTCTTAAATAGAATAGAATAAAAAACGACAAATAAGCGCGTATAAGAAATATATGAAGTATCCTTAAATTGCGGATGAAGAATTAAAATTTGGAATTTGAAATTTACACACATTGTTTATTTGTACCTTCTTCATCAATTTGTAAGTTTTCATGTTAATATGCCCAGTAGAAACCCGGGTGGCGCGATGATACTACGGGGTAGCGTATTACTAGCTAGAGTCTTACGGGCGTCGTATAGGGTGCGATATGAAAAATCCTTAAATTGCGCATAAAGAATACAAATTTGGAAATGAAATTTACACACATTATTTATTAGTACCTTTTCCATGAATTGGTAAGATTTCTGTGCTGATATGCCCAGTAGAAACCCGGGTGGCGCGATGATACTACGGGGTAGCGTATTACTAGATAGAGTCTTACGGGCGTCGTATAGGGTGCGATATGAAATATCCTTAAATTGCGCATAAAGAATACAAATTTGGAAATGAAATTTACACACGTTATTTATTAGTACCTTTTCCATGAATTGGTAAGTTTTCGTGCTGATATGCCCAGTAGAAACCCGGGTGGCGCGATGATACCACGGGGTAGCGTATTACTAGCTAGAGTCTTACAGGCGTCGCATAGGGTGCGATATGAAATATCCTTAAATTGCGCATAAAGAATACAAATTTGGAAATGAAATTTACACACATTATTTATTAGTACCTTTTCCATGAATTGGTAAGTTTTCGTGCTGATATGACCAGTAGAAACCCGGGTGGCGCGATGATACTACGGGGTAGCGTATTACTAGCTAGAGTCTTACGGGCGTCGTATAGGGTGCGATATGAAATATCCTTAAATTGCGCATAAAGAATACAAATTTGGAAATGAAATTTACACACGTTATTTATTAGTACCTTTTCCATGATGTGGTAAGATTTCGTGCTGATATGCCCAGTAGAAACCCGGGTGGCGCGATGATACTACGGGGTAGCGTATTACTAGCTAGAGTCTTACGGGCGTCGTATAGGGTGCGATATGAAAAATCCTTAAATTGCGCATAAAGAATAAAAATTTGGAAATGAAATTTACACACGTTATTTATTAGTACCTTTTCCATGAATTGGTAAGATTTCGTGCTGATATGCCCAGTAGAAACCCGGGTGGCGCGATGATACTACGGGGTAGCGTATTACTAGATAGAGTCTTACGGGCGTCGTATAGGGTGCGATATGAAAAATCCTTAAATTGCGCATAACGAATTAAAATTTGGAAATGAAATTTACACACGTTATTTATTAGTACCTTTTCCATGAATTGGTAAGATTTCGTGCTGATATGTCCAGTAGAAACCCGGGTGGCGCGATGATACTACGGGGTAGCGTATTACTAGATAGAGTCTTACGGGCGTCGTATAGGGTGCGATATGAAAAATCCTTAAATTGCGCATAACGAATTAAAATTTGGAAATGAAATTTACACACGTTATTTATTAGTACCTTTTCCATGAATTGGTAAGTTTTCGTGCTGATATGCCCAGTAGAAACCCGGGTGGCGCGATGATACCACGGGGTAGCGTATTACTAGCTAGAGTCTTACAGGTGTCGTATAGGGTGCGATATGAAATATCCTTAAATTGCGCATAAAGAATACAAATTTGGAAATGAAATTTACACACATTATTTATTTGTACCTTTTCCATGAATTGGTAAGTTTTCGTGCTGATATGCCCAGTAGAAACCCGGGTGGCGCGATGATACTGCAGGGTAGCGTATTACTAGCTAGAGTCTTACAGGCGTCGCATAGGGTGCGATATGAAAAATCCTTAAATTGCGCATAAAGAATAAAAATTTGGAAATGAAATTTACACACATTATTTATTAGTACCTTCTTCATGCACTGGTAAGTTTTCATGATAATATGACCAGTAGAAACCCGGGTGGCGCGATGATACTACGGGGTAGCGTATTACTATCTAGAGTCTTACGGGCGTCGCATAGGGTGCGATATGAAAAATCCTTAAATTGCGCATAACGAATTAAAATTTGGAAATGAAATTTACACACGTTATTTATTAGTACCTTTTC
Source organism: Solen grandis (assembly GCA_021229015.1). Lineage (NCBI taxonomy): Eukaryota > Metazoa > Mollusca > Bivalvia > Adapedonta > Solenidae > Solen > Solen grandis. The sequence continues at coordinate 50,164,933 of CM037779.1, read as the reverse complement.
CATGATGTGGTAAGATTTCGTGCTGATATGCCCAGTAGAAACCCGGGTGGCGCGATGATACTGCAGGGTAGCGTATTACTAGCTAGAGTCTTACAGGTGTCGTATAGGGTGCGATATGAAATATCCTTAAATTGCGGATGAAGAATAAAAATTTGGAAATGAAATTTACACACAATATTTATTAGGACCTTTTCCATGAATTGGTAAGTTTTCGTGCTGATATGACCCGTAGAAACCCGGGTGGCGCGATGATACGACAGGGTAGCGTACATTCCAATTAGAATCTTACAGGGGTCGTATAGGGTGCGCTATGAAATCCCTTAAACTGTGCTAAAATAATGGAATATGGCAAAAAAAAAAAAGAACACACAATTTATAATCGGGTATTCTCTTTGATTTGGCAAGTATTTATGTTGATATGACTTTTAATAACCCAGGTGGCGCGATCATACTACAGAGAAGCTTATATTCCAATTAGAGCTTTACCGGCGTCGTATAGAATGCGACATGAACATCTTTAAAGTGCCCTAAACGAATAACATATTGAAACGAAAGTTACTAACATTTTTAAATAAAGTATTCTCTATGAATTAGATTTATGAATTTTGATATCTGATAAATATGACCGGGTGGCGCGATGATAATATAGAGTCGCGGATATTCACTTTACCGGCGTCGTCTACGGTGCGATATGAACAATCCTTAAATTGCGATAAACGAATGAATTTGAAATGACATTTACACACAATTAAGAATCTAATTGATTTGGTAAGTATTTATGTTCATATGACTTAATGACCCGGATGGCGCGATGATATGAGTTTGAAAGATTTCTTATAAATATGACAATTCATAACACGAGAGGCACGATGATAATATAGAGTAGAGTGTGCGATATGAAAAAAAAATGCGCTAAAAGAATGAAAGTTTGAAATTAAAGTTACACACATTGTTCGAGTAGTCTCTTTGATTTGGCAAGTATTTATATAAATATAACCAGTAGAAACCCGGGTGGCGCGGTGAAACTATAGGGTAAAGTATATTCCAATTCTTACCGGCGTCTGGGTGCGATATGAAAAATGCAATACTTGAGTAAAATTTGAAATGACATTTACACACATTTTAGGATATAGTCTTCTATATTAATTGGTAAGATTTATAAATATGACCATTAATAACCCGGGTGGCGCGATGATACTGGCATAGTGAATAGTCCTATTTGAGTCTGACTGCCGGTGTAAAGGGTTGGATTAAAAAAAATGCTCTAAAGATAACATTTTGAAATGACATTTACACGTGTTTTAGGTCTAAGTTTTTTGCTATGAATTGTTAATACATTGTATTTCTTATGACCAGGAAAAAACCCAGGTGGCGCGGTAATAATATATAAGAAGCGTCTATTCCTATTCGAGTCTGGCCGCCGTGGTAAAAGTGGAGTTTTTAAAAAAAATTAAAATGCACAATTTGAAATGAAATTTACACATGTTTTAATTCATAGTCTTTTCTATGAATTGGTCAGATTTCTTATAAATATGACCAGTAAAATCCCGGGTGGCTCGATGATACTGGAGTAGTGAATATTCTGACCGCCGTGGTATATGTATGGATTAAAAAAATAAGTGCATAAAACAAAAAAAAAAAAAAAGGTTGAACTTATATTTTTTTTCACACACTTTAGGATATAGTCTTCTCTATGTTTTGGCAAATTTCAATATTGATATGACCAATAGAAACCCGGATGCCGCGGTGTTTCTATGGTAGCTTATATTCCTACTAGTCTGACCGCCTTGGTGTAGGGTGAGATTTAAAAAAAATAATTTAAACCTAATTTAAATGAATTTAACACATGTTATAGTTTCTTAATTTTTTTTTAAATTATTTTTCTTATTTATAAGATACTTGAGTAGAAAAAAACACGGGTGGCGCGATGGTACTATAAAGTAGCGTATATTCCTACTTGAGTCTGACCGCCGTAGTATAGGTGGTGATTTGAAACATAATTTAAATGAATTTAACACATGTTATAGTTTCTTTTTTTTTTTTAATTATTTTTCTTATTTAAAATAAACCGGTAGGCACGAACACACTAGATTCCCCTAGATCCGGATTTGGTACCCGCATAATAGCACCGTACCAAGTTTACAGGTGCGAGCGGCGCCGGTGCGAGATCCGCGAGATCGAGGGAAACAGGAATAAGGGTATTATGCAATAAAAACATAAAAATTTCGAATGAAATTTGCACAGATGTTGTAAAATGATATTCCAGAACAACTTGTGAAATTTCATACAAATACGACTTGAAATAACACGGGTGGCGTCTTCATTCCCCGGACGGCGTCAGACCCCCACCCGGCGAGATCTCTAAGTGAATTTTGAAACTGGATTTAAGCTTCAAAAAAATAAAATATATCAATGAAATTTGCACATATGATGTAAAAGGCTATTACAAAGCTACTGGTGAAATTTTATACCTATACGACCAGTAATAAAGCGGGTGGCGCCATAGAACCCTGGATGGCGTATAGATGGCGTATAATCCTGGATGGCGTAATTTAGTAGGACCCGTATTATACCTTTGTGTTGTCGAATAAGTCATGTATCCTAGATTTAGACATGTCCCAAAAAGGTGCACTCAAGCACAGTAGGAGTAATTATTTATGGACACCTCTGTGCAGAGCTGCACAAATTTGGCTATTCTCGAATAGGCACTGTAATTAATTTATCTTATGGACTTGTCATGTATCAAGCATTTGCTGAAAGTCTCAGCAAAATTTGAGTATGGAAAAAGGTGTTAAGCAGACCACTTCATATGAAGATATATGTAGTTTGTTAGTTTACAATTTTATTGTAAAACATACCCAAACACAATGGGGCAATAAGATAAGATTTTTAAGATTTTATGCTTTTATTATTACACAGATTAATGTTATTAAAAGACGATATTCAAACATTATCATACATTAACACAACATTAGAATGATTAGGATTACCCCATAAACATCACAATACATATCAACTATTCAGCCCTTTCTTACTGTGCCATAGGAGTGTTCTGAATTTTCCATGCATTAATGATTCCGTAAGAACCCTCTGAACTTGTAACTGGCAATTTGTAGATACCAACCTTCAGTTCTTGTGACCTCTATCTGTGTAATGATTGTAGTGACTTTTTTAAAGATGGCATGCCATCGCTGTCTTTTTTCAGTTGTTGACACACCTTTTTCAACATAGTACCTGATAATGATTTTCTGTGTCACAATTTGCAAATTGTCTCACGTTGCCATTTTTACAAGGTTTATAACTTTATAGAGGAGTATCACTGTAACACAAAGAATGGTGTATTTTGAAAGTCATATGCTGAAATAGCAAAAAAAAAATGAAATTGCAAACTTCAGATTTAACAATTACATTATATTTTAAGTTAAGATAAGAAGTGTAAAAATTGGAACCGAAAAAACAAAACAAAAAAAATTTGAAATGGAGAAAGATTTGTTTGAACAATGTTCGGTAGTTTGTGATACATTTATATTATTTTCATGCTCTTCTAGATGACAGTACAAATGAAGAATCAGAGACAGTTCAAGAAAATGCTTCAATAGAGAGAGAAACTGCTACAGTTGGTAAGACTGATGAAAAATATTCATTTAGGGATGTTTTATGTTGTTTCTGTGATATATTGCTTATATGATATTTTAAATTACCATTTTTTTTTACACTATGTTCTTCAGTCTGTTGGTCATATTGTTTTTAAATATAAATTGAACTTAACTTGATATAAAAAATGCAAGTAACTTGCAGAAATTTTAGTTTTCTGTGATATCCCAGCTATGTCATAACTTGAATATCTCAAGTTCCTGCAGAATGCTAAGCTCTGTGTCAGATTAATTTAACTGGTGTTGTAACATGTTACTCGTCTAGTTGCTCAATGGTTAAGTGGTCATATAGTGCTAGTGAGGCAGCTATATATCTGTCTCATGTAAACAAGGTTCCAAAATTACTGAAGTACTGTTGGTAGGATGTTAAACAAACAAACAATGACATTGAAATGATGAACTTTGTTGTGCAATTCTTTAGAGTTACATACTGGTCAATACACAGTCCCCATTTTTGGGTATTACATCTGAAAAAAAATCATAAGAATCAAAACATATTTTTTAACTTGAGTTAGGTTTAAATGAAGTCCTATCACTCTGTAGGCTATGTATGTTTAAATTGGATTTTTCTCTCATTTAGCATACTTCAATGAGATTCTAAGCAAAGAAATAGAGCAAAACTCCCAAAATCTGACCATTGGATAATCCTTGAACTCATTTTGAAAATGCTGTGTGTGAGTTATGAGTAGTTTAAAAGCTGATCATCCTTCAAGTAAGCTTATACCTTTGCATTGTTTATTTCCTCATGTGCCATAAGGTTTCAATACAATGCATCAGTTATTAAAAGTGGATTTTGATTGCCTTTTTGACAGAAGTTTATTTCCCTACATGTTATGGCCATTGTTACATTTTATCGATAAAAATGTAACCATGTAAAATAGGATTGAAACAAAGTAATGGTGAGATGGTGTATGGTTGGGAAAGTAAACAAGGAATTACTCAATCATATTTGTACATATGTTACTGTGTGTTTTCTGATTTTAGGTGTGAAAAAGAAGAAGAAGAAAAAGAGAAAGCTTGAGGCATCACAAGGTTTGTTTATTTATTTTTTTATTTAATAATTATCAATTGTATACATGTATTCTATTTTTATGGTACTTTGGGTGTTACAAAGCAAAGAAGTCAAACTGAAAGTTAAAATAATTCTATTAAAAAGGCAGTTTTGTATTGTGCACAGTATTATCTCAAGTATTACTTTTTATGAGGAGAGTATCATCAAGTGAACTACATGTATCATTGATATTATTGTCTTCTCTTGTATCTGTATCTTTTGATGGCTGAATGTGTTATTCTATCTTTTGGAATGAAAACATAATGTTTGCAGAAACTGTCACCTACTTAAAATATATTGCCTACTTTCAAAATTGATTAATTTATTAAATTAATTAAAATTCAGCTCTAGCTGCCTTTCTGCTCCATATAGTTCTTCTGGAAAACATTGAAGCAGTTTATGGAATGTATATTTTGTTAAATAGAAGGAAGTCCAAAGAAGGCAAAAATGGAAATAAAACAAGAGGAAGAAGAGGAAGATTCTGCCACAGGGGATGATAATGAGGGCGGAGCTGATGAGAACAGAAGTTCAGCTGAGGAGGAGTCAACTGATATTAAACCAATGGAGGAACAGCAATGTAGGTTGAGATATAGGAACTGGTCTGTGCTTCAGGAAACATCTCAAAACATTTTCTTTAACTCAAAAATCTCAAATTTCGTTCTGCCTGAATTTTAATGTTTTCAAGATATTTCCACCATTCAGACCATTCATGAGTTACTTTAAGCATATGCTTATTACAACACAGGTAAGTTAACTAGGTCAGTAAACAAGAAATCAATAAGTCTCCTAAATTTGAGTATAGGAAAATACAAATTTGCTTTGTTTGATAAATTGCAGGCTTTGTTGGTTTAAAAAGTTTTTGTGTTTTACCATTCAGCCTGTGACCCTTGGAAGACTTGGGCACCCTTTTTGTAGTTAAAGTAGTGCTATTTATACAGTTAAAATATAACTTGATGAAACACTACCAGTTTAAAATTATGATAAAAACAGTGGCAACCCAGTCCTATTACTTAACTGTTATTGCTGAGTGTGAAAGTGAGATACAGGTATGTTATAAGCAGGTTTGTACCAGATGAGGAAGAACACAATGTCATACTCACAGAAATCAGTTATAAATAAAGCTCTTAGATTATAATAACTCGAACTCAGTTCAACATTATCACACTATCGCTTCCCAGAAGTAATGGATATAGAGGAGTACCATCCTACACTCACATTACATGAAGACATGATGGGATGTGGGGGTATTGATCTACTTTTATTATGATTTATTTTCTAAGTACATGTATATGTTTTATTTGCTTTTTGGTGTTATCACATAATTTCTGAAAATGTATCCACAGATGTCCAAACTGAAAGGAAGAGCTAAACAATTATTCTCTTGAGCTTATGTTTCTGGGTTATTAGATCAAAGTTTTCAAGCTCTGTTTATCTTGTCCTCTATAGTACCAGGCAGCAGACTTGGTATTCTAAGTGACACATCGTTCAAATCCCTGGAGGGGAAGGTGTCCGCCACAACCCTGGATGCTATAGATGACATGGGTTTCACCCACATGACAGAGATCCAGGCAAACAGTATACCATACCTCCTGGAGGGCAGGTAAAATCGAGTCTGGGATTTTTGTATCTTGCTAACTAATTCAAGAGATATCTGCAGCATATTTTTTCACATGGATATGTTATTTTAAATTTTTATTGCATTTTTGTTTTTTATTTTTTGTTTGTAAATCATTATCTTAACACACATCTGTGATATTAAGAGATGAGCATTGGGTACTTGCTGTAATACTTTCACACTATGCTAAGTTGATCAGTAAGCAAGTTCTGCAAGAATAGGCCTTAAATACAAACTATGTCAGCATGGAAAAAAGAAATTCATTGTTTCAAAATATGACCTTGGTTTGATCAAAATGTTTGTGTACAATTGTGTACATTATTCCAAATTTTAAGAATTTTGTAGAATAATTAAATTTGCTTATGTAAGAATTGTGAAACATCCATTTAGTAGTCATATAGTGTAGTATGACACAACTTCAATTTTGATGTGATTCTGTAAACCAGAATTTTACTGAATTATGGAAATTGTTCCTGTAGGAAACCTTAATTTTGGAATATTGTCTGAAAATGTGAGACAAGCAGTTACAGATGATAAAACTTTATCATTAATCATTAGCTTGACTATCTGAAGATGTAAGTGATGCTTATTTCCTTTTCCAGAGATTTAATGGGAGCTGCTCGGACTGGCAGTGGTAAGACGCTGGCGTTTCTTCTCCCTGCAGTAGAGCTCCTGTACAACCTCAAGTTCATGCCACGGAATGGTAAGTGAGATATGTGTGCCATTGTTTCAAGTGTCATCTTATTTCTATTATGTCAGTTAATGCACTTTGTTTCACAACTGATTGAAGGGTACCAGCGAAATATCAATATTTGCACCTAGAGAGAGTTTTTGTAAATCTATCTGTCACCCAGGTGACTCATAGGGATCACTTTTCTGTCATCTGTTAGTCCGTCACACTTTTTCTGTCATGCTTTTTTCTTTGCTTTTTTTTTCTGTCAGGCTTCAGCAGGTGAGACGTGTTCCTCTCTTGTTTATGACTAATAATAGAATTTATTTGCACACATGCCCCTAAACCCCCCCCCCTCCCCCCCCAAAAAAAACAAAAAAAAACAACATATTGTTAAAAATTACACTATAGCTTATTGTTAAAAATTACACTATAGCTTAAACATGTATTTGAGATTTTTCATATTTATGTTCTCCAAACCTTATTTATTAAGCATTTAAATAGAAGGATATTCAGATAATGGAGAGACTTATGGAAAGGGATATAACTGTTACATACCATATTTCAGGGACTGGTGTGATAGTTATCTCCCCTACACGAGAACTGTCTATGCAGACATTTGGCGTCTTGAAGGAGCTATTGAAGTACCACTGTCACACATATGGCCTAATTATGGGGGGCACCAACAGACAGGAGGAAGCCAAGAAACTAAGCAAAGGGGTCAATATACTGGTGGCCACGCCTGGCAGACTGCTCGACCATCTACAGGTAGGCTTGGCTTTGCAAATGGAGACAGCTTTCGCAAAACTTTTTTCATTTGTTTGATGTGAATAATTTTCACAAATGTAGTAAGCATTAATCTTCTGCTATTTTTGTCGCACTTACTTTATGCATATTATTTAAACAAATTATTGTACACATTTTTTTATGTACACAGGAATAGAGGTATACTCAGTTTACTGATTTTTCTTTGCCACCACAGATGACTGTAGAAACTGAGCTACAATATTGTACAAGAAAATCGTGGAGACCCTGATTTGACTGCTATAGGAGCAGTTTTATCTGGGTCTGCTCTGTTTGCCTATGCATCAAAATCAGTCTATATGAAGTAAAGGGTTAATGAACTTATTTCTTTTTGTCTGTTGAAAAAAATCTTTCTTATTCCATACTATTTTATAAGGAATAAGTCAATACAAATCAGTATATGTAGAGTTTAACTTATCTCGTCTTAATTGTTGTTTTGTTGATAACTTCCCTATTTAGGTATTTAAACATTGGAAATTAACCATTTTTCAATCAGTTTCTGTCAACAAAACAATGTAAATCTTAACACATTGTATAATTTACAGAACACATCTGAGTTCATGTACAAGAACCTGCAGTGTCTCATTATTGATGAGGCTGATCGTATCCTGGACATTGGCTTCGAGGAGGAGATGAAGCAGATTGTCAAACTTCTCCCCAGTATGTACCCTGTTTCTCTTTCTCTCTATATCTCTATCCCTCTATCTGTCTTTCTATCTGTCGTCTTACCTGTCTGTCTCTCAGTACTTCCTATTTATTCTGTCCTGAGAGACATTGAATATTTTTAACTATTTACCTCCATAAATCTAGAAATTTGCATTTTCTTTTATCAGAGTAATGAAAATATGTTATGTGCAATTGTTTGTATCATAAGTGTTTCAAGCGCGTGCTCAGTGTTTATTTTTTAATACTTCTTTGTTTCCAGAGAAGCGTCAAACAATGTTATTCTCGGCGACCCAGACCCGGAAGATTGAGGACCTGGCACGGATCTCCCTGAAGAAGGAACCTCTGTATGTAGGGGTGGATGACAAGAAGGATATGGCCACAGTGGAGGGGCTGGAACAGGTCTGTAACCATAGCAACATAGTCAGTCTTTATTACTATTAGTTTGAATTATTTCTATCTCTGCATCACCTTGTTTGTTTCCCATTGCTTGAAAGTCACAAAAATTAAATGTCAAGGAGTGTATTTTGAAAAAAATAGAATTTTACTTTCAGTGATTATTAGTGACTGAGATGATACAAACTTACTAATCATATAGAACAGAAATAAGTTAAAGTCATAAGCATTGAATCAGTTACAGGTTGGTTACAAGTGAAGAACATAGTCTGATACCAGTTTCCCTTGGCACATACTAAAAAAAACTGCATTAAACCAAAGTACACAAAAAATGTGTTGTTTTATTGATCATTTTACCAGGATCACACTTAAAAATCATCTTAAATATATCACACTTTCAAGTTATTTATCCATAGCTTTGAAATTTATTAAAAGAAATATAGTACCATACTTTATGAGAATCTGCTATTGATGATATACATACAAATTCTCTCCCTCTGGTCAATGATAAAAGGATATTTGAATTAACTAAAAATTCAGTTCCAGAGGTTTATTGTAATAGTTTTCAAAGGACCAGTGTTTGTTGGTTCCTGCCAGTAATGATTGATATTTACATGTTCCAGGGATATGTGGTTTGTCCATCAGAGAAGAGGTTCCTGCTGCTGTTCACCTTCCTGAAGAAGAACCGGAAGAAGAAGATGATGGTCTTCATGAGCTCCTGCATGGCTGTCAAGTTTTATCACGAGCTCCTCAACTACATAGACCTGCCTGTCATGTGTATACATGTAAGTGTTGCCTTTCTCTCTATCTTATGAAGTAGGGGCTACATTGAAATCACACATTGTCACACCTACAGGTGTATTTCAAGTCTTTTCAAGGGAAGGCACTGTTTCTTTTTTCAGTGACAATGCTAATTATGTCTCCCCCTATTTTATATGGGAGAGACATATTGTTTTTGTCAGAGTTGTCTGCCTGTCTGTCTGTCATACATTTTGTCTGGAAGATAACTCCTCCTCCACTTATGCTGTTGAAGTGAAATTTCATCTATGGAAAGAAATTGATGAGAAAAAGTGTCACACACAGGGTCCATAACTCTGGATGGAGCTTCATCAGTATTGGTCAATATTGTCAGCCCTTTAAATATTTACTTCATGAATATGAATTACTTAAATGAAGACTCAATGAATATTAAACAATATGAATTTAAACAATGGGATTGTTACCATGAAGTTGAATTAGCCATGTTCAGAGATTCAGATTGGATCGATAAAAGCTACAGATGACCGGAAAAAATAAACTCAGTACGCCCATCGGGCCGATAAAAATACAGTTCATCAGACAATGTGACCGACAAATGTCTGTACTGGACGGCGAAATTTCGACAATTAACCCTTTACTTCATAGAGTCTCACTCTGACGCATCTACTTATTACTTCATACAGACGCATTTTGACTCAAATACCTGTTACTTCATGGAGACTCAAATTGACGCAGTCAGATTTTAACAGCATTAAAGTTCCTTATCGGCAAAAAAGACTAAATAGCAATGTTGCTGTTGAAACTTTAATCATATTACAATCTATATAAAAAAAATGTGTTTGTTCTGAAAATAATTACATTAGAAACATTTTGATACTTGGGGTCGCCGGTTTGTATGCGTGTTCATAGGACTTGTACGTTGTAAGAAATTTCAACCACCGGAAATATCGATATTTGCCAAAGTTTTTACGTATAAGTATCTTTCTTTTTCATAATTACAGGATTCTTTAAATTTAAATACATATACCAATCAATAAAACCAGGAATATGACTAAATAAATAGAATGATGCATGTCAGGTTTCGTTTTCTTTTCTTCATGCTATTCAAGTTCTATCCAGTGGAAAATTACCTATGCAAATTTATTCTTCTCGTGCTATTTTTTAGCTCACATGAGCACAACGTGCTCAAGGTGAGCTTTTCTGATCGCCTTTTGTCCGGCGCACGGCGTCCGTCGTCCGTGCGTGCGTGCGTCCGGCGTCAACAATTGCTTCAAACAACATCTCCTCCTAAACGGCTTGGCCAATTTGAAAAATATTTTGCAGGAATGTTCCTTGGATGAAGCTCTACTAAAGTTGTATAAATGGTTCTGGTCCATCGCATAATTAGGTCACAGGAGCTAAAAATAGATTTTAAAAATGAAAATTTAAAAAATCTTCTTCTATGAATGCATAAGGCCTAGAGCTTAGATATTTGGTATGTAGCATCATCTTATGGGCCACTACCAAGATTGTACAAATCATAGCCCTATGGTGATAAATGACCCCGCACCAGGGGTCACTTGTTTTACATAGAGTTATATAGGAAAATCTTAAAAAATCTTCTTCCATGAATGCATAAGGCCTAGAGCTTAGATATTTGGTATGAAGCATCATCTTATGGGCCACTACCAAGATTATACAAATCATAGCCCTATGGTGATAAATGACCCCACACCAGGGGTCACTTGTTTTACATAGAGTTATATAGGAAAATCTTAAAAAATCTTCTATGAATCCATAAGGCCTAGAGCTTAGATATTTGGTATGTAGCATCATCTTATGGGCCACTACCAAGATTGTACAAATCATAGCCCAATGGTGATAAATGACCCCACACCAGGGGTCACTTGTTTTACATAGAGTTAAATAGGAAAATCTTAAAAAATCTTCTTCTATGAATCAATAAGGCCTAGAGCTAAGATTTTTGGTATGTAGTAGCATCTAATGGTTCATTACAAAGATTTTCAAAGTCTTGGCCCTACGGTGATAAATGACCCTGCGCCCAAGTCTTCTCTGAAACCATATGGCCCATTGCTTAGATATTTGGTGTGTAGTATTGTCAGGGGTAAAATGTTTTAGATTAAGTTATATCAGAATCCTTGTCTGTTTAAAAACCTTGACATCAGTTGAAGCAATGGTACTCAGGTGAGCGATTCAGGGCCATCATGGCCCTCTTGTTTAAACATTAGCATCTGTCAATAAAAAGAACCAATAGAATTGTCAGATACCATAAATCACATGCCACAAGCTGTGGTCATTTGATTGTCTAAACAAGTGTCGTTAAAACCGGAAATCGGCGAGTCTTCTAAGAAATAAATAGGTCTTTATAAAATGTTGGCAAGAAACTGTCAATGATGATTGAAAAACAAAGAGTAGATAAGGAATCAAATGATGTCGATCTATTATTGGGGGAATAAAATATATACTTTTAATTGATTTGTCATCACTTTCAAATTAGATCGTATTTAGAGAACACGAATGTCGCAGAATGGAAAATCATTCTGACAAGTCTGATTTTTTGGATTTTGCTGAATTCGCCTTAGACTTTGATTAGATAGAAAGTCATATAAATTACAATTCTATGTTTATTTAATTTGATAAACAATCAAAATATCCTTATATGTCCAATCTTTCTCTCACTCATCATCTTCAAAATCCCAGAAGTATGAATGATCTCACATTTCCATTTAAAGTTAAATAATTTATTATTACCCGCTGTTTTCTTGAGTCAATAAAATTGTAAAGATATTTTTTTGCTTTTATTTGTAAGATCTTTTATGCTTTAGGGTTAGGTGGGTTCTCTTTTGTGACATACTAATTCCATACTGAAGAAATGCATCCCTCCAGATACTAACTTGAATAACAATTATTTATTTCATTCCTATATGAGTGAACAAGGTATCAAAAGATAGTCATAACAACATATTTACCTAGGAAATTATTTAACTGACTGAAGTTTTGAAACAATATTGAATGATATATTTCAAAGCCAAAAGAAGATAAATAAAATAAACTTGAAAGTGTCATTAATGTCTTTTAAAGCATTTTGCTATAACAAAATTGTCCGAAGTTTTTCTTGTAATTTAGGACAAATGACTTAAAAAAACCTGACCATTTAGGACAACTGTCCTAAAGAATGTGGGTCCAATCTGAATCACTGCATGTTACCAATTACCGCAAACATTTGCAAACTTTTGTACCCTAGCCACACAGGGCTTACCTGTTGCCGGTCATCTCTATTATTCTTACATGTAAAAAATACCAGGTAACAATGTATTCCTATTTCAAGTCACTTTTTGTTAAAGTGAGCTGATGTTTTGGTACCTGATACCTTGGTAGATCTTCTATTTTTCAAAGCAAATAAGCAGACCCTGATGAAAGTGCTCTTGACCATATGTCAGTGTATGTGAGTGTGAGTGAGACATCACTCAATATTCTATGAAAACACACCTGTAGTTATAGCTATATATAGTGCTGGCTATATAAGAATCATGCTCATTACGTCCCATCTAATTCTACACTCTGATTAAATAAAGAAAAGGTGGGATGTGAGGGTATTAATCACATATAGTGGTAGTTCTAGTTGATTTAACCCTTTCCCTCATAGAGGAAACCATGAAAAGACCTATGCGAACAACATAAAACCAGATCAGCCTGCGAGTAACTCGCAGGCTGATCAGGTTTTATGCTGTTCGCTGCTCCTCAGTGGTCTGGAAATGAGGACTTTATAATTAAATTTGGTAAGGTTTAACTGTGGTTTTCTGCAGATCAGGCTTTATGTGGTACCTATTGATTGCGTCAAAATGAGTCTATATGAGGGAAAGGGTTAAAATATGAAGTTAATACTTGAGGGATATATATATACCTTAAAAGGAATGATATCTATGACAAGTATTACATTGATGATCCTTCTACTCCAAAGGAATCTCGGCTTCTAGTTTATGAACCTTTTAAGCTTAAGATTTCTTACAAAAATATTTTAGCTCACCTAGCATTATGTGCTCAAGTTGAGCTTTTGTGGTCACCTGGTGTGCATCGTCATCTGTCGTGCGTCGTCTGTCGTCAACAATTTGCTTTTTTCCTCAGAAACTGCTGGACAGAATTTGATTAAACTTGGCAGGGGTGATTCTTGGGTGAACCTTCACAAAAGCTGCCAGATTTCAAAGTGTTTTGGTACAGATGTTGCTTAGGTAACCCCCTACCAAGATTGCTAAAATTATTCCATACGTAAAAGAACATGGCGGCTAGGGGCAGGGCTAATTTGCCTTAAATGTATATAGTGAAACTTTAAATGACATCTCTTCTGAAACTGCTGGACAGAATTTGTTTAAACAAGGCAGGGATGATCATTGGGTAAACCTTCACAAAAGCTGCTAAAATTAACTTGATCCATGTAGAACTCTGGTTGCCATGTCAACGGAAAGAAAAATCATCTCCTTCAAAATTTCAAACCAGATTTCAAATTGTTGTAGTACAGATGTTCCTTGGATAGCCCTATACTCAGGTTAGTGATCCAGGGCCTCTATGGCCCTCTTGTTTGAAGGTCTATAACAGTCTTATTGATTAATCCAAAATACAGTCGACATTGTATTAAGAGACCGCTCAAGGGACTGCCAAAAAGTGGTCGCTTAATGAAATGGTCTCTTAATAGATTTTGTTTGGAAATCCAGGCAAACAAGTCATAACATAAATACGATGTAAACTACACAATGTTTTGTTATTTTATACCAATAAACATCATCATGTTTATTTTTGTCATATCTTACGATTTTTTAGCTGTTATGTTGGAATAATACCTTGGATCATTGGCTGAGGTTTGCATTTGGTATTCGGTGGAAAAACACAACATTTGACATCGAATTCATGTATTGATTCGGACAATTTCAAGAAAAATATTATTTAGCAATGAGCTTTCTTTATGTCTCTGTCTAACATAAATCCAGAAACCCCTGATAAATTTATTTCAACCGTGCGCCCTCGTCGAGTATCATAAAACGCAAAGTATATACTTATAGTTACGAATTATTGATGGTACGCATTGCATCCGGAAGTATTAATTTACCTTATTCCCAAATTTTCTTTTACCAAAATCCGAAGCATTCGGCATTTGGAGGGATGGTTTCACCTATGTTATGCATAGTAACTTTTGAAACGGGAACTATATTTAGAATTTAGTTGCACATGGTGCAGTCATGCGTGGTCAAAACAAATTGGTTTCAGGTGAGCACTTATGATCGGGATAATTGTTTGTTTGTTCGGATGTGTTAAAGATGCTCCAGCGTACACGATAATTAGCAACGGAATCAAACACGGTCGCTCAATAAAGTTGATTTTGTGCATAATCTTACGTGCTGGGACTTGGTTTATGTGGTCGCTGGTCGCATAATAAAAAAGTCGCTTAATGGGATAAATTGATATAGTAAAACCGTTCGGGCGGGATTTATAACGGTCGTTTAATAAAAAAGTCGTTTAATACAGGTGGTCGCATGTACGATGTTGACTGTATTGAGGTTTTGTTTATAATTTCAATAAAATCTGATCCTTATTTTTTCTCAAAATTTCAAAATGGTAGTGATTTAGAGTTTGACATTTTGAGTTGGAAAACCTCATTTTTGAGATGTAGAGTGTATGTAGAAACAAATAAACAGATGTAAGAAATATTTAATTTTATTAAATGTTTGAATTTTTAAAATAAATGATTAACTCTAAAAGAATTATATTTCAAATTGAAATTATTGTTTTGTACAATCTTATTGAAAATGTAGCTAGAAGGTGTCAAGTTTTCCTCATGTAGCTTACATTAAAACGGAAATTCTCATCTTCTCCATGATAGTGCAGGAGAGATCAGTGTGCAGAGATTGTTTTTAGATTAGTGCTTTTATTCAGAGTATGTAGGCTTAAATACATGAAAATTAAAATGAATAAGCTGCTTTCTTTATTCATATTGAATGTCTATTTTCTAAAAATGAATAATAAGAAATCATATAAAACTCTTGAATAGGGAATTTATTAAAGTCAATTTGGTTCAGGGGAGATTTTCATGAACGATGTAATGGCCTGTACGTAGGATACAGAAATCATCAAGGACATTCAGGCTGCTGGAACAGCATGGATATATAATTGACTCTCCTCTTACAAGTACTACTGGGAAATATGCATCTGGTCTTATTAGATTAAGAAGATGAAAGTCTAGACTCGATTTGTATTTTTGTTAATTTGGTATATATTTCATAGATGTATTATTGACTCGAGTATTGAGTAAATGGATCCAGGAAATAAATGAGAGACTATTACGCGTCATTGAATACGTTCATCATATTTGTAATCATCGTTTTTGATGCCAAACTATCTCTATACTGCTATTATTTATAATTAGGGTCGTAGATGAAATTTTGATTCTTTGCAAGTGGATAGATAGCAAGAATATTTGGGCATTTTTTATGAGGTAATAGGTTGTCATGGCAACAACTTCATTTAAGTTAGCAATATCTTTCTCATTCCCAAACCAATTTCTTTAGTAATCTCACACATTACTACCTATGACAAGCTCTTTACATCAGTAATTTGAATTTATATTAATGACCTTCAAAATACAGTAAACTTGGCAAATAGAGTTATTGACAAGTCCCTGAAAATGATGTAACAATGTTACCACTCTCAAACAAACATACATTCAGATTTCTCATGTGATGGCTTAACCCTTTCCCTCATATAGACTCATTTTGACGCACTCAGTAGGTACCACAGAAAGCCTGATCTACAGAAAGCCAGACTCAAACCTTACCAAATTTAATTGTAAAATCCTCATTACCAGACCACTGAGGAGCAGCGAACAGCATAAAACCTGATCAGCCTGCGAGTTACTCGCAGGCTGATCTGGTTTTATGCTGTTCGCATAGGTCTTTTCACGGTATCCTCTATGAGGGAGAGGGTTAAGATAGGTTGGTGATTTCCCTCGGTTGCTCTTTGTACACTTGGGCTCTTTTCCTTCCTGTAATAAGCTGTCACATTGGCCTCTAAACTAAAAAGTTGGGTTAGCTTATGCAAAACATTACTACAGGCTGTGTACATGTATAAGATAATCCTAGGGGTCTAATGTATGTCTTACAGTTCTGAAAATCCTAACAACAGCTCAGTTAGAGAGACTTTTCACAATATTGAACAATTCCAGTTAATATCCTTTGTGCATCTGTAATGTAGTAAAACGGGTAAAAAAAATTGTTGCCTCAGAAACGGGCCATTTTTTAAAATGACTTAAAATGTAATTTGATATTCGGGTTATATAAGCATTTCTGTTTGTTTATTTAAAGTTTCAGTTTGGTCTGGTGATATAGGATATATTGATTTAAATCAGAAAAAAATCAATAAAAGTGTGAATTTGCATTTTTCAATCGAAAATTCAGATAACCAGAACTTTTTAAATTGAATAAAATCTCTTTTAGCATGTTTGAATGTATATTTTTATGATTTCTGTGTGTTATTAATTGATAGATTATTAGAATAAACTATTTAAAATAATAAATTATATCGATTATCTTTTTTATAAATTTTAATATTTAACAAAACTTATTTATACATGCTTTGCTGAACAACACATGTGTAACATTGAAAAACGTTAATTTAACCATTTTCAATGTTAATCTTATTTTATGTTATACCAAAATATTTAATATTCGTAAGCCTCTGTATGGTGCATTAGAGCCTTTACATATTTTCATACACTCAGTAGTTCACTTGTGTCCACAAAATGAAGGTTTATATTTTCAGTGCTGAAAAACAGCGACAACCGAAAAAAACGTATTTGGGTTAATTTTAATGTCCAACATACTTCTGACTAAAAATATGACGAATCATGTGTCCAATTTTAAACCTGCAAAAAAGGCACCCGTTGCAGGGAATTGCTGTAAAGATTGGCCCATTTCTGAGGCAACTTTTTTTTACCTGTTTCAATAGCTACAGGCATTCACTGTAAAGATTGGCCCGGTGCACAAAGGATATATCACAACCAGATATGTAGGTAGATGAGGCTGTATAGAAAACATATCATCCAGTCCTGTCCCATGGTGGGGGCATGAGTCACCCCCAGTGATACCCCTAATTTTCTTTCGCAAATGAAAGCTATAGTTAGCTTCCTGTAAGAGACACTTCACTGTATAATCCCCATTACCCTCACTTATTGGTTCCTGAATATTCCTCTAAATATAAGGGCTGTACAGAGTTTTGAGGCAATCTAATTTGTTTTTGATTGCTTGTGTTGAATGATAATTATGAAAAAATTCACATAAAATATTACTAATATGATCAGCCCATTTCAGCACAGCATCTTGATAATTGTAACTTGCATCAGGTTTTACCTGTGCTATGTCACTTACCATGTTGTATGTATTGCAAAAATAAAATAAACATACAAAACATTCTCTCTTGCCTTTTCTTCTGTAATTAAGCAGAAACTGTCAAATAATTTCCTGGTCCACAGTGAGAAACCTTAGTACAGATTAAGCCAAAAACACCTTATATATGATTATTATATTATAGTAAAGTTAAGTAGGTAAGATGGCTTAAAATGAACTAATTACATGATAAGCTATGTTTTGTATTTCACTCATTACAGGCCTGTCTAGCAGATGAAAATATAAGGTTGTTTCATAACTTTTTGAACAGCCCTCATACAGCTGTTGAGATTTTTTCCCACACTTTTCTTAAATATAATTTTTTTCTCTAATTTTCCAAGATGCATAGTGTGTAGTGACTTCAAGCCTCTCTGTATTCACTACTCATTATTACCATGCCTAATTATCTATTAGGTGTGAGAGACCAGTAGTAAATTTGGAGGATGATTGGCTGTCAATCTCTGATTTGGAGGATATATTATCTGTCAGTCTGTGACACACATTGCCCTGTCAGGGTTAATAAAATTGTCATAACCCGACAGTATTGGTACTTGTAAGTGTCAAAAGTTTTGAAGTGTTGGAGGTTTGAATTGAAGTATCTGTCTGCCCAGCTTCTCAAAAACTGTCGGAATTTTCAGACAGGGTGCTATTATGTGAACCATGTCTCATCATGTGGTGCATCATTGCGCAGACTGAAAAGATACGATCATTATTATGGGCCAATAAATTATATATCATGAAACTGTTTGATGAATTTACCTGAAATATTGATAAGACATAA
Organism: Solen grandis; assembly: GCA_021229015.1. Taxonomy (NCBI): domain Eukaryota; kingdom Metazoa; phylum Mollusca; class Bivalvia; order Adapedonta; family Solenidae; genus Solen; species Solen grandis. The sequence continues at coordinate 50,146,112 of CM037779.1, read as the reverse complement.
TGAAATTTAGTGCAGTACTTGGTGTTTATTGCATATTCTTTTCAGTTTTCTTAATATAGATTGGAAGTTTCCCAGATAAGTTATGTTGTTTTTATAGGTTTCCTTTTTCTTTTGTTGTTTTTAAGTGCTGTTGTAATTGTTAACAGGGTTTCCTAGTGGTTCATGTGCAATGTGATATATAAACCAGATGATGAGGCAATGTAATGATAGTAACACATGTATTCTTATACACTTAAACCTCGGGCATGTACTCATATACTTCAGATCTCCCTTGCTTGGTGTGCAGCATTTTAGGGATGTTTTGGGTCTGGCTGGCTGTCTGGTGTCAGGATGATGTGACTGGGTGTGGTATCATGCCTCTTGTCTAATGAGTAATACCGCAGTAAGCAGCAGCATGTTAGTCTCAAGTACACTTGACTGACTTATTAGATGTTAAACCTTAGCAAATAAAATATGGGGCAGTTACATGATTGGTTTGAGTTTGATAGATCCGGGTATGTCTAGGTGTATCTGACGGTCTGGTAGTACATGCATTATAGACTCTAAAGAGGATAGTGACAATAAAATTGGTGACAATCAAGAGGGCTCCAGTTTCACAATGCTTTTGTCCTATTACTCTTTGTCAAGTGAAAAATTGAAAATTAGAAAATTTGAAATTTTAAGTTTTAGATGTTGGTATCAAGAAATGTATAAATCTACATTAAACTTACGTTAGTCTTTAGTATGATTGTTGTTTAGAATCCAAGACCAATGCATTTGGGATTACTTAGGTCAAGGTTGCTGTGCAGTCTCTTAAAAAAAGGAAAACAAGAACAACATTTCACTTAGATTTTCTGGGTAATCATCAGACAAGGTGACAAGATTCAGTTAATGAGATGTTATCTGTGTCAAGATTTTGTATTTCTAAGAATTAAAATAGCTTGGCTCAACTATATGCTCTTAGTCTGCTATTTAATTGTGGCATAGATTTTGATGTGGTTGCCAGCCTTTAATTGGAGATTGAAGGTGGCATCAGAAAGTACTTGGCAGTTATTATCAGCAATGTGCATGCATCAGTGATGAAATATTTATCAGGAAAAGTAAGTTTGCGTATAATACTTATCAAATTATGCCTTCACAAAGCATATTACACTCAGCTAATGCCTACATGTGTATGTAGGTACCATTATGTTCGAATATAATCCTGGAGACATTTTTATATCCTGGAGACATTTTGTATACCCTCACAAATGAAGTTTAGTGGGAGTATATAGGAGTGAGCTTATGGGTCTGTCAAACTGTTTGTTTTTACAGTGAATTATTTTCAAGACATGGGTTTAAGACCATAAAATGCTGATCAAGTTAAAATTTCGTTAAAAACCACCAATTTTTTATGGAGTTATGTCCCATTTTCATCCCAAAACCTGCAGCAGTCTGAGCAAGCAGCAATGACCCTATCCCTCATATAGATGTTTTCACATAATGGCAATTAGAGTTGAACAAGATCAGATAGTTCCTGGAGCTGTCTGATCAGGGTCTGTTCTGTTTCCTCAAATAATTTTTTAGTTCAGATTTTATATAGTCTTCATGGCAAAGAACACTCCTTTGTTTATACAAAGTTTAAAGTTCAGTGAATTCATATTAATCAGGTCATAATTTGTACATGAATATTCATGAAGTCAAGGGTTAAATTTTGCTATTTATTAAGATGGACAAGGGAAGCAATTCTGTCAAAACCATAGACTTGTGGTTGCACTTATTTTACATTATGGACCTCAAGTATTTACTACACCAATAGGGACAGAAATTTTAAGGTTTATAAAATATATTATTGTATTACTTAAAAAAAAAGATGAACAAACTAAGATTCATTGTTATGATTTCAATCAAACATACCGGTACTTTAATTTAAATCAGTAAGGAGGATAATTATTACAACCAGGTGCCTTTGGTCAGAACAAGCATACAGTTTTACTTCTTTATCTGTGTCGTCATTGAGTATTAACCCTTTCCCTCATATAGACTCATTTTGACACACTCAGTAGGTACCACATAAAGCCTGATCTGCAGAAAACCACAGTTAAACCTTACCAAATTTAATTACAAAATCCTCATTTCCAGACCACTGAGGAGCAGCGAACAGCATAAAACCTGATCAGCCTGCGAGTTACTCGCAGGCTGATCTGGTTTTATGTTGTTCGCATAGGTCTTTTTATGGTTTCCTCTATGAGGGAAAGGGTTAAACTGGATTTATAAACCCTGATCAGGTTAAGATTCTACCTGATATAGTTACAAGGTCTTTTCCTAAACTCTAAAATAGTCAGTCGACCAACATTACACAAATATGTATTGCATTGATTAATGCAGAGATCTTCTTATATAGGAAACATAAAGCGAGTATCTTCCATATGTATGGATTAAACAAAGATTGTTACATTCTATTTAAAATGATTGGTATTTTAGACACGATTTTCCCTAACTTACAAGATTCTACAGTAAATATTAAATGAATATAACTGTATTTTACCCATAGTCTCCTAAGAGATTACACACTTGGTTTGAATTAAGCTTGGTAATTCTTCAAAATCAGAGCACATTTCTCTCAGAATGGCAATAGGTTTATGTAGAGTTCAAGAGGATCTGTCATTTTAATTCAGTTCAGAGTACAGTCGAACTGAACCAGCCGGGTCTCTCTCTGGCCCTGACAATATTGGATTCATCACTGGATATTTGAACCGATCAAAGGTTAAACAGATGACTTTGAACATCTGTAAGGAAGGTCTACATTTCTGGTGCTAATTCAGGTCAAGTTTAAAGATATTATCTATCACACAGAGATTTGTATTCAGTTCCTTGCATTTGGTCATAAATCTTGTGTTTTCTTGTGTCTGCTTTTATAAGTTGAAGGATTTAAGAGTTAAATTGATGTAAAGCAGTAATTGAGATTTATCATATATTTCTAAGCCAAAGGAAATTTAGTTCAGAATTACGCCAATTTTATCTCATCTGGGAGGTTGTTTGCCAATTTACACATTATTAATTCACTTCCATCTGTGCTTGTTTTGTTTTAAGAAAACTTTGATTTCAAAATTGCTTCCTTATAACCCTCATTAGATTTTGAGTTTTGGTACTGTATGACACAAAGTGTGTACATCCTGGAAACCAGTCATAAGACCGTTACTGTTAACCTTGTCATTTTTTTTTTGACACCCCTACCCCACCACCAGAAAAAAAATAGAAGGGACTCTCTATGTTCTGAAGGCACAAAGTAAGAAAATGAGCATAATTGACATACCTCCAGTTTTGAAAATCAGTGGGAATGCACTTAACAGTGAATTTAGCTTGCCCACATGCATTTTATTTTCAATGTTTTATTGTACAAATGCATGACATGACACAGTGACTTTCGACTTGCTGTTTCCAGATGATATTGGTCAATATGATACTGCATTACTTCAGTAAGCTCATGAAGATCCTTTGATCAGTTGTAGAGTGAATTGCCTGGATCTTCATGCTGGAATAATAGTCCTCCAACTCCAAACCACAAAGTACACCACAGGCTCTCTGTGTACTAAAATTCTCAAGTACAGTCTTGTACTTGAGCACAGTCTTGTACTTGAACAGTCTTGTACGGGATAAGTTTTATACTCAAGCACAGTTTTGTACTTGAGCAGTCTTGTACTTGAGTACAGTCTTATACTTGAACACAGTCTTGTACTTGAGCAGTCTTGTACTTGAGTACAGTCTTATACTTGAACACAGTCTTGTACTTGATCAGTCTTGTACTTGAGTACAGTCTTATACTTGATCAGTCTTATACTTGAGCAGTCTTGTACTTGAGTACAGTCTTATACTTGATCAGTCTTATACTTACAGTCTTTACTTAGTACAGTTTTATACTTCAGCACAATCTTGTACTTGAGTACAGTCTTATACTTGATCAGTCTTATACTTGAGCAGTCTTGTACTTTAGTACAGTTTTATACTTCAGCACAATCTTGTACTTGAACAGTCTTGTACTTGAGTAAGTTTTATGTGTGAGCACAGTCTTGTACTTGAGTACAGTACTATACTTGAGAAGTCTTGTACTTGAGTACAGTTCTATACTTGAATACAGTCTTGTACTTGAGCAGTCTTGTATTTGAGTACAGTTTTATACTTGAGTACAGTTGGGTTTTTTTTTACTTGAGTACAGTCTTGTATGTATACTTGAGTCTTTTTTTATATTCAGACTTTGTCATCTTGGTTAAATATACTTTCAGGATCTGCCACCAATATTTAAGATATTCTGAGGAACAGTATTCAGTATGTGTAACAAGTTTGTCCTATTATTCTTAAAGAAATAAGCCTAAGTATAACATCATTGTGATCTTGAATCTTGTCAATAGTTAATGTACACAGTGCTACATGTAAGATGTATTCCAGAAGAAAGGGAAGGAGCCTTAGGTAAAGATAGCATTATTTTCCAAATGTTTTGGAATAATGCTATCTTAAATAAGTAGCCATTTTGGGGAAATATCTTGAAGAATTCAAAGAAAATCAAGAAGTGAGGGCACTACCAGCCAGGTAGATATGTCTAATTGCCCCATGTTACAACTGAATTTTGGGGGAACCAGTTGGCTCAGTGAGAACTGCCAAGGTGTGCCACCACTAACTTACAGAACATTCAGGACAAGAATGTGTTCCAATTAGGACCATCTGAGAAGCTAATCACATGAACAACAGGAAAATGTGTGTCCTGATTCCTCAAGTGTTAGTTCTTATACCTCAGTGTAGTGGAATTGTTTGCTGTTATCTTTTTTAACTTGTCACTTGTAGTATTGACAACTTCTTCCACTTTTTATGTAGCTTTGTTTTGTTCAGGCCAATAACCTAATTGAACTAATTACAGTTTGATGAGAATGTTGGAGCATCTGTTAGGTGTGAACTCTAAGACTCTTGAAAATATGTGGAAACACTTTGTGAGTACGCTAATTTTGATGGGACATTTCTGTCTTCATCGTTTACCCATGCTTGTAATTCCAGTGTGAAGTTACTATGGCAACAAGAGGGTATTAACCGGTAGTCACAGTTGGTAGTTTTGTTCTTGTTTTAATATTATTATGTAAATACAGGGAATGATTTGTGATTTTCAATTATGTTTACAACATAGGGAGGATATTGGACTGGTTTACCTTCATGAGAAAGTTATTATCCCAGCTCCTTGTGTGGGAATAATTAGGGAACCAGTCTGTATTATGGCAATTTTTTATGAAAAAAACACAAGCTGGGATTTGATTGTTATTAATTTCATACAATCCTTACAAGTCCTAATTATGAAATTCAGTGGTTGTACACTCAGATGTTTTGCTGATATTACAAAACTGGATAAAAGAAACATTGACTTAGTATTAAGTGTCTGAGGTTTAGAGATGGTAAATGAACTTAGTATGGTCATGGCCTTTGAAAATAAGTACCAGATCAGTTGTATACAAAGTGGTCAATAATCATTTTAGAGCCCTTTATTAACCCTTTCCCTCATATAGACTCATTTTGACACACTCAATAGGTACCACATAAAGCCTGATCTGCAGAAAACCACAGTTAAACCTTACCAAATTTAATTATAAAGTCTTCATTTCCAGACCACTGAGGAGCAGCGAACAGCATAAAACCTGATCAGCCTGCGAGTAACTCACAGGCTGATCTGGTTTTATTTTGTTCGCATAGGTCTTTTCATGGTTTCCTCTATGAGGGAAAGGGTTATTATATGTACACAGACTCTTTCATGATAAAACTTTGTGAATCTGATTAGGACCTAATATACTTAACTTAATAATTAGCCTTATTCACGGCAGAAATTCTTGCCTTGAAGAACTGCACTTTTCTTTCGTTTGATAAATAATAGAAAGAGACTAAGCAACCTATTGGTTCATGGTAAATTGGAACACTGTAGTAAAAGTTTGCTGAACGTTGTAAAGAGAGAAAGTTCAAAAAGTATCAACATAGACAAAGCCATTAATATTTAGCCAACCATTTTGACACACCTGTCCACCATTCACATGTTAAATTCATCGAAACCTGGTGAAGAGTGACACTAATGAGTTTTCAAGATCATAAACTTGATCAGAGGAAAGGAACAAGCAAAGTTTAGGAGGTGAAACTCACAGTTGGATGTCAGTTTTTAGTCCTTTTTTCACTGAAAGGGAACACAGAAGTGACATGTGTCTGTTTGTTCCATTTCACTTTTTACTTTTATAGCAGAGCTCACACTGGAGCAGTGACATTCTTTTGTGTCACCTGCTGTAAGCAGAGAGGACTCAAAGGGATCACTTTTCCATCGTTCATCGGTCTGGACATGTTCATTTAAGAAATTTAGCATGGTAATGGTTAAAGTCCAAATAAGCCCGGAAACCAGGTTTTATACCAGTCTAGGTACTGTTTAGTGGCAGGAGGGACTTATGAGGGCTTTTAGGCTGCTTTGGATTTTACAGAAATCTGACAAGGTGTCCTGTATATAGGACATTAAATTAATAGTATGCAATGTCTGGTTATCAACACACACTGATCTGTGATGGGAAAACAATGGTCTAGTTGACAGACTGAATCAGTAATGGAATTATCTGGACTGTAAAACATATTTTCTTTTTAAACCGAGTTCCAGGTACCAACTTCCAGGAAGTTCGGTATAAAATGAAAATATGTTTTACGGATCAGGAAAGTGATTGTATTGCAACAGAACGTCTTTTGACTGCATAATATTTACTGTTTTTCTGTTTATTTCATGTGTCCTGCACTAGAGTTCACTGGCCATGGCATGTTGAATTTTACACCCCTGCAACATATTCAGTTTACAGGGTACTCAACATGATAGGGTACCTCCAGTATTGGAGATGCTAGAAATGAACAAATGCTTACTGGAGGTCTTATTTTCTTTGCAACAGGTTTATGTTGAAATTGCAGTGGAATTATTCTTCTCTCTCTTTGTGGTATAAGTTAAGCTACTGATTGATGTAAATAAAAGTATTGGTAGGGTTATAACCTTTGTATTTGTAAAGGTCAATTATGTATAAATTAGGCTACTGAGGTGAATTTTATTTATTCCAGCTGTGTTGCAAGTAATGATATTGAGAAATCATCCAGCAGGTTTTAAAATCAATCAAGTTTAAGACAGTTCAATCTTATTTAAATACGATTAAGTAGGGAAAAAGTAACACTCTTCCCTTTCCTTGTGCTAGACCCATCAAATTTCGAAATGTCTGGTCCGTAAGTTGATTAAAGGAACAATGTGCAGCATAAAAAAGAAAGTACAGGAATAATCTTTTCTAGATCCATGTCTGGTACAAATTCTCTGTTGTTTTGATTGCCTTGATTCTATTTGTCTGGTCTAGTAATCAAACTATTTTAATAAAGGAAATGAGATGAAATAATTTTAATTTGATGCCTTCACTTTGAAAAATGGAGCATAGATTTGTCCTTAAATGTCTTTTCCTCGTCCCATTTATGACTTAATCACTACACATCGAGAGGTAAGAGCAAAACTAGGCTAAGTGCTTACATAAATATACGCACTTAGCCTAGTTTTGCTTTCACCCCTCGACATATACAATCACCTTAATGTACTCTTGGTTTTTCCTGTTGGAATTCCTTCAGCCAGAGTAGAGTTATGGCCCCTGACCTGCTGAAAATTTTATACTAAGATATAGCATACATTTTGTATTATGATGAGCATTTTCTCCATAAGCATTAATCTTAGATGTATAAAAATATTGAGTAAAATTAGCCTTAATGTGTAAATTGTGCACCTGGGGTTTCATATAAAAAACAATAGAATCATGACAGGGTTATTGGCCCCTATCTGCTTAAAATGTAATACTGTGATATTGCATTTTGTGCCACACGTATGTAGTGGGTAAATATAGATAATGAACACTAGTGGTAGTTTGATCTTTTAATCAACAGTTGTAAATCATAAACAGTTATAAACCAGAAACTTAAAATATAATTAAAACATTTCGTGTGACATAGTTTGAAGGCCACAAAGAATAAATATGGAAGAGAACAAGGGTTTTACATATCATCGCGAGAAGATACTCTTTGCAATAAATACATATATTTGAAATAGTTAAATACTAATCACAACATACCAGGCACATCTACAAAATGCTCAAAGGTAAGAGTTAATTGAGACAGCAGAGTTATGGCCCCTGTCCTAATGAAAAGAGTTTACAATGGGGGGGTGGGCATCTGTGTCGAGTGGACACATTTCTAATTTACATAAGTCTGGTCATGTAATTTTGACAGAAGTGAACTGTAGAATATAAGTGCAATATTTGTGATCTGACATCCTGCAGGTTACATCTGCCAAAGAGATGCACAATTTAGAGATTCCCTTATCTTTTTATGGCCCATTTTCAAGTGTGCATTCTGCATGTGCTAGTCGCACTGTTTCTTGAGGCTTGTATGAATGATTTCAAGCAATCCATTTCATTTTCTTGATATTAATGACATGATATTGGAAAATGTTACTAGGTTTTGCGTGATATGTAAATAAATTACATGTAAAGATATGTTATTATACCCCGGCTTTACGAGCATCATGTTGCTGTTCATGGGTGTGTGGTAAGATCTCCCCTGAAACTAGTCCCTGTGGTCTAGTTGTAGATCGAGTGTCCACCCCATAACCTAGAGGATATGGGCCAATCCCCGCTGGCTGCTAACCAAAGTAGTTTAAGATTGTGTCAGTTGTCAGCTGTAACCAGGATCCCAAAGACAACAAAAATTGGGAAGGGACTCCAGGATTGGCATGCCAGGTGTTTCCTTGAGACACTTACTTTTCTAATTTTAAGTAAAATGAGCAGCAACATATGTTGGAAACCTATGTAATAATCTTCATGAAACTTTCTTATTAGCAACCCTCTTTGATGAATCAACTTTTTAACCAATTATAATGTGAATAAAGTCATCATATATGTCTGAGTGACATGACAGGGACTCCTCATCTCTGAAGGGACTCCTGAATTTTTCAAGCAGGTGTTCTGTTGGGATATCTGGCTAAATAGTTTAGTGGCAAAAGCTGTGTGTATCTTCCTTTTTTCTTAGCACAAAAAGATAGCCCCCAGGGCTGGTTGTCCCAGTGTTGGGATGGTGTGACTGAGTGGTATCCAACCACTTGTCAATGACATCATGTCACAGTTCATCGGCACTATCTGTCCCATATACCCGTAAATTAAAGCCCACAAACAACTAATACATGTAATATCTGTTTGATGTTAACCCTTTACTTCATGTAGACTCATTTTGACTCCTAGGCAAACAGAGTAGACTCAGACTCCTATAGGAGCTGTCTGATCAGGGTCTTCCAGGAGATGTCTGATCAGGGTCTTCCAGGAGCTGTCTGATCAGGGTCTTCTCTGTTTGCTCATACAATATTGTAGCTCAGTTTCTACACAGTCATCTGTGGCAAAGAAAAATCTATCATTTCATAAGCTATATAGTTTATCTCATGCACGAAGCCTGACCCTGTCCATTGCTAATGATTTTACATTTACATGTGATGTGGTGGGGTATGAATCATATTCAGTAGTTAAGCTCTATTTTCTCTTTTATGATCAAAAGAAAAGTGACAGGTTTGAAATAATACTAATGAAAGGTTTTCAGATATTCATAATCAAGTATGAATGAAGAGTACAGGTGTCATCATGCCAGTGATTTATCTTATAAAACTATTCTCTGAATGTTAACGTCTTCTTTTGATGTTATAACATTCTTTGGCACATAAGAAAAAAACATGGAAGACTTTTTGGTGGAAAATGGGGAGGACTGTTAAAATTGCCAAGCTTTAGATTTCAAAAGCTGCCTTTTTCCTTGTTCCAATTAGGAAGCATAATGTAGTCATATAAGAAACAAAATGTTTCTTCTCGAGATTAATGAGGCTTGTAAAAAGCCTTTAGAACTTGCAGAAATCACAACAGTTTTGCTATAAATAGCTTCATTTTGGCATAAAGCTGCAACAGCATTTCCTGCAATTACCCACAATGCATTTGTCACTTCCTGGGTCTGTATTTCCCAGAATTGAACTGATGGTAGCTATCAGTGACTGTTTTTGATACTGAGGAGAAAAGCTAAGATAGAAGGGCTTCTCTTTCAACTCTTTAAATCATTTGTTATCAACAGTGTTGAGACTTCCCAAGCATTTTTAATTATTTCACAGTGTACTTAATTGTGAGTAGTTTATAACACTAAAATCTGTTTTTAGAAAGATAAAGCATGCTCCATTGTTTCATCTTTCCCTCTAAGTCAAGACCATTACCAAACAAAAGAAAGTCAAAGGACCTAAAGCCCCGTAAGCTTCTTTGAAGCTTAGATAAAAGTATATACTGTTTTCACAGATAATTTCACGGTGTATTAAAGAAGAATTTGTTTGAGTTACAGACAAAACACCATAAAGTTTATAGTTTCAGTTTAAATATTGGGTATTTAACCAGGTGGATTTCATCAGGAAAGATGAGATTGAAGTTTGTTAACTTGTGTACAGAAATAAGCTCTCCCCTCTCTCTCTCTCTCTCTCTAATGTTTCTGTTGTTGTTGTATGATGACCTCTTTTATTTCTGCAAAAGCAGGTCATTATCAATAAAATAACCATAAAAATTAATTAGCAAGTATTGTTTACTGGTACTGCTGCATTTTCATTGTTTTAACAAAAAAACATTTTTCATAGAATAGCTCCTAAACAATCTACAATTCACCCTAGTTTCAACCAGTGTACTGTACTTGTAGGGTGAGGCACAAATCCACAAAAAATACTTAGCGATAAGTAATACTTAAATTCTTAAACTAAGTAGATACACATTCCACCATTACTATTTTATACAGAACTAAATTAAAATGAATTATTTCCTTAATCATTAACAATAATTGATAAGAAATGAAACATTTGGGTATTTTTATTAGAGAAACAAGACATTAAGTATTTAAGTTTTACTTAGTGCTAAGAATTGTTGGTGGAATTAAACCCTGTACTGTTTGTAATACTCAGTCTAAAGCTTCTGTTTTATCCCATTACCTCATGAATATTCATGTACATATATATGACTTGATGAATATTTAATTTTTGAACTTTAAATAGTATATGAAGTAATGGATTCTCTCTTTGCCATGCAAGCTGTGCAGGATATGATCAATAGTATTGTATGAGCAAACAGAGGATACCCTGATCAGACAGCTGCTGGGAGACCCTGATCAGACAGCTGCTGGGAGACCCTGATCAGACAGCTCCTTCCAGGAACTTTTTGATCTGGGTCTTATCTGTTTGTCAAGGGATCAAAACATGTCTAAATGAGGTGAAGGTAACATGCTTAGACAAATTAATCAGGATAAATTAATTATTTTCATTGATTTACAGGATGCAAATATTTGGTATCATTTACACATACAAAATTGATCTTAACACCCTAGAATATCAAAACCTGCCTCCAAGGGAAACAAACCTGCATACAAGGGACACAAACCTGCCTGCAAGGGAAACAAACCTGTCTCCAAGGAACACAAAGAAAAATGATTTCCCTAAGTTTTCAATTACTAACGGAAAACAGAGCTGATTTTTAGCTCACCTGAGCACAACGTGCTCATGGTGAGCTTTTGTGATCGCCTTTTGTCCGTCGTCCGTGCGTGCATGCGTGCGTGCGTCCGTCGTCAACAATTTGCTTTAAACAACATCTCCTCATGAACCGTTGAAGGGATTTTGACCAAACTTCACAGGAATCATCCTTATGATGCCCTCTATCAAAGTTGTACAAATTATTCAGATTGGTTAAAAAAGTAGGTCACAGGAGCTAAAAATAGATTTTTAAAATGCAAACTTTGAAAATCTTCTTCTGCAAAACTGCAAGGCCTAGAGCTTAGATATTTGGTATGTAGCATCATCTTATGGGCCATTACCAAGATTGTACAAATCATAGCCCTACGGTGATAAATGCCCCCGCACCAGGGGTCACTTGTTTTACATAGAGTTATATAGGAAAATCTTTAAAAATCTTCTTCTATGAATCCATTAGGCCTAGAGCTTAGATTTGGAAGGTTTTTTAGAGTTATATAGGAAAATGTTTAAAAATCTTCTTCTATGAATCCATAAGGCCTAGAGATTAGATATTTGGTATGAAGCATCATCTTATGGTTCATTACCAAGATTGTACAAATCATGACCCTATGGTGATAAATGCCCCGCACCATGGGTCACTTGTTTTACATAGAGTTATATAGGAAAATTTAAAAATCTTCTTCTATGAATCCATTAGGCCTAGAGCTTAGATATTTGGTATGTAGCATCATCTTATGGTTCATTACCAAGATTGTTCAAATCATAGCCCTATGGTGATAAATGCCCCACACCAGGGGTCACTTGTTTTACATAGAGTTATATAGGAAAATGTTTAAAAATCTTCTTCTATGAATCCATAGGCCTAGAGATTAGATATTTGGTATGAAGCATCATCTTATGGTTCATTACCAAGATTGTACAAATCATGACCCTATGGTGATAAATGACCCCGCACCATGGGTCACTTGTTTTACATAGAGTTATATAGGAAAAACTTTAAAAATCTTCTTCTATGAATCCATTAGGCCTAGAGCTTAGATATTTGGTATGTAGCATCATCTTATGGTTCATTACCAAGATTGTTCAAATCATAGCCCTATGGTGATAAATGCCCCCGCACCAGGGGTCACTTGTTTAACATAGATTTATATAGGAAAAACTTTAAAAATCTTCTTCTATGAATCCATTAGGCCTAGAGCTTAGATATTTTATGTAGCATCATCTATGGTTCATTACCAAGATTGTTCAAATCATAGCCAAACGGTGATAAATGCCCCGCAATAGGGGTCACTTGTTTTACATAGAGTTATATATTAAAAGCTTTAAAAATCTTCTTCTATGAATCCATAAGGCCTAGAGATTAGATATTTTGTATGTAGCATCATCTAATGGTTCATTACCAAGATTGTACAAATCATAGCCCTACGGTGATAAATGCCCCCGCACCAGGGGTCACTTGTTTTACATAGAGTTATATAGGAAAATGTTTAAAAATCTTCTTCTATGAATCCATAAGGCCTAGAGATTAGATATTTGGTATGAAGCATCATCTTATGGTTCATTACCAAGATTGTACACATCATGACCCTATGGTGATAAATGACCCCGCACCATGGGTCACTTGTTTTACATAGAGTTATATAGGAAAATCTTTAAAAATCTTCTTCTATGAATCCATAAGGCCTAGAGATTAGATATTTGGTATGTAGCATCATCTTATGGTTTATTACCAAGATTGTACAAATCATGACCCTATGGTGATAAATGCCCCCGCACCAGGGGTCACTTGTTTAACATAGAGTTATATAGGAAAATCTTTAAAAATCTTCTTCTATGAATCCATTAGGCCTAGAGCTTAGATATTTGGTATGTAGCATCATCTTATGGTTCATTATCAAGATTTTCAAAATGGTGGCCCTTTGGAGATAAATGACCCCGCACTAAGTCTTCTCCTCTGAAACTATAAGGCCCATTGCTTATATATTTGGTGTGTAGTATTGTCAGGGCTAAAATGTTTAAGATTGAGTTATATCAGAATTCTTGTCTGTTTAAAAACCTTGTAATCTAGCAATGGTACTCAGGTGAGCGATCCAGGGCCATCATGGCCCTCTTGTTTTGTAATATTTTTTCTCTACTAGTCATAGTTATCATAATCATAATTGGAATACTTCTGGTGGGACATTGAGCCTAAGAAACAAAACAAAAAAAAGCCAATCTAGATTTGTATTGATATGAATTTTGTTTGATCTGACATGATGTAAAAGAGTGTATTAAAAGGTTAAGAGATCAAGTGGTCCTGTTTGAAAAGTTCAGAGACTGTCTTGTACAACCAACTCATGTGGTTAGAAGTGGTTAATATGATGCAACTAACCTGTCTGTGACTTGATACCGCATTGTGACAGCAGAGTAATTATCTGGCGTAAAGTCGTATAAGCCAGGAACATCTAACTTAATTGTTTGGGAGAGAAAAAAATACCCTTTGTAATTAAACAAACACAGAAGCCATCCTATATCCTGGTATCAGTGTCATCAGAGTGCATTATGGTCTGCAAGCAACTCAATTACGGAGGCATTATTTCTACCTACCATGTCAGATATTGCAGACAGGATCTCTTCTCCTACTGACAAATGGGATGAAATTGGAGGCAGATATCAGGGACTCTGCAAGGAAAAAATCAAATTGTTTTGAGGAGGAAATTGTAGGCTTGCAATGGAGGCTTGTAAGTGGTTGGCTGATACAAGAGAGGGGAACAATAGATAACTATTACAGTGTCACAGCCGGGCCAAAAGTCTATTTTATTAATTATAGTGTAGAGTTCAGACAGGAAAATGTACTTTATGGATGTGAAACATGGTATTTGTGGGATGCAGATATCACATAATTGTATGTCTGAAAGGAGATGAAAATGAGGGATCTTAATGTATTGTTGATATGATGTTGGTATCTCCTAGGATTTTGACCTTTTCAGAATTGGTATATATCTGTGTGTTTTTCTCATGCTTCATTGTGTAAAAAAATACGGTTACAATTTGACCCAAGTCAAAACCTCAGTCCCATGTTGATGCTTTATATTCTCCTCATTAGGCAAGTTTTCGTGGTAATTTTTGCAAAGGCTATCATACAGCCTTGATCCTTGATTTGTTGGTTCTGCCATACCGCCTTGATTTGCTGGTTCTGCCATACAGCCTTGATTGGCTGGTTCTGCCATACAGCCTTGATTTGTTGGTTCTGCCATACAGCCTTGATTGGCTGGTTCTGCCATGCAGCCTTGATTTGTTGGTTCTACCATACAGCCTTGATTTGTTGGTTCTGCCATACAGCCTTGATTGGCTAGTTCTGCCATACAGCCTTGATTTGTTGGTTCTGCCATACAGCCTTGATTGGCTGGTTCTGCCATACAGCCTTGATTTGTTGGTTCTACCATACAGCCTTGATTGGCTTGTTCTGCCATACAGCCTTGATTTGTTGGTTCTGCCATACAGCCTTGATTTGTTGCTTCTGGTCAATAGTCTACTATACGGCCTTGATTTGTTGCTTCTGCCATACAGCCATGATTTGTTGGTTCTACCATGCAGCCTTATTTGTTGCTTCTGGTCAGTATTCTACCACATTACTGTGATTTGATGGTTCTACCATACAGCCTTAATTTGATGGTTCTACCATACAGCCTTAATTTGATGGTTCTACAATACAGCCTTGATTTGTTGGTTCTGGTCTGCAGTCTTCCATACACCCTTGATTTGTTGGTTCTGGTCAGCAGTCTTCCATACACCCTTGATTTGTTGGTTCTGGTCAGCAGTCTTCCATAGACCCTTGATTTGTTGGTTCTGGTCAGCAGTCTTCCATACACCCTTGATTTGTTGGTTCTGGTCAGCAGTCTTCCATACACCCTTGATTTGTTGGTTCTGGTCAGCAGTCTTCCATACACCCTTGATTTGTTGGTTCTGGTCAGCAGTCTTCCATACACCCTTGATTTGTTGGTTCTGGTCAGCAGTCTTCCATACACCCTTGATTTGTTGGTTCTGGTCAGCAGTCTACCATACACCCTTGATTTCTCCGGTCTGGTCAGTAATCTGCCTGTTATATTCCTTTGCAAAACCAAGTGATATAAACTTTTAGATGGTAATGGAATTGTTACTTATCTTGGTAACCAGTTAGGCACATACACATATAATATTAATGCATCATTATATTAGTGGGGTCAGGTCGAGATGTTGTTTGCCATTGTAAGTTTTTTTTCTAGACTTTGTTGCTTTATATACATCGGTATCAAGAAAAGTAATCTATCAGTGGAATTATGTTCAGTGATATAGTCTGTCATGTTTTTGATATCAATCAATAAGAAGGGATGCATGATCAGTATGACTGAATCTTAAGGCAATTAAGCATGCATAAATAGGGAATTAAGCTACCGTCAGATACAATTCATTTAATGCAACGCTGAGGAGTGAAGTAAACCGTAATGTAGCATCTTCATCTACAGAAACAGCATGTCTAGACAGGAAGGAGTGAGCATTAAGTTCAGATTGTTAGTGTCATTGTATGAAGAAATGCTTTAATATGGGAAAAATAGCATGATTTCCTTTAAGGTATCAGACTGTAGAAGAGACAAAATGACGATGTCAGGACATGGCTAGATTGATGTTGAACAGATGTAAAATATAACTGCTGTGATCCAAGACAGCTTCAGCATTTAATCATGGTACTGCTTTTTTTACCTGATTTATGAAGCAGGGTGTTCTGATGTGGCTTCATTGATGAGTGGCAGGTAAACGAGCAGTTGGCAGGGACCCCTGTCCTGGAGGGACATTACTTACAGTGGTGGGCAGGTCTGATGGATCTTTGGTAGATAAGGCAGGGTATGTTTAGATGCAGGTAATAATTAGGAGGGTAGGAAGTGATGATTGACTGAGCCTAGTCTTGAAACAGGAAAGTTCTGTAGGACCTGTCCAGACTTTGATTGATGTAAAGTTGTTGTAGCCTCACAAATGAAAATGCAGTAATTATGTTGAACGATTGCAATCTTTCTTTGAAGTCTCTGTAAAAAGCTTCTTGTCTACAGTAAATATAATATATTGCCCTGGTTTGTAATTAGATCAGTTGAATTAAGCAATGGGGAATTGATTCAAATTCTTAATCCATAACCCTTTCCCTCATGTAGACTCATTTTGACGCACTCAGTAGGCACCACATAAAGCCTGATCTGCAGAAAACCACAGTTAAACCTTACCTAATTTAATTATAAAGTCCTCATTTCCAGACCACTGAGGAGCAGCGAACAGCATAAAACCTGATCAGCCTGCGAGTTACTCGCAGGCTGATGTGGTTTTATGTTGTTCGCATAGGTCTTTTCATGGTTTCCTCTATGAGGGAAAGGGTTATAAAGTTTTGTTTATTATGATTTATTCTTTTATGTCACTTAAGAGAGAAAAGGTAAGTGGAACACACAACCAAACATCGGTGAAATAGACAGATTTTATTTATCCACTAGTTTCAACAATGGTCCTGATCAGGATAATAAAAAAAGTATGATACAGTTGCCCCTAAAGTATACAAAAAAAAGGAATAGGGTGTCGCATAATCAGTAATAAAATAGAATAAAGGAATACAAAAACAATCTAACAAATCCAAAAAAGTAACATGTACATCATTCAGTTGTAGCAAAAAGGTAAGTTGTAAGGTATTCTGTATTAAAAATGCTGTAGATTTAGTATATAAAAGTGTCTGTGTCAGTATATGTTTCTCTTTCATCTTGCAAGATTGTTGCACTGCTGGCGCTGGGGGTCAAATGTGTTTCTGAAGTTAATTGGTTGTTGTGTTTTATGTCACTTATTAAACTGTAATTTAGTGCATAGGGGTTTGGCACAAAAGGTGAGTCATATATCACTATATATGTAATATTACAGTGATACATAAATATGACTCACCTTTTGTGCAAGACCCCTTTGACATAGTGCTAAGAGTTGCAGAGATGGTTCACCAGAGACCAGACATTTCTATATCTGTATTGTTGTACATTTGTTTTGGACTGTAAGCCTCAGTGGCTGTTGCCCTGATTCCCACAGTAACCAGGTGTGCTGCCAGCCAGGTGGGCCAGGAACCAGTTGTAATTATCAATTAATGCAGGTGCAGTAACAGATCTGATTTATTTTTAATGTCTGGCAGAGGGGAGAAGGCATGGTGAAATAGTGCCCCACAAGAGTTTATAATGAAGTTTCTTCAAACAGTTCTAGATGTGAGTGCAATATAAACACTCTTGCAGAAGAATTGAATTTATGGTTGAAATTCATTAGTTTTTGAATTGCATTGAGACTGTGTTTTGATCAAGCTGAATTATCGTTTGAGCATGTGGAGGATCTGGATGTTGTTCTTTTATCTTCCAGAAATCTTTTTTCTTCTTTTTAGCTTACCTGAGCACTTGTGCTCAGGATGAGCTTTTGTGACCGCCTTTTGTCCGTCGTCAACAATTGCTTGTGAACACTCTAGAGGCTACAGTTTTGGCCCAATCTTCATTAAAATTGGTCAGGATTTTGTCTACATGATATCTCGGATGAGTTCGAAATTGGGTCACATGGGGTGAAAAACTAGGTCACCAGGTCAAATCTTAGAA
>CM037779.1:50077844-50127844 GCA_021229015.1 Solen grandis | reverse complement strand
CATATATTAACCGAGTATACCATTGGATAATCGGCTATCTCAAAGAGTGGTATTCTGAAAAAATATCAGTGTTGATTTCCTTTTCTTCAAGTGACATGGCTTTACAATTCTGAGACGAATTCAGGCTGCTGCCATTTTTGAATTGATTATCTTATAAATCCTTGTGGCGTGTACATGCACTTTCATTTTGTATTTGTATGCTGCAATATTTGATAAGGACCAATATTTTGTAGATCGGAGCCTATTTTAGGTACAAACGGCTATATTTAATTGTGATAAGAACCACATCAATACTTTATAAAAATGGAATTCTAATGCTTTATCTTGATTGAGAAATGATACTCGTTCAAAAGTAACGTTAAATGTATTTCTCGGATATACTCTATCAGGGAAATATTCTGACAGCTCTTGGATGGATCGTTTAAAGATAATGTCACTTCTTAGCGATGAGCATATATGGAAGAACAGTTGGACATGCGTCAGGACGATTTGACTGGGCATGAAACCATGTCACTTGTCTACGGAGTAATTTGTTCGCAAGAAAAAAAAACTGCTCCCATCTCGTATAGACCCCAAACGATAAGTTAAGACATACTTAATTTATTTAGATTTAGAATTGATGACAGGAGATATGCCATATTGAACAGAAAAATGTATTTTTGTATTACTTTAACACTTGTTATAGTAATCGTTAAGAAGTCACACATGCGTGCTTGATTATTCCAATATCAAATTTGTAGGAATATTATAGGTGTTAATAGGACATTTGTATATAATTATTTTTCACAGATTAATTAAAGACGTGAATAAGGCGAATAATTTATCAAATTTGATTGAAACTAAATATGGCATATCTATGTCTTTCCGTGTAGTTGTCATATTAACACTTTAATGCATGACAATATGCCAACCACGTGTATATTAAAGATTCATAAAAATTGTTCTAAATATTTCAACAATGTATTGCTTTTTCTGTTAATATGATATTTTGTTATCATAATTTAACATATTGCCTAGTCATATTAGACTCAACAATCCTGTTGTGGTAATCCAGGCTTTTGTCAGAACGTTATATATATATATGTCTTTTCACGAGACAGACTGTGATTAATTAACCAGAATATTAAAGTATATCATTCTGTAAAGAAAGAGGTAATATCGAATTTTGCTTGCTCAATATATCTTATTTATGAACATTAAAAAGTGTGACATCAATATTATTTTATTGTAACGGTGATTGAATAATGCCTTTTGAAATGCAATTTCACTGAAAATCTCTGCAAAATCTATTGACATTTGACTTTAAACTGTAATGCTAATCCTTTTTATTCAAGTACAATACAGATGCCATCACTAATGGATTTTTCCTTTTAGACATAAATAAGAAGTTAATTACTTTTTTGTCTAATTGGGCTATGAGAGTTATGTATATTTTATGAATTATAAATCGAGTTTTAGAGATGAAAATTCGGTCTTCGTAACAAAAACATCCAGTAGTATATATTTTGATATGGAAGAGCCATATCTTTAGACTTGTCGTGAGGTTCACCGAAATGTCACCAAGATATATTTGTAAACGTTTTTGTTACGGTCCGATCTCTTGCTAACCTTTCAGACAGTTGACTTCTGTCAGGCAGTTAATTTTGAGAGTCACACTCAATGTGTCACGCGCCTTGACGGAGACATGGCGGAACATAATACAACCACAGTTTATATACATACATCTTCGTGTAAAATAAATAGCTTTCGGCAAGCTGACACAGAAGATAGAATATTGAGTTTTCACGTGAAACCAAATCAAATTTCAATGTATCCCAAATTGAATCAATACGAAAGTGCAAAAAGAAAATGATTTAACAGTCAATGGTTATGCAAATCAAACTGCATACATATTGTAGGTTATGTGATGTAAGGATAGAGTTTATCTCATCAATGTTACTTTAACCATGTAAATACTTAGTATCGTTGGCAATAGTTACTGCCAAAATGCAGTCCAGTTGTGTGGTAGCATATATCACAGCTGATCCGAAGGATGTGGATTCGAGAACTCATCACCTTCCCAGGAGCAAAATACTACACATAAGTCGTAAGATATCTTGTTTCGTAGTCTACGAAGAAAGGAATACCTTTAACAAAGTATGTAAATGTCAAACAGAATCTAACATGAGTTGACTTGACTTGACTTGACTATTTGAGGTTACCGCCGCTTCGACAGTATTTCAGTCATATAGCGACGTCTAGCTAATTACAGGTGGAGGAAGACCCCGAATGCACGGAGGCATCCGGGTAGAACCACCGACCTACCGTAAGCGAATCTAACATGAGTTTAAATTTGATTCAAATATGTGATCAAAAGGGGTTCTATATTCACCCCTTTCAGAAGGGTTTTTATGTTCACACTTTCAGAAAAAAAAAGTTAAGTATATCATTCATGAAGTTCCTATTTGACTGTTATTGTTTTATTAATGCAATTGATCATATACTGACCCAACGGGGGACCTCTACAACTTTATCCGAACACTATTCACAAAACTGTCAATGTATATTTCGTATAAAAATAAAATCTGTTTGGATACACTTCTCCAAAGCCTGATAATTAACATGCATTTACATGTGGTCAAGTATAAACGATATTAAATGTTTCATGCAATATCTCTTATTTTAAAAATGCTTATTACAAATTAACAATAGCAATAAAAATTATAAATAATAATTATAATCTAAAACGATTTAAGCCGGGTCGTTAACCTTAGTAGGAAATATATAAATGAACGGAATAGGATGTGTGCTAGATTCCAACTGCTACAGGTGGCTTTTCATATGATACACATGTATTAAAAGTGTCGGCATACATGGAGGTAACACTGACATTTATTTGGAAAATGTATTAAAAATATCAAATAAATGAGAGAATTTCCGAAATATTAATTAAATTGCACTTTACGTGGCCAATCGGAATGTAAAATAAAATTTCGAACACTGTGAGATCCGACAATGAAATGAGGTTAAATATCAAAATGTATACCAAAAGCTCGAATGTTCAAGTCAATGCTTTGTAAAGTCCACGCAATTTCAGATAATTCCAATTCAGTTTATGATTAAATCGTAGTATGAAATATTCATTTACCTCAACAGCATATAATGGAGACTCTAAAATAACAGATTTCCTTTGCTGGTATCAGTTTCTGGAAAATGTGCATTTATATTTAGACATCGACCTTGCACATCAGTATGTTGTTTATAATTCCAAAACAACTGTAAGGATATAAGTTTAATTTCAATAGAAACGTTGTAAGACGTTTAAATCATTAAATGATCTGTATTTCGTTTCAATCTAAAAGATATAATATTTTCTTATCGCAGAAAATATACAGACTTTTCATAAATCAAATTATGTATTTTGAGAAGAAAAAAAATGCCGCCATGTCTGGAATATTCTTGTTCCAAGATGCATTACTGGCGTCTGTCTCCAACTGATAATTTTGTGTCGAGGAAAGTTTTAAGAAACACACACCAGCAAGGCGAAAATGTCCATTTGCTGTTGATGCTGGTAGGAATTAATGTTGAAATGTATAAAGAATGTGACTGATTAAAAATAGATTCGTAAACAGATATATAGCATTAGCACCTGTCCTGGTCGTTGTGGAAAAAAGAGTCTGTTAAACATCGCATAAATCTGAATTCTAAACATAGGAAGTGGCTCCAAGATGCTCTTAAAAGTGCAGGAAATGATAATTTGCGGTTTAACGGTAAGTAAAGGTCTATCTAACAGAAAGCGCAGGAAAACATTTGTCATTCATTGTCTAAACTCTGTCTTTTCGTAGAAATATTTAAGAGAGTGTTTAATCATTTTATTTCTGAAACCAGACAAACTAATGAAAATCTTAGTATGTTTCGCCCGGTGAAGTCGATTTTTTCTGAATACCGAATTTGTGATCATTGATATTTATTCACTTAATATTGCGAAATTCAAATTTTATGTAATGGGTTTTATCGAAACGCATGCTCATGGTGTCAATAAATTTGATCACCACCTTTAAAGTTAATAATGGAATCAGTTAAAAGATATTTTAATTCAAGTCGATTTTATAAGATTTTCTTGCAAAGCATTTGTAAATTGATTGATGTTTTTACTGGGAAATGGCGATTAAATTATGCAGTATATTTTTTCTTTGCAACATAAAATCCAGTCAGTGCGGGAGGATGAGTTAAATTAGTTTTCATTTCATTTGCTGAAGTTTTTAGCGTCCATATTTGATTCAACAGACAAGTGTAACAAATGGAAATGTGGGAATTGAACAGATGTAATTAATGTATTGTGCTTCAGTTCATCGTTTGTATCATTAACATTTTGAAGACAGCCAAATGTCAATCCACCGGTATCTCCCAGGAACACTGACTTGAATATTATGGTTGGTAAAATTCAATACGTCTACAGGGAAGGTTCATATTTTCAAAAATGTTAACTTCGGTTGAAAGTACAATCAAAGAACATATTTAGAAATTAATTTCGGTTGAAAGTACAATCAAAGAACATATTTAGAAATTAATTTCGGTTGAAAGTACAATCAAAGAACATATTTAGAAATTAATTTCGGTTGAAAGTACAATCAAAGAACATGTTTAGAAATTAATTTCGGTTGAAAGTACAACCAAAGAACATATTTAGAAATTAATTTCGGTTGAAAGTACAATCAAAGAACATATTTAGAAATTAATTTCGGTTAAAAGTACAATCAAAGAACATATTTAGAAATTAATTTCGGTTGAAAGTACAATCAAAGAACATATTTAGAAATTAATTTCGGTTGAAAGTACAATCAAAGAACATATTTAGAAATTAATTTCGGTTGAAAGTACAATCAAAGAACATGTTTAGAAATTAATTTCGGTTGAAAGTACAATCAAAGAACATATTTAGAAATTAATTTCGGTTGAAAGTACAATCAAAGAACATATTTAGAAATTAATTTCGGTTGAAAGTACAATCAAAGAACATGTTTAGAAATTAATTTCGGTTGAAAGTACAATCAAAGAACATATTTAGAAATTATCTGCCATAAACCCCCCGCTGAAAATGATACCAAAACAACATAACACAAACCAGGACACAGAAGTTCCCACCTCACTCTTGGAGGCAATGATCTTGTGTCTACTGATTAAAGCAGTGGTAACACCTGACAGTAACAATATAATTTCTGATACGAATCTTCATACACAGTTTTTGTATCAAAGATTTCTCATCTTGTCAAATCAGAGAAATCCATTATGCGGAATACTGGACTTATTGCATGAAATACAAATAGTTGCTTGTATACACCTAAGACTGGATTTTTACGTTGCGACAGGATTATTATCATGATAATGTGTCAGGATGACATTGGTCACTGTTAATAAATATATATTGGTATTCCATTATTGTATTTGGCACGTTATCCACAGTCGCATGCTGTCAGACCGTTATGTTGCTCTTCTCACATGGTATACAAATGGCTTTACTGAGTGATTTGTTTTACAACAAATACTGTCAACTGAGCTAGCTATCCTGCTTGGCCTTATTCAGCTTACTCTATAACAGTAAACAATATAATACCTGATCACTTTGCATAAATTCATGAACTGCTCAGTATTATGTATATGTCGAACCTTACTTTGTAATATCAACGACGTTTAAAATAATACACTTTAAAGTGACTATGGAAAATGACGTTTTATTCATTCTCACGGCAAACATATACACATGTATGAACATCTTACTTAAAGGAACTGTAGCTTACTTATAATATGCACTAGCATCTTCTTTGTCCACACACCAGAGGTGAACATCTTTCTTCTAAACTTGAATGAGTTGAATAAATGTATTAAGTTACATTCCGTATATCTTAACCCTCAAGTACTTTTAGAAATGATCCTCAAACTATAAAAGCATATTCATAATAACGATCATGCAAGTCTTCGAAATGCCCTGCCTTGACATCATTTGAGGTAGATATGGTTGTAATAATTTTGGCATGGTTTAATATCTGATAGGTCTCTCCGACAGCTGGCACGGTTTAATATCTGATAAGTTTCTCCGACGGCTGGCATGGTTCAATATCTGATAGGTCTCTCTGTCAGCTGGCATGATTGAATATCCGATAGGTCTCTCCGCCAACTGGCATGATTCAATATCTGATAGGTCTCTCTGACAGCTGGCACGGTTTCATATCTGAAAGTCCTCTCCGACAGCTGGCATGGTTTAATATCTGATAAGTCTCTCCGACGGCTGGCATGGTTCAATATCCGATAGGTCTCTCCGCCAGCTGGCATGATTCAATATCTGATAGGTCTCTCCGCAAGCTGGAATGATTCAATATCTGATAGGTCTCTCCGACAGCTGGCATGGTTCAATGTCTGATACGTCTCTCCGCCAGCTGGCATGGTTTAACATCTGATACGTCTCTCAGCTAGCAATTAAACATCACAGGTTTAAAAATCAAAGGATTATTCTGTGCTTTGCAGATTGTATAGAATGGACTACACCATTGTAAGAGCAAACAAAGAGGATGGATCTTGATACGACAGCCCCGAGTCTGTTCTTTTTGCCAATATGTCTATATGAGGTAAACACAACAGTCAATCAATTTATTACAAGAACATAACGGGACGATACAAGGGTTAACACAACAGTCTATAAATTTATTACAAGGACATAACGGGACGATACAAGGGTTAACACAACAGTCTATCAATTTATAACAAGGACATAACGGTACGATACAAGGGCGGGACGATACAAGGGTTAAAACAACAGTCTACCAATTTATAACAAGGACATAACGGTACGATACAAGGGTTAAAACAACAGTCTATTAATTTATTACAAGGACATAACGGGACGATGCAAGGGTTAACAATACAGTTTTTCAATTTATTACAAGCTCATAACTGGACGATACAAGGGTTGACAGAACAGTCTATCAATTTATTACAAGGACATAACGGGACGATACAAGGGTTAACACAACAGTCAATAAATTTATTACAAGAACATAACGGGACGATACAAGGGTTAACACAACAGTCAATAAATTTATTACAAGAACATAACGGGACGATACAAGGGTTGACAGAACAGTCTATCAATTTATTACAAGGACATAACGGGACGATACAAGGGTTAACACAAAAGTCAATAAATTTATTACAAGGACATAACGGGACGATACAAGGGTTAACACAACAGTCTATAAATTTATTACAAGGACATAACGGGACGATACAAGGGTTAACACAACAGTCTATAAATTTATTACAAGGACATAACGGGACGATACAAGGGTTAACACAACAGTCTATCAATTTATAACAAGGACATAACGGGACGATACAAGGGTTAAAACAACAGTCTATCAATTTATTAGAAGGACATAACGGGACGATGCAAGGGTCAACACAACAGTCTATCAATTTATTACAAGGACATAACGGGACGATACAAGGGTGAACACAACAGTCTATCAATTCATTACAAGGACATAACGGGACGATACAAGGGTGAACACAACAGTCTATCAATTCATTACAAGGACATAACGGGACGATACAAGGGTGAACACAACAGTCTCTCCATTTATTACAAGGACATAACGGGACGATACAAGGGTGAACACAACAGTCTATTAATTCATTACAAGGACATAACGGGACGATACAAGGGTGAACACAACAGTCTCTCCATTTATTACAAGGACATAACGGGACGATACAAGGGTGCAACACAACAGTCTATCAATTTATTACAAGGACATAACGGGACGATACAAGGGTGGACACAACAGTCTATCAATTTATTACAAGGACATAACGGGACGATACAAGGGTGAACACAACAGTCTATCAATTTATTACAAGGACATAACGGGACGATACAAGGGTGAACACAACAGTCTCTCCATTTATTACAAGGACATAACGGGACGATACAAGGGTAACACAACAGTCTCTCCATTTATTACAAGGACATAACGGGACGATACAAGGGTGAACACAAAAGTCTATAAATTCATTACAAGGACATAACGGGACGATACAAGGGTCAACACAACAGTCTATCAATTTATTACAAGGACATAACGGGACGATGCAAGGGTCAACACAACAGTCTTTCAATTCATTACAATGACATGACGGGTCGATAAAAGCCACACAATGTAACTAAACAGATCGATATATCTTCTACAACAAAATGATAGGAAATTTAAGGTGTCATAAAATGCGTAAAATAGAAATTCTTATTTACATACATCCAACATGTAATCGATTTTGAAATGTGGAAACAGAAAAAATAAACACACATTAATAAATTAAGCAGCGACACTAAAGGTGAAGTTAATTTAAAAAAATGTAATGTTATGAAGTACGTATGATTTCAGTGCATGACGTGTAATTAAGTACCAAAATTAACAGAAGAGAACAGGATTCGAAGAGCCAAACTGAGCCAAAGTATTGTTATCAAGTATTTTTTATGTAATTAAGTCATACGGGATTTTGTACAATCTGTAGTCCTTTCTTTAAATGAATTAGAATTAAAGAAACCTAATGCACCAAAATATTTACATGATGTCTGAATTTAAATATTCTCATAAAGTAACGGTTTTATACTCAAGATGTTTATAGGACAATTTAACACCTTCTGTATACGACGTTATTGCTTTTACATCGCTGCATTCTTATAAAATATTAACCTCTGTGTGGGAATTTTATTGTCATTGTAGAAGTGTTGTAGGCCTATCAGAGCAATGATGTTTAAGTTGGAGTGTTATGGCTGCATATCTGAGACATCCTAACAGTTTAATACCATGCGGACCAGCAGTATGCGAGATGTTATGAAAAAAATGAAAACGATTTCCTGATATTAGAAATTGAACGATTGTTTGTCTTACTGTGACAGATCATTTGAATTTTGCAACTTAGATAAAAAAAAGGAAAATGCAAACTATTTTCTCCTTCATTTTGTAACATCTTATGGCAGTACCATATAACATATACAAAAAGTCCAGAGTAATTACTGAAACAGAGAAAAATGTGAATACAGCTGACTGTCCTGGCCTTACAATATATTTTCTGTTTGGAATGCTTCATTCAATTGAACCATTTCTATACTACCGTGCCAGACAAATGTTGGGTTAAATCACACGTCATGCCACAGTTACGCTTATTCTCTATTATATGTGTCAGAATACTGACAAATATCTCCCGATATTTTGTTTCCATAACGATCGACTTGCTTAAGAAGCAAACATTATCACACGATTTTGCGTATCAAACAATCACGAAAATTCATGATATTACAGATAATGTCAATATATATCCATTGCGATTCTCAGTAATTAAAACGTTTATAATGTGTTACCGCGGAAATGTTCTTTAATTACCAATATTTTTGCGAATAATGGAATATTTCATATGAAGGGTTTCCTCTAATACAAAGAGAAATCCCCCCATTTTTTCCTGATGTATATTTCTATGTGGCATTACGTAGAATTACACATTATGAATTGAGGTGAATTTTGTTTAACGTTTCGATATCCCTTCGATATGTTAACAGAAAAGGAAGGAATAAGACATAAAACAATAATGGATAGAGAAATGACGCCATTGGAAATATAATTGCAGGAATCGAAGCATGATTGTGTGACATACAGGGAATATTCTGTCGCAGGATTTGGAAGTAACCTACACCCGAGTCTGCTTTTGTCATTTTTGTACATCAATACACAGTGTTTGAAGTAAATTAAAATATTAACTAATGGCGTTATGTGGCAGATTACTTATATTCACAATTTCTTATAAGAACACTATAAAAAATGTCAATCGGAAAAATATCAATGTTGGTTCTACTCTTTTTCCTTTGACATGGAATCACATTTCTGAGACGAATTCACAATGTTTCCCTTTTCTGGATTCTTAAGTAATAAAACCATAATGTATAGTAACTTCTCGGGGCGTTTATATCCAAGCAAATTTTGTACACTGATTTAGATGCATTGAACATGTTAAGTTGAAAATGCTCTAAACTTTTGTAGGACGGAGCCCAAGTTAATGTCATTTCTAAAGATTAGTTCCAAATATGGTTTGGTATCATTGTCTACTGTGTAAATTGTCAGTGTGGAAGATTATATCTGTCTCATATAGATTGCAAAATGACTGGAATAATGTCGGTAGAACGTTAACTACAAGCAAACAAATAAACAAATACATCCATAAAAAGCAACATTTTGATAAGAATAAGAATTGATGACCAGAAAATGTTCTGCATTTAAATGAAAACTATATTTTGCATCACTTTAAAACTAGTTACAGTAATTAACCAGGAGACACACGTGCATGCTTGATGTTTAAATGCATCAGTATTATTCCAATATCAATTTTGTAAGGATCCCCTTGGCGTTAATAAGTAAACGATTGTATAGCCCCAGTGGCGTGAATGCGGAAGAATAAATTGACTGGAAACTACATGCTATATTATTAGGTATTTGTGCAAATTATGATTTTTTTGGTTCATTGGAAATAATGGACCATACAATTGTATAGGTTTATGAAAATCACAGTCGTATTCATGATTGACATGTTCTTTTGGAATTGTTTAATTTTATTCATTAATGTCATGTTACTACTATAAGTAGATTGCATAAATGATTGACTCTATTATATATCATAAATATACTTTTTTTGCTGTATTTTAGGCCCGATGTTATCATTTTTAAACGAAATTTTATTTTTCTTCTAAAAATATTCTTTTCTTTAAGTAGTACAATCCGTAAATGACTACATATTTTCTTAGAAGTGTCTTACTTTATGTTTCGCGATTTAAAATGTTGCACAATACAATCTCACCGTCCCAGGTTGCCGAGTGGTTAGAGCGTCCGCTTTGGGAGCTGGAGGTCGTTGGTTCGATTCCCGGCCGCGACATACCAAAGTCGTAAAAATTGTACTGTTATAACTAACTTGTTTGGCGCTCAGCATATGATGGAAGTTGCAGGGCTGGATGGCCCGGTGTCAGGATAATATGACTGAGTGTGGTATCATGCCACATGTCTACGGTGTGATACTGCAGTGTAGCAGCACGCACTATCTTTGTCTCAAGTAGACATCGTCTCCAAATGACTGAAATAATGTCGATGGGACGTTCAACCCAACAAACAAACAAAAAACAACAACATTAAAAACAACCATTATACAATCATACATGCTTGCAAAAGGCAATTAGGAAAAAGTCATCTTTGTATTAGATTAAAAAAACATAAGGTCACTTTTTTGGATACGGACGAGAGTATACAATGTCATGTACAACACATAAATATATTTGTGGTTTTATATCACGAGGAAAATGAAGTGGATGGATTTGAACAATGTCAAATCAACATGTCAGACTAACAATTTCCGAGACCTCAAAATTTTGTTTCTGAGTAATGCCTTTATATCTTTGAAAGCAGACTTTGTGAGAAAGGGTGAGCCACATAAACAACTCATGCTTGACATAAATTTCATGTGATACTCGTTGATGCGTTGATGCGCAAACGCAAGTTTCAAGTACATGTACATATAAAGGCTAAAAAAAGATTAAACTAGTTTTTGCCTGACCCGGCATGAACAACATGCCTGAGTGTTATTGATCGCACATATAAATGTATGGGTGTCCGGAATGTGAGATATATGCTAACATCTATCTGCTTCAAAACGGGTAGGTATTTCATTTCTATCGTTTTCATGTTGACTGCCATTAAATTAATAACAATTTTATCATTTATGGACAGCAAGGTAGTCTAAACCTTTTCCGAGGGATGACAAAAGTACAAGCTGGTTTATAAACAATGTACATGGGTCTATTCAAATTGAGAAAAAAGTGCATTACATGAGAAAACATAATGTCGACTTCAAGTTTTTAAAACATTCTTTCACAAACAATTATCATAAATTAATGTATATTGTTAAGAAGAATATGTATACATTGTATTCATTTAACATATTTCCGTTCTTTTATCAAAGAGAGAGAGGGAGGGGTGGGGGGAGAGAATTACCTGGATAATAAAAAAACAACAAAAAAACATTGAATGTTAATCATGCTCCCATCGTTGAACGAGAAAACTAAATGAAATTACCTATTTTCAATCATAAGATAAATTTCGATAATTTCGCTGATAAACGAAACCGAATACAAGTGCATGCCACCAGAAATTTCCGGAAATAATAAACTCTTCTGATATGTATTATTTTTAAATCCTTTTTGTTGATATTTCCAGGGAGTTGCAAGCAGAGCATTACAAAAAGAGGGTTTATGGCATTCATTTCAGCATTCAAGAAATTACAAACAAAAAAAAAACAAACAAAAAAAACGCCATAAAATTCCTATACCATTTCTCAATTTGAAAAAAAAAAGATATTTTACCATTTGCATTCGAGAATTAATCATTTGGGTGCACCAGTAGTTGCCAATGTGTAATACGTGTGTTTATTGTCCAGAATCTACAAGTCCATTACTCTGACAAAGCTATAGGATACCGACGCTCTCCTTCATTCAGTGAAGTGCAATGAGGAACAACAGTACATGCAGGAAAGCAGTGATTGCATTTTATAGCAATGGAGTTCGCGTTTTATTCCACATTCACTGTTGCAAATCCGAGACTGCCTAATGGTGTACCTCCGGAAGACATTAGTAACAGTGCGTAGAGCATGTTATTACAAGATATGGATTGATCTTGAAACATAGAATGGAACCATACTTCTAGAAGAGTTACAGAATCCTTTTATATAAGCTGATCCTGAAAGGAAGATAATGTGATGCGTAAAACAGAATCAATTAAAAAGATAGTTAAAAAGATTAAATTTAATCACATAAACTATTGAAATCAATCAAGTAAATAGGATTCATTATTAAGTAAGAATTTGTAAGGGCGAAGTGTCTAAAAAGTTAATTTTTTTAACGTATTTTGTTGAAACAAACAATGACATGTATTGCAATGTGTTATTTGTTTGATTGTTTGGATAAAAACAAATTTCCATTTTTGTGTTCCCATACAATACAGTACATAACAAATCCTTATGTATGAGCTTTGTCTATTATATAGATATAGCCGTTGGCATGTATCCTTTTTACATAAATTAAACCGGTTAGAAAACTAGCAAGAGCTCATGATCCCAACTTTACATTCTAAGTTACAAAGTTCAGATATATCGTCCCACATGTGAAAAAAATAAATCTCAATGAAAAAAAAGCACCATAAGCAAAATCAATCGATATGATTATGGAGCTTTTTCAGTTTGAATCTAAGACTAGATTCGCAGTCGCATCAGACAAACGTAGGACTAAATTACAAATTCCATCACCAAGACCTGTATGCTATAAATATTCGTCAAAATATCGACAGGCATCCAGAAATATATTGTTTCCTTAACAATTTACTTACCCAAGAAAAACTTTGTCATTTGAACATCGTTTTGCTAACCAAAAATTCCAGACATCTTATAATATTACAGATATTTATGCGCCTCAAGCCCATCACGGTTTCCATGATTTAACTATTTACAGCGTCATGTCGCGAGAAAATCTTCCAAGTTTTCGAATAAATCAAGATATTTTCAATGGAAAGGAGTAATCTGGACTTTTCCACATCTGCAATTATTACCATCCAAAGGAAATATGAATATGAAACTCAAAATAAGATAATTTTAACTTGGATAAATATATAACGTTGTTTACATAATTTTCGCGTTTGCAATGGATGTGAGAGTTGATGGTAGTGTAATTTTTCATATTAATAACTTAAAAAAAGAAAAGAAAAAAAGATGACATCTAGTAGCATGGACACTCTCAAGCTATGTCCACGAAGACTATTTTCTGGACCATTACGCTCCCTAGTATGCAGAGGCTCTCACATGTCTAGTAACTTCCTTTCCTTAGTCAAATTACTTCTTGCAGCTAAATTGTAAAATCTTCATGTTTTGCTTATATTGAAAAATAGCTAAAAGTTTTAATTGATTTAATAGAAATCTTTTACAATTTCATTAAACTACGAGTATACTTCTGTCTTCAAGACATATTTATAATATATACATTGCTTCGTAATCTTCTACATTTAGGATTTATAATAAAAAGAAATTTTAAATTAAATAGGAAACATGGCGGAAACTACTTTCGGATTTAATTTCACAAACAATTTGAATGGATATTAATTTGTTCGAATTTCATGATTCATCGAGGATATTAATGTCAAAAACCTTCTACAATATATTTAAGTGGTACTGTCTGCATATTCTTCCATTAGCAATTAATGTCTTATTGAATACCTCTCAACACATTTATCTACAAACATGCTGTTTCCATCGATGAACCAAACTTTCATTTATTATATTTTAAAGTTTAAAATGCATTTGCCTAACACGGACGACGTGATTTTATAGTCACCATAAAACGTCTCTTTAACTCAGATCAACAGTATATATAATTAGATATATGCACAACTGACTGGGTTTGGCACGTGCTAAACAGTCGTCTAGTGTTAGTTTATAGCGACATAGCAGAAAAATGGTATTTTAAACAAAATTTCTCAACCAAAATGGTAAAATTGCATATAAACATAAACCCGCATTTTGAGAGAACAGACAGACATGGTTTACCCCTGCTCTTAACATGACAAGTATTCAAGGGTAGGTAAACAATGATCTAATTCATAATCTAGTCACGTGTTTGTTGCAGATAAATATGAGCTCGTCATTGATTTTTTACGTAGTACATCCATGTTATTTACCATAGTTTGAGACTATTGTCATTGCGGCCCGCTGCAGCGGGCCGCACTATTTAATACGGGGTTGGAAAGTCGCTATGGAGAATTTGGCAGACTGCTTTACATTGGTTCACATTTTGTACTAAAAGTCATGTAGATGACGACTAAAATAAATTAAAATCGGACACAGTCTACCTTTTTGCTAGACTGCTTTAATTGTTATTATGACGGTAGTTTCGTATATGTTTATATGTAAAACTTTAGACGCAGTCTAAATATTTCTTAATTATTTCAAATCATTCAACAAAAATATAATTCGTATTTATTTTACATTATGTTTTGATAATTGTTTGCAGATTAATTCTTCAAAAGATAAAAAATACTTTACTTCAACAAAACATTATTTTTTCTTTAAATTTCCTCCAATCAAATTGTTCGAGTGATGATTGAGTGTGGGGTTTACATACTAATTTTCACAGCGCTATACAGTAGTTGGTAGAAAAGAAAAGAAAACATCGATGTTAAACAGAGCGAAACACTCATCCTTGATTATTCCTAACTGCTTTAGGGAAGTTGTTATGGGGATTATATCTCATTGTGATGTTAATTTTGTCTTAATAAAATTCAATTGGGTCAGTTATAGAAACAACAATTTCATATAAATATTTAAGGTTTAGTCATTATAATCTGCTCATTTAATTGTGCTTACATACTCACTTATCATTATACCCCCACAAATGAAATTGGGGGTGGGGGGGGGGGTATATAGGAGTCACCCTGTCGGTCGGTCGGTCGGTCGGTCTGGCGGTCGGTCCGGCGGTTGGTCTACAAATATTTGTCCGGAGCATTTCTCCAAAACTACTGTACATATGTTGATGAAACTTCATAGGTAGATAGACCTTGATGAGAGGAAATGCAG
Organism: Solen grandis; assembly: GCA_021229015.1. NCBI lineage: Eukaryota > Metazoa > Mollusca > Bivalvia > Adapedonta > Solenidae > Solen > Solen grandis. Next base: position 50,112,160 of record CM037779.1, on the reverse strand, counting down.
TGCATAAGAACCATAACTCTGCATGTATTTTGAAAGGAGTTATTGCCCTTTGCCATTTTTAATCTTTTGATTTTGTCCGGACCATAACTCCAATACTAAAGTAGCTAGGTTGATGAAACTTCATATGTAGATTGATCTTGATGAGAGGAAGTGCAGTGCCAAATGATTTTGAAAGGAGTTATTCCCCTTTGTTATTTTTTGTCTTTTGATTTTGTCCGGAGCATTTCTCCAAAACTACTGTACTTATGTTGATCAAACTTCATATGTAGATAGACCTCATCTGTAGATAGACCTTCATTGCTCACACTAACTTTAAACGTTACATACATGTAGTCTTTCACTCACGCAAACTTTTGAAACTGTAATCCTACACATGACAGACTTCCGGTGTGGGTATTGATCACCTATAGTGATAATATTTTTTTTTGGTATGCTTAAAAGCCCAAATCCTATGTGTGAACATTCGTTTTATGTGTCATGTGAATACATCCTGTGTCAAAGATGGGGGTGGGGGTATGAATCACCTTCAGTGATAGTTCTAGTTTAAAGAAGTTAACATATTACGCGTCATTCAAAGTGTTTACTTCTCATTCATCATCAAAAAATTATAATATGCTCATGTGTCATTCAAAGCAGTTCTCATATATGTGTTCATTTACTAGCTTATCATTGCAAAGTACTTAGTACTCACTTGTGCTTAAAAAACAATTGACAAACTTATTACTCAAAGGTGCTAACATATTTACTTGCCATTCAAACATGTTCATATTTTAATTTACTCACAAGTCCTTTGTTAATCAAGTGGGAGAGATACTCAGCTGTGTTTTGTTTAATGTTCATATTCCTTATAAATTTTTTATATATTTCTGTGTAAAATATGTTACAAATTTCATTTATGTATCATTTCTTTCTCATCACACTCAACTTAAATATACATTACAGTACAATTGCAACATACTGAACAAAGTAATAAAACTCTTCAAACACCAGTCATTATCCTGCACTAAAAGATCAATTGAGCATTCATATAAAGTAATATACATACATTTTATAGTACAATTATGAATATGCATTATAGTCATCTTTATATTTGATCCTTGTCAGACTTATGTTTTAACTGTATTCACATGTTGCATTAAATTGTATTCAAAGGTGCTTAATACTTACTTTTCAATGACTTTGTGCTCATATACTTTGTTATTCAATGGTGCTAACTTACTTAATTGTCATACAAACTTAGTTACTCTTCTTCCAACATAGCTTTCATTCAGATATATGCTACCTTATCATCCAATGATGGTTACATGTGCACACATCATTCAGTGTAAATATGTTAATATGTTGACATACTTCCTCCATGTTGAAAAGTTGTGAAATATGCACTTGTTACTTGTTAATGTGTTCATTTCTTTTATATTTTTAGTGTGTGTGTTTTTTTTTCATGTGTAATATTGGTTGTTAATTTGTTCTTTCTTCATTTTTTTTTCTTTTTTGGTATTTCAGTACCATTGAAACATATTGAACTTAGTAATGCATCTACTTTATATAGATTATACTCAAAAACTTAATTCTATATTATTTAAAAAAAATTTTTAACTTAAACTTCTTAAATGTAACAAAACAAAAGCTTTACTTTTAAAAAAAAAATCTGTGTACGCACAATCATGTAAATGCTTTCGCAGTATCCTATATTTTTATTGAACATGTGCCTTGTTAAATGTTTGAAAGAATAAACATTATTTTTTTCCATATAAAATGATTATTAATACATTTATATATTTGCTTCTACTAACAATTCATAACATAATATATACATCTTCCTAGTCTATTTTTCATACAGGGAACATTTTTGTGGTAACATTATATTCAAGAGTTCATAGAACTGAACAGAACATTCCCTAATAGATTGAGATTATTTTTGCTGTAAATATTGTAGAACATGTAAAATAAGTGTCTAAATATGTTTTCTTTTAAAAGTCTACTTGTAAAACTGTTCTTGCATCAATCTTTGGAAATATTTCTGTTTCTAATTTGAGAAAAATTACCAGATACTTGCTGTTTTGAAACTGTGTTCCTTCTTAGCTTTAAATTTTTTATATCATTTGCTCTATGCTTTTTTGAAATGTGCATTAATTGCAAAATATGTTTCAGTTCCTTCTTTTCCCAGTTTAATATTATTTCAATTAAACACAACACCCCTCATTACATTATTCACATGTACTCATACGTTCTACTTGCTCTTGTACATATCTTCTTGCACATTGCTATTTAAAGAAAAATATCTTCATTTGTTACATTTTATTCCAGTTGATCTCCTGTTTTTATTACTTAGCATTTCATTTCTTAACTGAAACTTTTCCAAAAACATTTTTGTTCAATATTAAAAACATCTCTAACACTTTCATTTCAACATTTCATGTTTTAACATTCCTTCTTTAAACTTATGTGGTAACATAATAAATGTCTTACACATAGAATCAGTATTATTTTATATAAAAGACAATTTGATACTTTTTTATAGAAATATATCTTGCAAAACTTAATGAATGTTTTACACATAGAATCAGTATTATTTTATATAAAAGAATCAATACTTTTTTTAATTATAAAAATTTTTTAAAACGTATTAATATATTTTAAACATATGATGTGTTTCAGACAGGATCAATCCTTTACATTCTTAACAATGTGAGTCATCATTACTTTAGAAATAAACATGTGAAAATAAAACATACTTAAAAATTTGACAAAATTTATTTCATGTTCATAGCCACCTACAGAATAATAACCTTATTTAGAAAACTTCATATAACAATTGCATTGTAAAACTTCAATTCTTGTAAAAATTGGAAAAAAAACAAAACAATTTAGAATTGCATACCATGAAAAGCAATGATTTCAAATTATCTTTAAATTTACCTTCAAACATAAATCTATTTCTTTCAAACGTTAAATTTAAGTATTGCGACACAAATGCTAAAAACATGTCAGAAAAGTTCTCGTACACTAAGTTCGAAGGGCCGCTGTGATACTTAGTATCACAGTTTTCTTGTTTTATTTTGTAACCAGATTAAGCAAAATAATTAAATATTGACACACAAGTCGAAACGTCTAAACTGAATGGAATACTACACTCTTAATGCCACATTCTCTAAAGTCCAAATAGTAGTGTTGCTTAAAAAAGTTTCAATGTGTTTATAATATATTTGAAACAAATCTATATAATCAAGGATGATAGGAAATAGGGCTTTTGGTAAAAACTTCTGAAAATTAATCAATATTCCAAACATTTTTCTTAGAACAATAACACATTATTGCACAACCGATGCCTATTGGATGTTCATAGCTCGGTAGACATACAGATTTCTAACCCTTCTCTTAAGAAATACGATTTTGTGTTTTGATGGAATGATACAGTTGTATTTCTCGTAAGCAAATTATTCAATAGAACCGACATGTTAACTCATAATGGAACGAATAAAGGCAGGTGACTTATACCCTAGTTTTTCAGTGCTACGAGACGTTAATTAAGTTTTGTTACATCTAGACCATAAAAGTTGCGTGCCCACGTACAGAGATAAATTATCTGATAGTACATATTGGTAAATAAAACCATGATATATAGACTGAAAACATGACTGTTTGCGGCTATAATTTCGCGGAATATATTAAGATACATACACCAGGACCTATTTCCCCCTGTGACTGGTCCAGTGGTATGGCGCCATCTTGAAGATGAGGGAGAAGTTAGTGATGATAGTGTTTGTCAGGGTTCAGTCACTGTAAATAAAACAGCTGATATTTTCCAGTGACCAAGCAGAGTGTCACAGTGCACCTGTCCAAAACATTGTTCCAGTTTTCAAGGAACTATAGTGTGTGAAGTCAACTGAAACGAATATGAAAATATGATAAAATATGATTAAAAAGTAGTTAACGTACAGTTTTACTCTGTTATATGCAGGATAAAGCTGTTTAACGATTTAAACTACACAGAAAATCAAAAGTCACGTCAATGATCATCGTCAGAAACCCCCCGACACTTATTCCGTTTCATTACAGGACACGATAGAACGGGTGTGGGTATCCCACGATGGCTTAGGGATCAACTCAAATATTTATCACAAATGTCTCTACAAGTAAGCCTCTATAAAATCTCATACTTTATTTCCATTTCTTTTGAGTAAGCAGACGGCCAGAAAAAAACCCAGAAAATGTTCTTACTTAAAACGTATTTATTTCAACGTTATTCAATGTTCCCTCGAATCTTGCTATAGAATATATATGGATACGGACACGCAATTCTTTTTTCATGAAACGTGAGTAACAGTTAACCATAATTCGTATCTTGATCTAATTTGTAAATTATAGATGGTACACTAAATAATTATTTTACCAATCTTTTTCATTTTCTAATTCAGTATATTGAGTTCAGTATATTCAGGTTACAGTTTTGTGTTCCAGCAAAACATGAAATGTCCATTATACAGCGCTCTCGGTGAGTTTGTAATGTAATTATTAGCCGTCAATAAACATTAACAACATTTTTTCCTATTTGCTAACAACTGTCTACATTTTTGTTGTCACGAAACTGTTAAGACAGCTGGAAACACATAATAATTCAATTTTGAATTGTTTTATATCTGTGTTTAGTATTTTTAAACCAATATGCTGTCTTTGAATTCATTTTAAACGAAAATGCTTAGCCCTAATTTCAGCCAATTTTCTCAGGCCGAAAGGCCCATTTCTCTTTCCAATTTTGTTAGAGAATATGTTTTTTGTTCAGGTGCCCTGTCGGTTAGTTACTCTGATCCATTTCCAAACAAAAATTATGTGAAACCATGATGAATTGACAATTTGACAAATAATCCAACTTTTTCATGCTACTAATCTCGAAGTGTTTCCAACCAAACGGATTTTTAATTATCAATACATATATAAAAAGTTTGAAGAAACAACACTTAACTGTCTGCGTACATGCAGATTTATTTTTAAACATTACACACAATGTATATCAGAAAATCACACGTATGTATTGACTCATTAAAACCTAACATTACACACGCAATATATCAGAAAACCACACTTATGTACTGACTCATTAAAATCTAACATTACACACGCAATATATCAGAAAACCACACATATGTACTGACTCATTAAAACCTAACATTACACAAGCAATATATCAGAAAACCACACGTATGTACTGACTCATTAAAACCTAACATTACACACGCAATATATCAGAAAACCACACGTATGTACTGACTCATTAAAACCTAACATTACACAAGCAATATATCAGAAAACCACACGTATGTATTGACTCATTAAAACCTAACATTACACACGCAATATATCAGAAAACCACACGTATGTATTGACTCATTAAAACCTAACATTACACAAGCAATATATCAGAAAACCACACGTATGTACCGACTCATTAAAACCTAACATTACACAAGCAATATATCAGAAAACCACACGTATGTACTGACTCATTAAAACCTAACATTACACACGCAATATATCAGAAAACCACACTTATGTATTGTCTCATTAAAACCTTGTTTCATCTCATGGTCATTGTTACTATTTCTCAAATTTCACTATCAGACAAGAATTTGTTATCTCATCTTCAAAGCCAGAAGTTGCAGGATGTTGAAATTAAAATAAATGTTATCTGCAATCTTTAATATTTCCATATATTATGTTGCTATTCATAATATTTTGAAAGTAATATGAAACATTTTGATATGCATAAATTTCGATGCACTGCGAAAAAAAAAAGGATCCACAGATGAAATAAATTTATTTAGTTATATTACTATATATATAAAGTTAAACATACTTACACACCTAAATATTCTTAATTGCTAGCAGAAAATTATATCAGTTTAAGCTTTTAATAGTTTATGTATATGAAATCTAAAAAACAACAAAAAAACAACAACAACAACAACAAAAAAAAAAAAAAAAACAGAGCGTAGGGCTAGATAAACAGATTCATAGGTTCAAAATCATAAAAAAGGGTCACTGTGAATAAATCATTATATTTTTAGAGTAACTTTGACTATTGAAGATATACATCAACCTATTAGAATGGCATTCTCTCGTTTCTTGCCATCCTGCACTTATTTCATACAATCTGCTTTAAACAGATTCACGGATAACGATTTTAAATATTACCAATACGTGCGAAAAGGGTGCAAATCTTCAAATACCATTTTCTCATTTTATGTGTGACAACTTTAAATGAGTGTTGATGACAGGAAAATCTTACAGAACTTGGAATTAATGAATTGTGTTAGCTCTGATATAAGAATGAATTGAGAAATATTTGGTATATCTACACGGAGGCGTCACGCGTGTTAATGTTTACATTTATCCAATACAGGAGAATGCATCAAATACATGGCTCCTCATTCACACAACTGTTTTCTTGTCTACTAGACGTTTCATACAAAGTTGAAGGACACAGTATTCTTCAATGAAGATAAAGACAAACACATCTGCTGCCTCATACATGTCGGCAAGTGAAGATGCAATATTGACAAAAGCAGTGCAATAGTAAATGTTTAAATATACCTAGACAGCTATAATGCTATTTAAAAGCTGTTTATATATTGTTTATTATATTTATGTTTATTTGTACTGTCGCCATGCTGTAATAACCACATGGGTCTTATGACCTTCTGGTATATATGAAATAAAACTTTGAAACTTTGAAAACATGTAATTTGATTCTGACATCTTACATATCTCATGTCAAAAACACTATCACTACAACTAAACAGCTTATATATAGTTGCCAGAATAATCAAAGACAGTCGAAATCTTTGACGTAGATGTCTTTACATAAAACTCTATGAAAATTTATATGAATATGCGGCGAATTAATTTCCGGGATATGAGAGGAATGACGTGAGAAATCGAAGTTCCAACCAGTCGTTATGTTATTAATGTAATCTCTATCCGACAGAAGAGATCATGCACGAGATATTGATATGCTTGTTTTTTGTTTTTTTTATATAATTGACTTTCTGTCAAAGGTTTAGGGTCATTATTTGGGAGAACATAGGTTATGCACATGATGAACTGACTTCTATGATTTAAGACGAGACGTAAATATATCCTTTGAAGCCCGGTGACTTATAAACACATGTATCTCAAAATTACTCCACGATATAGATTAGTATTCACCCTAGTTGTATGAAAGCTTACAATGTTATAGAATTATATATACACTACAACTACTGTGTGTCGGCGTTACAAGCCGAGATCTACAACGGCGCCATCACACATCTCGACCCTGCCCACAAGCTGCTGACACTTCAATGTTGATAGCATAGACATCATACATAAAGATGTTGACCATTGCTAGTGAAGGATGCCCTACTCCCATTTTCCTATGTTTGGGCTGCCACAGTATCACGTTTAGGGCAAGAAGTTGGGGTGTCGATAGAAGCCTTCCAGCTGGCTTGCAGTAGGTCGGTGGTTCTACTCGGATGCCTCTGTGCATTCGGGGTCTTCCTCCACCTCTAATTACCTGAACGTCGCTATATGACTGAAATACTGTCGAAGCGACGGTAAACTCAAATAGTCAAGTCAAGTCAAGTCAAGTCAAGTCAAGTCAAGTCTGGGGTGCCGATAATAGTATCCATCAAGTCCTAAGCGTCATGCAGCTACGTTGCTTATTTGGGAGACCACCATATATGTACAGATATTCACCTATTTTTTTTAAACAAAAAACAACATATTTTGTATGGAAATCGTATGCCCTTTGCATATACCGATTGGGATTAATTATCATTTTACGTATTCACAATGTTCACAATAGAACAGAAATGTTATCAGATAAAAATGTCCTACAGTGTAATATCATGCTACACTTGTAAGTATACTTATAATTGTACTTCAGTGGATTTTCGATGACAGTAAAATCAAACTGCTTGCTGTGTTATTTTCTAGTTGTTTAATATAAATGAATCACCGATAAAATCACCAAAACATCAGTCACCTCTTTGCCCAACAATGTCGAACCTTAAAGCATGATTAAAGTAATCAAACCAGATGTAATGATTACTAAAGCAAATTTCCTTTTCTTTTAGCAGATTAGCGCCAGCATAACGGGGATATATATGCATATGAAATGGATATTTGTCATATTTTCTTTTAATTGATGCTTATGTTTAATTTTCATAATACATGTACAGATATGCGCCTATGTCCACAGGTAAAATTCGACGGTTTGATATTCTGTCCACGCTGGAACAAACATTATTCAAGACTTTCCTTAACGTTTAAGTTTGACCTTACTAAGAAAGGGTGCAGTATATGTTGTTTGTTGCGGTACTAAGTTTTAAAATTAGAAAAAAGTTTAAATTTTAACATATTTATAAGCAAATAGTAATTTTCAAGAGAGCTTTGTCCATTGAGTTCATGTCACAAATCATAATAGTTTTCTTTTTCAAAAATATTTAAATACTACCAGATATACAATTCATACACATAATCCATATATAGATTATATCCAATCATACTAATGTATGTTTAAATGGGTTTATGATATTTAATATATGTTTTATTTATAAGCTTATAAAAAGCTAACAACATCAACAATATGTTTTATTTATAAGCTTATAAAAAGCTAACAACATCAACAATATGTTTTATCTTTTCTTTGGAATAATTCGAGATTCTGATTAATTCTGACACATTTAGAGCAGTGAAACTCTTTAAGCTAATGTCAGTGAAGACTATATTTAGTACCACCAGGTTCTCCATTACGGATTTTTCATGGCCAATGGCGTCCTTTTCCCCGTTGTTCACAAATAGCTTGGCTTTATTTGTTTCGTGTTATGTATTTTATGCGTAGTTTAAGATTTTAATCTAAGTTTCTTATATTGAGAACAGTCACAATTAATTTAAAACTAATTTTCTGGTTGTTTAAAGATAGTATCTTAGGATGATACATACATGGCTTCGTAATTTCAATTTAATTATCGAATGGAATCCATATATCTCAAACTAAATATGACAGCAACTAATTACAGTTGAATTGAATTTCTAGAACAATTTATAATGGATATTGCTCGAACTTCTTGTTTTTACCATAAAATTTCTAGGGTATAACAGTGAAAAAAAATAAATTGGGATTTATTTGATATTGTCTGTTTTTGTTCACTTGTAATTAATGTCTTATTTAATACGGAATCGGCGAAGCACCTCTAGGGTATAACGTATCTCTCAAATGAATTATCTGCAGGAACTCTGTTTCTTACGATGAACCACTTTATGATTGATGAAGGTTTTAGTTATTATTTTTAAAAGACATTTTTTCTGACTCGGCCAAAACTATTATGTATTCACGACATAGCACATCTGTTTACATAGACCACAAGGAAATAAATAAAGAGTTTACTATTTCATGCATGTGTTCAACAGTCGCCAAGTGTCAAATTCTATGTGGTTGATATTAATATTCAAACTTTCGGAACACCTCGGTTATTTCTAAGAAATATGTCTCTCGGTTAATGTCGGATAGTCGATTATATCTAAAATATTTAGACGACGCTGTTAAGCAGGCTTGACAATTATAATCCATTTTCGGTTTTCAATAGCAAGCAGTAAATTACATATACATGTCTATGACACATTCGTATTCGAGACTGAAATAAAAGTCTTAGATAGTTGTTTCTTCACGCCACACAAAAGGATAAACCTGACAAATATGTTGTTCAGTCAGAGGATTTACTAAATTTCAATAATTACTCAATGGACCCGATTGATGTTATTGCAATGCATTTATAACACGTCTAAAAAAAGCCTATTCACGAAAAAACTAATCAGATGATTAAAATATCTTGGGTAAAGCTAATTCTGAAAATAAATAAAAACATTTATTATTGATTAATTGAATAACCTAAAGCTATGAATGTCAAAGACACTAAGCACATTCGCATAATTTCTTTTTGCACGGAATTCATAGATTAAAGGGCTGAAAAGAATAAGATTGTGTCGATAAATGTCATCATGGGCTTTTAGACGTTTTGTCATCATTTGATGATGATCATTTCCCTGAATATCACATTTTTGTGTTTTGACGAAGTGATACAATTTTGTCTCTCTGTATCATTATATTATAGTTTACTTGCAACTACGAACGGGAATGATTAAAGGTCAACTATACTCGTATTGTCCTAACTTTCCAATACAAGGAGAAGTTAATTAAGTTTTGTTGCACACCGGGCATGATGTTCGCGTCCTCAAGTACTGAGATAAATTACCTGATATTACAGATAGTAAAAATAATACCCCCGAGCCGTAGATTCTTGTGACTTTAATTTCGCGGAATAAATTGAAATACGTACGGCTGAACTTATCCGCTGTCTGACTAATACCGTTCTGAAGGAGTAGGAAGATGAATGTAGTGGTAATCGTTTTTGTCCGGGTTCATTCGTTGCAGATTGTATATCTGACATACGAATATGTCAAGGTTTAACTAGAATGCCACAGAACATCTGTCTTAAAACATTATTTCGGATTTTAAAGAACTGTAGTTCAGGTTTATGGTCAACATAAATATGATCAGATGGTAACAAAAGGAGGATTGCAATGGTCATGGTGATGAATGTTAATGTATTATTTAAGGTCGAGACCCTGTAATAGCTCCGCTACATTTCGGACCTCGAGACCTTTTACGGAGATAACCAAGGTTTCTTAATGTTTCATTAGGGAATCTTGGTTATCTTGATAGTGGTTAAGTGGTCCAAGACGTAGCGGAACCATTACAGGGACTTTACCTTAAGACTAGACTAAAAATGCATCAACCAGGATTAGGATCACACTGAAAATCTATCATCTGTGATTTAACAAGTTTTTATGTCAGTCACTCATTACTACTTGAGAAAGCGGACAGAGATGAAAAGCAACAACGAGTAAAAACTGCTTACCTTGAAATTCATTTATTTCATAGGAAACTGGTCGCTTAAAAAGGGGCACGATTTTATAAACAGTAATAAACGTCTGTCGATATTTGATACCGTACTGTTTCTTATTTTAATTCACTGTACCGTAGGTCATCAATGTTAACCCAAGGGCTTGTGTCTGAGAAAAAACTCGAAATATATCATATAGTCACGTGTAATATGAAATTAACGTTCTAGTTTTACTTTACTTTCACCAATTTTTATCTTATAATACATAGCTCTTATTTCCCACATCAAGTAAGTTCCCCGTCCGAGCTTCACTGATCTTAATTGAATGTGTTTCCACAGTGGAGAAAGTATTCCAAATATTAAGCTTTTACCCCATATTATCTTTTATAAAATTAGATAAAGGGAGGTAATTAAAAATGGGACCAGTTTGGGTTACGTATTATAGTTACTGCACTCCTATGTATAATTTAAGTTTTAAGTCAATACCTTGTATATTTTTGCAAGGTATTGCCAACGCTTGTCCGCAGACAGACAGATAAGACAAAACAAAATGTCACCAGCTCTACCGATTAGGGGGCATAAACATCTAATATGTGTCGCTCATATTTACTTAGGCCGAATTGTGATGCGATGTTGTTCCTCTAAAGCCGAGTGCGCTATGTTTGCATTTATCCAATACATTGTACTGGAGGATGTATCAAGTACTTAATTCTTCATTTACAAAAAAAAAACTTCTTTCTTGTCTCCAAAGTGTATCATATACTGTTGAAGGGCACACTATTCGTCAATCAATATCAAGACAAATACATCTTCCGCCGTTATTTGATTCTCACATTTAGTATATCAAAAACACTAGAACAAAACAGTTTCTATATAGTTTGCCAGAACAATCAAAGATAGCAGAAAATCTTTATGTAAACGACCATATATAAAACAAACTCTATGACATTTATACGATTATACGGCGAATTAATTTCCGGGACTTGAGAAGAAAGGCGTAGGAATCGAAGTTCCGATCAGTCGTTATGATATAAATCAAATCACGTGCTCCCCCGACCCGACGGAAGATCTAAAGTGGCCTGATTAACCGCACGAGATCTCGTGATTCTTGGCATTTTATAATTGGCATTATGTCAAAAGTTTAAAATGAACTAGGTGTATATGAGAATGGTGTTTTTGTCGTCAACAAAGCGAGGCAGGTGTAATTTGATTATAACCTTGTGACTGTTTGAATTAATTTATATACTGTATTGATAATTATATGAAAGATAACAGGAAATTTTATTATTTTGAAAAAAAAAGAAAGAAAAAAAAGGTATATGCATATGTATTTACTCTCAAGTCAAATATCGATTGGACGTCGTCAGTATGCTCGTTATTAGCAAAAAGTAACTTTTGGGGAAAATGTGGGAAAAAAGCTCTCATTATGATATTGTATATATGACTGGTGAGCAGCTGAATTCACTGAAAATTTATATAAAATTGATAAGCGCAACAAAGTGATGAACAACTATATTTCAAGTTCCATCTCTAACATGTACATAAAATGCATGATTTCAATAAACAAAAAAAGTATTAGAAATAGATACTTTGTCATAGTGTCCTTAGTGTATTATATAAGAAGCTAAACATTAACCTTGTTGTTAGATATGCAGACTGACGCCGTAGTCCGGAGGTCGGATCCGAAGTTCGATTTCCGCTTGTGGCGAACATATTTCGAGACTCTCCAAGGCGCAAAATTCCAGACTAAGCCTAGAGCAGTCGAACGGGATTTATATAAGTCTCTTTTTTTTATTCCAAATGTAAGTAACAGAAATGTATATAAAAGCATATATCATCACCGATTAATCTTCCAGAAAGCCTTGTTCGTCGCGTTCATGTTTAAATAAAAATCACTTAACCTGACAAATTGCTGCGTGTTATTTCGAAAAAGTTTGAATACTATTACAAATCATTCATACCCAGAACAAAATATTTTCTTATTTTCTTCCTCGTTATCTTGATATCGCTATATCAACCATTTCATCGTGTCTAGTGAAAGTAGGTCATTAACATAAATGGGGTCTCCGTGGCCGAGAAGGTAAAGTCGCTGACTTTGATACTCACTCAGCCCCTCACCGCGTGGGTTCGAATCTCGGCAGGGTCATTCGGATTTTCATGTGAGGAAGCCTTCCAGCTGGCTTGCGGTAGGTCGGTGGTTTTACCCAGACGCCTCCGTGCATTCAGGGTCTTCCTCCACCTGTAATTAGCTGGACGTCGCTATATGATTGAAATACTGTCGAAGCGACGGTAAACTCAAATAGTCAAGTCAAGTCATTAACATAAACAGTCGATATTTTGTCATCTATCACAAACTTTCGAGATTCCATCAACTGACTCCTACCAAATGAACGTTCATCGCTGGCTATGATTGATGTGTTTCTGACATTTTCTCTGTCTGTGTTGGATCCCTAACTGGGACATGTCTACAATAAAAGCAACCCAGTTTTTCGCTGAAATTTAAGACTGATTCCAGGATTGGTCTATCAAGTAACGCGATGACTTTAACATTTAGTATAACAAGGGATATGTTCCGTCCGTAATACGTACTAATTGTTTTCAGAAATTATTCTTTCCTTTTAATTTCGTTTTCTATCTGAATAGCAGCGTGTATCATCTTTTGTATATTTCTTTTTGAATCAATTTGAAATTGAATAACACTCTTTATCATAAAATAGTAAGTCTCACTCAAAATTGAACCAATTTGGGATTTTACCCTATCTATATTAGCAATTAACAAACTTCTAATATCATAAAATGGAAAGTCTCATTCAAAATTGAACCAATCTTGGATTTTACCCTTATCTATATTAGCAATTAACAAACTTCTAATATCGTAAATGGTAAATCTCATTCAATATTGAACCATCTTGGATTTTACCCTTATCTATAATTAACAAACTTCTTAAGTGAGAAACATAACAGTAAAACTTCGAAGAGGCAACCGAAGAGGCAGCAAGAAATTATAAAGCAGCGTATTTAAAGGATTGTATGGGATTGTTTTATTTTAAATCATGAAGTTCTTTGAATCGCGGCATCGGAAGTCATGAAATGAAAACAGGCACTGTAAAATCTTTAATTTTCGTTGACATCAATTTTCGTAGAAACTGTAATTGTGTTAATTTCGTTGGTACATATACTCGTTGAATACCTGGGGTTTATCAAATGAACAGTTTTGTTGGGGTTAACATTCGTGGATAAAGCAGTCCATGAAATCGACGAAAATTAGTTTCCAAACGAAAATAAATAAATCTTCAGAATTATTAGCTGGTTATACAGGACTTTAAGAACAATATGGACTGTTTGGATTACAGCAATGATGTACATACCTGCGTTGGCATGCTCTAGCAGTTAGTCAGCCAGTCAGTAAGGAGACAGTTAGTCAGCACGTCAGTCTTCAGGTCTGTGATTGTATGGAACATAACTTGTTAAATACATTGGGATAATATATTTGTTTTTTGACCAGTTTACATTTGTCGTGTGTTTATTCTGTCCCGGGAACTACAAAGCGTTACACTGGTAACTAGCTGACATCATTCCTTTCAATTTCAAACTAGTAGTTGTTCTGGTGTAAAGATAATGGGACTAGACACGTATACCTCGTGGTTAAAATCGGACAAAGTTCCTTACGACCGAAAAGAAAAGGGGTGGGGTGGGGATGAAAACAATATTTTGTCCCTTTAAAACAATATTGCTTTTCTTTAAAGTTTTATAAGAATCGGAACAACACTCAGTTACCAAAGATGTAACAAAATTATGCCATAGCCTTATTTCGTATTACAAAAATAAGAGAATACGAATGAAACGGAATGTATTTTTTGTAAAGTCTATACTCATCTTACGCAGATCTTTTCATTTCATCTAAAACTCATTACATGTAATTTCAAATGGAAAATTTGATAACGGCGACAGACAAATGTAGGGATACATTACAAGTGTTGTCACCAAGGCATTTATGTTAAAATATTTGTCAGAATATCGACAGACCTCCAGAGATAATACTGTGGCATTGTCATTGTGAACCAATAATTCCAGACATGGTATTGTTGTGACATTGTCATTGCAAACCATTAATTCCAGACATGGCATTGCTGTGACATTGTCATTGCAAACCCTTAATTCCAGACATGGTATTGCTGTGACATTGTCATTGTTAACCATTCATTCCAGACATGGTATTGCTGTGACATTGTCATTGTTAACCATTCATTCCAGACATGGTATTGTTGTGACATTGTCATTGCAAACCCTTAATTCCAGACATGGTATTGCTGTGACATTGTCATTGTTAACCATTCATTCCAGACATGGTATTGCTGTGACATTGTCATTGTAAACCATTCATTCCAGACATGGTATTGCTGTGACATTGTCATTGTAAACCATTAATTACAGACATGGTATTGCTGTGACATTGTCATTGTAAACCATTAATTCCAGACATTGTATTGCTGTGACATTGTCATTGTTAACCATTCATTCCTGACATGGTATTGCTGTGACATTGTCATTGTAAACCATCAATTCCAGACATGGTATTGCTGTGACATTGTCATTGTTAAACCATTCATTCCAGACATGGTATTGCTGTGACATTGTCACTGTAAATCATTCATTCCAGACATGGTATTGCTGTGACATTGTCATTGTAAACCATTCATTCCAGACATGGTATTGCTGTGACATTGTCACTGTAAATCATTAATTTCAGACATGGTATTGCTGTGACATTGTCATTGTAAACCATCAATTCCAGACATGGTATTGCTGTGACATTGTCATTGTAAACCATTCATTCCAGACATGGTATTGCTGTGACATTGTCACTGTAAACCATTCATTCCAGACATGGTATTGCTGTGACATTGTCATTGTTAACCATCAATTCAGACATGTAATTGTACATTGTCACTGTTACCATTCTTCGACATGGTATTGCTGGACTGTCTTGTACATTCATCCAACATGATCTGTGACATTGCCATTAACATTCATCCAGACATGGTATTGCTGTGACATTGTCATGTTAAATATTCAAATGTATGCGTGCATTGCATTGTAACCATCATCCAGACATGGTATTGCTGATGTTTATGCACATCACTGTTTACGAGAACGTTTTTAGTATAAGTTCGTATAAATCAAAGTATTTTAATGGGAAAGAGCAATTAGGTATTTTCTTCATTTATCTTCATTTTTTAATAGGAGATACGAATATCAAACATTTAAAATAAGATAAACGTTAAGTGTGTGTGTGTGTGTCGACCCTCCTTAAGAATGAACGAACAGAATCATAAAACGTCTAAATGTGTTCAAATTACTTCTTTTGCCTATGCGTGTATATCCTCAGCGAAATATTTCATATTTATTAGCTTAGAAAAACTGAAATATATTTTGAATGATTAAACTAACAGGCCTAACACTCTTAATGCCAGTGAATAATGTATCCTGTTCTATTAAGCTCCCTATGACTTTCATTCGGCTAATGACCCCTTTTCACGCAGTGGCCTCCTTATATAACTAAATGGTTGGCCTTTTTTGCATTATATTGATATTATTTTAAGCTGATACTTCTAGTTTGTTTGATGGAAATCAGTTACATTCAATAATAATTTTCTGGCTTTTCTAATACATTTTATTTGGGTGATGTATGAATGGCAATCTGTAACATTAATGTTTAATTATGAAATGGATTTTAAGCAAACATGATGGAAACTAAATCGTTTGAATTGAATTCAAACAATCTATAATGGATATTGTTCCAACATGTTTTAATCAGACCATTTCTAGAGTATAAATGTGCAAAAACCCATCAGTATGAGATTTAAGAGAAAGTGTCTGCGTTTCACTTCATTTACAATTAGATGAATTGATGTATTATTGAATATGGAAACAGTAAAATACACCAGGAAATATTGGCAGGGAGGCTGTTTCAAATGTTGAATCAAACTTGTTTAAAGTTTAAAATGCATTTATCTGACGCGGACGAAGCAATTTTAAAATCACTGTGAAGCGGCTGTTTACATTTATCTACAGGATTTTAATATACAGATTACGTCCGTCTGGTTCGTGTGACCCGACGGAAATATTTAAACATTTCCGATCACGTCAACATACGTCTACCAGTGTGTATAGGAGATAACCAGTTAGGTACAATTAAACAGGTAATATGACCAGGTGGTTAACCGGTTGTATAGACAATAAGTCAATCATATGTAAAGTATGGTGTATATACGTATTTCTCAAGACTTATAGGAGTTCATTATTGATATATATATGTATGCCATATATTCTTTTTTTTATTAGGTCCCAAGAATTTGATATTATTTTAGATTTATTGAAACAAATGTTGATGAACAAAAAAGGATCCTTAAGTCGAAAAAATGAAACTCAATAGAATTCAATCATTTTTAACTCATTACCTTTCAATAAAAAGAAGTTACTCAATGAAATCAGTCACTAAATATTTTCATTACTAGTGCAATATTTTTTCACAATAGGTGCAATTAAATGCTTTCATCTGTAGACATATAAGTTGATTAAAATGATTGTTTTTAGGGCTTAAAGTCCCACCGACAGTATTTCAGTCATTTGGAGACGAAGTCTACTTAAGACAGATATAATGCTGCCACACTGCAGTATCACGCCGTAAAAATGTGGCATGATACCACACCCTGTCACATTATCCTGACACTGGGTCAAACAGACCTGGAACTACCCTAATATGCTGAGCGCCAAGCAAGGGAGCTAAACCAGTACCATTTTTACGACTTTGGTATGTCGCAGCCGGGGATCGAACCCACGAGCTTCCGATTCCGGACGGACGCTCTATCCACTCGGCCACCGGGACCAGTTAATGAATGCACAAAGCTTATTCTTTATGTAAATTGATATCATTTGCAAGCAAATACATTTGCACTGAGATGTTGATTGGAATTCAGGATATCAGACTGACAAAAATTACAAAAAAAGAACAATAAAAAAAACAAAAACAAAAAAAAACAGCTTAATTAAACTTTTCAAATCTGTCTTTCAAATTATCATTGTGTGTTTTGATAGAATGATTTAATGGTGTTTTTTCCCTTGAATAATCAATATGAACTTGTAACTACATAATGGAATGACCAAAGGTAGTAGCCTAATGATTTGTATGGACTCTGAAATACAACTAGAAGTAAATTAGGTTTTGTAACATGTAATTCGTTTGCCTACGCACGGATATAAATAAGCTGAAAGTACAGATTTAGAAATAAAATCTCGATCCAGACTTAGCAAATGGCAATCCTTTGGCTTCTATTCTCGGAACAGATTGCAATACAAAGGCCTGCACCCACTTTACCATCTGACTTGTACCGTGGTATGACAACGTCCTGGAGCAGCACTAAATAACGGAATCAAAGCGCTGAAAGCGCTGAGAGAACAGTTGTTTTAATGTGATGATGTCTCATTTCTTTTGTTTATCAAATTGAATTAATAAACGAGGAATATCAAGGAACCAAAGTCAAGAGATGCTAACAAACCCTATGTTGACAACCTGCTTTAACCTTGCGCTGGCGTGAACACGGTTGTTACAAGAAAAAAATGAACACACCATTTGTCTCAATGGACTTTCACTGTTAACACACTCTTACTCTCCTTATTTCTCTTGCTGTGACATTGTCATTCTTAACCATTAATTCCAGATATGGTATTGCTGTGACAATTATAAGATTTATATCAATATGTGGAAGCAACAAACTTTCGTTATTTAATTTATGTAAGTTTTATTCTCGTTCCATTACTATACACATGTATTTTTATAGGTTGTTGTTGTAGTATTGTTGTATTGGAGTTTACCGTCGCTGCGATAGTATTTCAATCATATAGCGACATCCAGCTAATTACAGGTGGAGGAAGATCCCGAGTACACAGAGGTACCCAGGTAGAACCACCGACCTACCGCAAGCCAGCTGGAAGGTTTCCTCACATGAAAAATCCGAAGTCCCCACTGGGAATCGAACCCACAGCGGTGAGGGGCTGAGAGATTTATAGTCCACGACTGTAACCGCTCGGCCACGGCGGCCCCCATTTTTATAGGTAAATTGACGATATTCAATATTATATTGTTCCGTTCGTGGGATCTGAACCCATACTCTCAGCGGCAACACGTGTACGGCGACCTTCCTAACAATCTTACCTACCAATCCAATGGGCCAACAGATACATAAATTTGACTTTATCGATATATTTCTACAAGGCACTGGAAATTCCAGCCAGTGATGGTTTTTGAGTTGTCGCAGGATCCAGTTTTTGACGGACGGATAGACAGACAGACAGACAGACGGGCGGAGGGCAAACCTATAGTCCCCTCCGGTGAATCGGTAGGGGACTAAAAAGCGAAAAGAAGGAATACAACTTACATCTTTATCCTAGCATGTTCATAGGTAAAAGCCATACAAAAAACAAACAAACCAAAATGCAAACAAAAAATGGATAAATACATAAATAAAAAATAAATAAATAATAAATAAACATCAATCAAATATGATACAGCTGGCACAGAACCATAAGGATAAAAACAGGTTTAACTGTGCCTGTACGAGTATTTTATATTGATTTAATGATCACTGTTTTAATAAGCGGACAGATATAGGGAGCAAAAACATGGCTTATCTTATTGTTAGAAAAACAACAACAACAACAACAAATAGGTAGCTTTAAATACATTTAAATACGTGCAAGCACGATTCATTTTATATCATAAGAAACAGTTGTCTCATTCTTGTCTATATTGCAGATTATTGTTTTATCGTCTGCTCTATATTCTAGGCGAGTATTTTGAAGGACCTCAATACTTTCACAATACTCTAAAATAATTCTATCTCTTATGGACTAATTACAAAGTCATGATACAGAAATATGAGTTTATCATTATCTTTCAATATGTAGTAGAATTAATGTGAACTCATGCATTTCATGACACGGAAGAGAAAATCGTCATGGTCGTGATAAGCGATAAAAATCCCTATTTGCCAATAGTTGTCTTCATTCATATAGCCACGAAGCAATTAAGTCAGGTGAGAACCACAAACATTGCATACATGATGGCCATCCTATTTATACATTCTTAAGATTCTCAAATCTATCTTGACATTATACATACCCCGCGTTTAACACAATCACTAGAAGAAAACGGCTTCCAGATAGTCGAAATAATTGTACGAGATGTCCACTCTGTGACGTTTATATAAATATAAGGCTAATCAATTTCCGGAACAGGAAGTGAGACTAAGAAATCCAATTTTTGACCAGTTGTAATGTTATGAAGCAAATCACGTGCCACCTCGACCCGACGGAAGATCAAACGGATCTGATTCATTGTGCCAGATCTTATTATTCTTGGCATTTCATAATTGGCATTCTGTCAAATGTTTAAGATTAAAGGAGAGTATAGACATTATGAAATCGACAGAGACTCCTTATGACCGGAACATGGTCGGTTGGGCGTTAAGCACAACCCATAAACAAGCGGAGAGCTTTTCTAGTATTTTCTCATGATTTTAGCGTATAGTGTTACATTTTGAAACCATCATGACGAATCAGTGGGACTATATTCAGCTTTAACATAGCATCAATTTCTAGGATCAACCTTTACGAATATTTTCCATTTAAAATTGACATTTATAGGAGCTTCACATTATAAAACAATTCATTCATGCATGTCTAGCATTGAAACACAATTATCAATGACCGCAATATTTCAAAGTGAACTGGTCGTGAACAATTCAATTTCAGATCTGCAGGCAAACTTTACAGCGCTTTTATACGAACCGAATTTAATTTCCAGCAATTAAAGTCTACAGTTTGGAACTAAGGAACACGCGAGATGAAATAGCTCAACAATAAATTGTGTTATAAATGGTGGAAGAATCGACCTCTTGAAAAATCAAATAGCGATACAATATTAAGTTATTCAATAAAAACATGAAGGAGAAAATTGACTTCTCGTGCAATCTGATGGGATATTTTTCATGTTTCAAGGCGTCTCACAAGTTGTTGGATATTTTAAGAATGATGAATATGATATTGCAAGCACTTGTGTTTTTGTTATTAATTAGGAGTTCAATAAAGGCGTTTCTTTTTTCAAAGGCAACTAAAAGAAAATAGAGATAAAACCAGAAATTACGAACAGGTCGAACAAACAGATATTGTCGAAACATCACAATACTAAAGTGACGTAACGGTATCAAAAGTTGTTTTTTCACCTACTAGGTCAGGACTGTTCCCAATGACTGACACAATCAAGTTAAGCGACCGAACTCCTGATCACGTGTCATTCACAATACGTCACATGACACTGACTGGTCTCCGTTTTATGTTCTTATATCGCCCTGTCTACGAGGATAAAGGCTAATTGAAGGGAGCCACCAGAGCATTACTTCGTCGGCGAAATAGTGAAGTTAAGCACTCAAATGGGGGCAGTAAATAGCCAAACAAGATTAGGTTATTGGTTTAAGCTATTTATTTCAGACTTTTCATAAATAACTATGTATTATTGTGAATGATGAATGAAATAATAGGAGATGTGCGACTGAAAATGATTAAATTAGCAATAATTGTCCTGAAAATAATTAGTTTTGATAGGGATCGACGATATCTTTATTGTTTTAAAACATATTTGCAATATTGTAACAATCCATGAAACCAAGAGGCATAATTAAATACACACAGCGGCAAATATGCATCAGACCTTAACTCGATATTGTCCTTTTAATTTCTTAATTCGTTACAAATAATGTATCTGGAATTAAAAACAAAACGCTTAAGTCTACAAAATTTTTATTACCACGCCATCAACGTCTGTTACAATAAGCTTTCATATTGATTAGCTGAACACATACATTTGCAAAATATTACAATTTATGTATATGAATGTTGTTTGATTAACCCTTTCCCTCATAGAGGAAACCATGAAAAGACTTGCAACAACATAAAACCAGATCACCTGCGAGTAACTCGCAGCTGATCAGGTTTATGCTTTCGCTGCTCCTCAGTCGTCTGGAAATGAGGATTTTGTAATTAAATTTGGTAAGGTTTAACTGTGGTTTTCTGCAGGTCAGGCTTTATGTGGTACCTATTGAGTGCGTCAAAATGAGTCTGTATGAGGGAAAGGGTTAAGCGTGAAATATGTCTGAGGTAACAAAGTACAATGCATGTAATAAAAGCATATAAAGCAATGATGGAAGGGGTTTAAAAAGAAAAGCAACAACTTGATCTGCTACAATACCCAGAATAATGAGAACTGACACGACAGTCGATACGATGAGTCGAAACTGCTGGTGTAGCGCTGGCTATTTGTGATAGACTGGGCAGTTTTTAAGATGAGCATTATTATTATACCATCATGACTGACCAACATGTCAACAACTACCTTACACACTCCTTATTTGATATGACATTACGTGCAGAAATATCATAGTTATCACGTAAGATCTTGGTGTAATTCCACTAGTTTTGATTAGACAAACTTAAAATTAATAACACATTCCACAATTCTTGATTCCCTACAGATTCCTTCAAAAATACATAACTATTTCATTTCTTATAACAAACAGAGTGTGTCAGAATGGTAATTATTTATATCAACTGGAGCGAGATCACCGACTGCCGGTATGTTGCTGCCCATTAAAAAAAAATCAATGACCTTATATATAATAAGAAGGGAGAGATTGGTGAGATTCCGTCGGTCAGATCTCTTCCGACCAAACACGTTTTCGACTTCGTTAACTGTTGTAGCGCGATTCCTTTGACAATGGGTTGTTTTTTGTACCTTATTGTCTTTATTCATCCCTTCCACGCAAAAAAAAATGCCAATTTTATGAAAATCCACCAAATTTCACAGGAGTTACGGAAATTGAAACGACATGATGTACGTTTTCAGTGAAAGAAGTTACCTACCTTCTTATTATATATAAGGTCATTGATTTTTTTTCTTTGGGCAGCAACGTACCGGGTACCTTTGGTTCTAGCTTGACTTTCAAAGGGCAGAACTGCAAGACATGATTGCTTAAAATCATGGTCCATAGATTGCAAATTTGGCATAATTTTTATGAATAATTTCATCGTCGGAAACCCCCGTTGACTTATTCCATTTCACTTCATGGCAGCAAGCCGTGGGAAAATTGAAAAGCAAAACGTTATTTCAAGCTGCTGTTTGACTGAAAAATGCGCCTCATATGGTTACTTTATCTGGAAAAAAACACGCAATGGAAGCAATGAAATGATAAACCATTAAACAACGAAATGCATGCGTAAAAGCCCAAGGCCGATGGATGATATCGATCAACTGGGCTTGATAATATTGACAATTCGCTAAAATACAAATTTGATGAATGAGTCACAGTAGAATATGATAAGAACTGTGATCATTTTTGACAATTTATTTTATAATAATTCGGTAGCATACAATAAAAATACGACTGCCTCGCATTATTGTCGACTAAATATCATAGATGTCAATGAAACATATATCCTCCCAAATTATCTTCTAAAATATTGACAGAATACCAATCAATGACAAGATCTCGTGCGTTGAACCAGCCCTTGGTTGATCTTCTGTCGGGTCGAGATGACACGTTATAAAGACGAATCGGAACTTCGACCTCTTACGTCGTTCCTCTTATGCCTCGGAAATGAGTATATGTATTATATATAGACATCTACATCAGGATATTCAACTATGTTTTATTATTCCGGGCTGTTTTCTAGTGATAGTGCTGAGAGGGGTGTGAGAATCAAATAACTGGTAGGAGGCAGTAGATGGATCTGTCTTGATCTTGATTGACGAATGTTGTTCACTTATCTGAATGTATCACGCCTTGGAAACAAGAAAACAGTTGTGAGAATGAAAAGTTAAGTAATTGATACATTATTCGATATTCGATTAATGCAAGCATGACGCCATCGTTCGGTTATTCATATCAGATCCACAAGATAGATGGCTCATGCTTGGAAAATAAAGATGTCTTTAAAAATCAGATTTTCAACAAATTTCAATCATCATTTACGCATGTTTCTTTTGATGGTCATAAATCTGTATTTTCAATGAAGTAAGAGGTGGGTGTATCCACACTCCTGTTTCCGTGTACTTCATACAATGCTTAACGTAACATTGCTCAAAATACTTCGGTGTGTTAAAGTATTGTCGAGTGTAGCCCAATATGTTGTTTGTAATCAGCAATTTTTTTCCAGGCAAACTATTCGCTTTACTACTAGCCCGGATAATGTGCCCTTAAGTAGAACAAATATGGCGGGAATGTACCTTGTGAAAAAAGAATGCGGGAACGAAAAACAATCATGCGGGCCTGAAAGCAAACTTGTTGGAACATTCTTGTGGGAACGAGAAACGTGTACCACCTTTTATGTATAAGTATGTAATCAAAACCATGCGTACATGTCACTTAAGAGTTTTTTTTTTTTTGCCTACTAATTAGTATAGTTGGTTGAGGCTTAGAAGACCCTGAAAATCATGAATAGCTCAGTAAAAAAGGTCATATGTAACAAAAGTTCGCAGGCTTTTCTAAATATTTAATTAAAGGTCAGCCACAGATTTCATTTGTATTATTATCTGTTAGAATATATTATTGTAAGACATTCTGTAATATATATATATATATATATATATATATATATATATATATATATATATTAAAACTTCCCCCTAGAATCTTGTATCTGCTTTTGTTTTCCACTACTTAGACCATGTTTCTAAACGAGTAAAATCCCTAACAAATCTACTGATGATAATTAAATTTTTGCTTGGTATGATTATGTAATTTCCTATTTGGGGACTCTTTCGGTAATAAACGTACTCTGATACCAAATTTCGAAATTATAAATATTTAATAAAAAAAAAACTTTATAAATGGTGTCTATGTTAATTATAATTACAACTATGATGGAATTTATTATGGCCAATAATCACAAAAGCCAGTTTATCGATATTTACTGCACAGTCCGCATGAATCATATGAGGCTCTGCCATAGGTATCAAGCACGTGCATAAAAGTTAACACGAATAAATGAAAAATAATGTTTTATTTACATAAATTAGACATATCGACCGGGCCTAATTTCCTGTCACAACGGAAAATATTTTCGCAGTGGACAATTATACCTCAATCATAACGGGATATCTGTTTAATTTTCCACGTGAATGGAACGATTTAGCTAGCAGAACAGCCGAAATTGATTCACGTGCTTTTTTCGTTCGTTCGTCCGTCCGTCCCACATTAGGTTACTTTTGCGTTAAAGCTTTTTACTTTGATGATTATTTCACAATTTCATGAAACTATATTGTACGTGCACATGTACTTCATGGTATGAACTATCTAATTTCTTAAATACAAGCAAATATCTGGTTCTGACTAACGTATGGCAGCAGGGTATCAGTGTCACAGAAACACATTTCCTTGTTTTTATATTGAATAAGAGGAACTATCAGCAATTTTCTTTAAAACCCCTCACCTCTGATATTCAAGGTTAGAGTTAAACCTCAACCTCAGATTTGTATTATGAATGGGTTCTCAATATTAGTTGCACACTGAACAAGAAGATTCCACATGCCTCTTCTTTGGTTTAAAGAACTGATGTTTTACTTATTCTGAATCAAACCGAATAAAAACAATCCTATAGATCAAATCTCCTTCCACTCGAGACTTATAAAACCGTCATTTCGTTCATTTAATTTGACAAATTGCATTCATTTATTCCATTGAGGTCATACGGGCAATCGTATGATATAATTACCAAAACATAAATGAGTTTTGTCTCTCGCTGGAATTCAGTTATAAGAACTTTCTTTAATTAGTATTCGTATAAGTGATATATCGCTTTAAATAACATAGTCGTGTACAATATTGAAACTTCCTTGTAAATCATTTATGTAAAACATACGTAATTTCAATGTTTATATTCATGAACGCATCTCCAGTGTGGTTTTAATTCGAAGTTTATGATGATATCATACTTAATATTCAGTCAGTGTACGCCGGATTGTACGTGCCCTACACTAGAACTGCTGGTGTTATTTGTTTGTTGGGTTTTACGATGCTACCAATGATATTTCGCTTATTGGGTGACTACATGGGACAGATATACGGGTGTTGTA
The DNA here is from genome assembly GCA_021229015.1 of Solen grandis. NCBI lineage: Eukaryota > Metazoa > Mollusca > Bivalvia > Adapedonta > Solenidae > Solen > Solen grandis. The sequence continues at coordinate 50,086,030 of CM037779.1, read as the reverse complement.
GCTATCATAATGTATCGATACTCTACCTAGTACTTCAATTTACGCTAGGCCTATGGAGAACCATTTTTGATGCCTTTGGAACAACGCGTCTGGGGATCGAATCCACGATTCTACACTATTCAGACAGATTTTCCAACTGCCAACATTGGATTATTTATTTATAATAATTTCACAAATAGTATAAACAATTATCAATTGTATTTCCTGCAAAGCTTCAAAATAAATCATTTTAAGGTGTCTCTTATTTTCTAGAAAAAAACTTATTGTTCAAGCTAAATTGCCTCAAATTAACATTTAGAGTCCCAAGCATGTACTAACTATCTGGTCTGTTTTATTATTTAAAGCATTCATCTGACGTGGGCATTCCTGTGTAAGATCTCAGTCCAATTCTTATAACTTAACCACCAGAACTTGCACATGGGCAACTGTCTTCCAGATTGTTAATGGTGCAGGCTGCCCTGTCAGACACCAAATCACCATTCATTTTCATAATCCAATTTCTGTCCTTCTTATTGGCAGGGTAATCAATTTTCTCCATTCAGCCGTGATCATCTTGAATTATAATCTGTTTAAAAACTGTTCCAAAGAAATAAATTATTTACTGGTTGCATTTCCAGTGACAGAATCTGAAGAACACCTGCGGATCTGTGTGGTGTTCTGTTCATGCCCTGGCAGATTTATTGTTGCCATTATTATTTCAAATTTGTAATTAAGCTTTTCAGATGAATTTCACCATAAATATCAATTTCTATTATTTTTTAAAGTTCACCGACACTGTATGATCAGTACTTACCTAGGAGTCATGAGGAATCTATCCCTGAAAAATTAAATTTACTTTCTGAAGTCTTAACTCAATTAATTCTGAATACTAGTATTAATTGATTCACTGTGATAAAACGTAGATAAAACATTGTATAACATATTGATAATCATAAATTTTGCCACACAAATATGTATTTGTCTTTCAAGTTATACCTGCAAATGAGGACTTGCACAGAAAAGAAAATTGTACAATTTACAAAATGATAAATGAAAATACCAGTAAATAAGACGGTTCCCAATCCTCTGGAAGTAATGAACTAAGTTTTATACCTTTCAAAACTATATTGTGCCGGAGAGAGACATGGACGTCATTGGTGTGATAAACATGTAACTGATTTACCCTATAGTTTCTTTTACAAGTGTTATACAAAATATACAGATAAAAAGACTGGCGTCTATTTTGGCAGGAACTTCAGTTACAACTCTTCATTATTTGATATATTACTTTTACTTTTTGTAAAATCCTCATTATCAGACCACTGAGGAGCAGCGAACTCATTATCAGACCACTGAGGAGCAGCGAACAGCATAAAACCTGATCAGCCTGTGAGTTACTCGCAGGCTGATCTGGTTTTATGCTGTTCACATAGGTCTTTTCATGGTATCCTCTATGAGGGAAAGGGTTAAAAGCTATCACTGGAGTAGAATACTCTCACTAAAGAAAAGAATCACAACATGCATGAGTTCAGTATATCAGTGAAGGGAGGTGTACGGAATGGAAGCCATTTAATTAGTCACATAAATTGTCAGAACAGTGTTCACACATAGAACAAATTGTTGCAATGTGCACCATTGATGGAGGTTACATGCAAGAAATAATATTAAATAGAACTAAGAGCAGGGAAAGTAAACAAGTGGGCCATGATGACCCTGAATTGCTCACCTGGCTATAAATGAGCAACATATGTTGCATTTTCTTGACCTACTTTTTGACCGCACATGACCAAACTTCGAACTTGTCCAAGATTTTATGGAAACAGACATTCCGATTAAGTTTCATGAAGATTTGGCCAAAAATGTAGCCTCTAGAGTGTTAACAAGGTTTTCTAAGTTTTGACCTTGTGACCTATTTTTTGACTCAACATGACCCAACATCAACCATGTCCAAGATTTAATGAAAACAAACATTCTGACCAAGTTTCATGAAGATATGGCCAAATATGTGGCCTTTAGATTGTTAACAAGGTTTTTCTAAGATTTGACCTCGTGACTTACTTTATGACCCCACATGACCCAAAGTCAAACTTGTCCAAGATTTTATGGAGAAAAACATTCTGACCAAGTTTCAGGAAGATTGGGCCAGAAATGTGGCCTCTAGGGTGTTAACAAGGTTTTTCTAAGATTTGACCTTCGGACTACTCCAAGATTTCATGAAAAACAAACATTCAGACCAAGTTTCATGAAGATATGGCCAAAAATGTGGCCTCTAGAGTGTTAACAAATTTTTTCTAAGATTTGACCTCATGACCTACTTTTTGACTCCACATAACCCAAATTCAAACTTCTCCAAGATTTTATGGAAACAAACAATCAGACCATGTTTCATGAAGATTGCGCCAAAAATGTGGCCTCTGGAGTGTTAACAAGGTTTTTCTAAGATTTGACCTCGTGACCTACTTTTTGACCCCACATGACCCAAATTTGAACTTGTCCAAGATTTATTGAAAAAAACAATCAGACCATGTTTCATGATGATTGGGCCAAAAATGTGGCCTCTAGGGTGTTAACAAGGTTTTTCTAAGAGTTTACCTCATGACCTATTTTTTGACCCTACATGACCCAAATTCCAACTTGTCCAAGATTTCATTGAGGCAAACATTCTGACCAAGTTTAATGAAGACTGGGCTAAAAATATGATGGCCTCTAGAGTGTTTACAAGTCAAATTGTTGGCGACGCACGTTGCATGATGGACAAAGGGCGATCACAAAAGCTCACCTTGAGCAAGTTGTGCTCAGGTAAGCTAATAAAGCAGCATAGTAAGCATTTAGACCTGTGGGTTTGTAGTTGCACTCCTTACAATTAGTCATGTTTAGCAGTGTGTAGAATCATTTAAGTATTTTTTGTTCTGTAACTCAATAACAAGGTATAAATACCAGAGAGACAAGCAAATAAAAAGAAAAAATAAATCTGCCCCTCCCCAATTTCCTTGGGGGTTAATAAATAATTGACTTGGGACCAGTTTGGTAAGTTGGTTGTATAACGACATTCTAGCAGTTTTTAATGCTGGTAGAACAGAATTTAAATCCATCTTCATTAGTTAAATGTACTCTGGAGATGGGAAGTAGTAAAACTCTGAAGAGTCAATGCACTGGGAACACTCACCAGTTAGGATGCAGGCAAAATTGCAGGTTTATCGAGTTGAAACAGTTTGAGATTTTATACTCCGTCAGTTGTGTTTTATATAGAGAAATTTAAAAAAAAAATGTTGAGACCACACAGAAATTTGTTATCAAATGTAGAAAGATGCCATGTTCAGTGACGTTTGCATAGGTAACTCTTATAATTATATTGAGCACCAATCAGTACAGGAGCTGTAGCAACAGCAATTTTATACTTTTGAACTTTGACTAGCTGATTGCGATATTACATTTTCATCGTAGAGAAATGACACTGGATCAACTACCCTTACAGGCTGAGTGCACAGCAAAGAGGATTCCAGCAACAGAGGGGTCTCAGACTGAATGCTGTGTTTGATCAATGTCTCTATATATACAGTGGTATTGATAGAACACACACATGCACACACATTCTGTCTTACATTCAATAACAACATAAGACTTGAACTGAGTTTAATACTTTTATTTTTTTTTTAAATCTTTTATTTTCATGATATATGAGATGGAGGAAATACATGCTAACTTATCTGTACATGCCATGTTTCTCCTTACAAGAAACCTCATGATACCCTACAGAACCTTGGAAAAAAAAACTTCGGTGTTTTGACATTCACATCTGATAAAAAGTTCAGAATGTGACATTTACATCTGCCAAATCCTTATCATTGATTTCTCTTCTAATATTTCTCAAAATATGAGCAGTTCTTTTTGGTTTCTAATTTCATCATAAGACAAAAATTTCAGATGCTGATAATAAATTTTTGCAACCCCTGACGATTAACTTGCTGTGTGGGTTTAGACAAATGACATTTTCCCTTCTTTTTTTTATTTTAGTAATCTTTTAATATAAACAGGAAACAATTTTGAAATGTTTAGAGGTCATGTATACAATATGGGGTCGAGGTCAAAATTGGCAATTTTAAGTGTCAATGAAAAACCCTGGCAACATTTTGTACTTCTTTCTAAACTATAACTGAAGCTTTATAATTTTCACACAAATTTTGTGACATTGTATTTAAAAAACTTTCATCTTATTTCCTCCTGAATGATCCCTATAACTCTTTAAAATTACAACTGCAAATGAAAGACAGGGCTCATTTTAGTTCACATGTTTTAACAATTGTTGACTATTTAAAAGGTCACACAGTCAAGGTCAAATACTGATGTGACAATATAAACACTACTGTAACACAAGCCAGGTTCCTTGATAGATAAAAAAACAAGAGGGCCAAGATGGCCCATGATTGCTCACCTGAGAAAGATGATTGCTTAAGAAATAAGGATGCTAGAGTGTAAAAGTGAAATCTGGCCTTTTTTATGGTGAAAAGGGCATAACTCCTAAATTAACTAGTCAATAGCAGTTATAATTAAACCCGATTGCGAGATTATGGGCATAAACATTGTCTTAAGTTTAAAAATTAAAAAAAAATTGGAGAATAAACAAAAAATTTTTTAAAACCCAATTAATTCATAAAGTTTGAAGATGATTGCTAAAAAAATGAAGATGCTAGGGTGTAATCAAAGTGAAATCTGGCATTTTTTTATATTAAAAAAGGCATAACTCCGGACCTAATTGACCAATCTCAGCCATAATTGAACTCAATCGAGACTTTGCTCAGGTGAGCTAAAAATGTATGTCAAATGAAGGCACTTACTTGTATGCAACTCTGTTAAATCCTTAAATGAACTTCTTTAAAAAAGTACAGATTAAAAAAAACATAAAAAAAAAAAATTTTAAAACAATCCAGCTAATGTTAACAATGTTTTTGTAAATTGTTGATAACATTTACAGGAATGAAATTAACTTTTGAAGAAATATTCCTAAGATAAAATTTCTATCTCCAAATTGTATCATATCATCAAATTTTCAGAAAAACTTGACAAAAGATAATCAGTTTCCCTCTAAGTGGTTTAAGCTTCAATTTAGCCAGAACACAATTGCCCTTGAAAGACATTATTTTCTGTTTCCATAATAATACAGCTTTATTAAAGGTCAAGGCTGTTCCAGAGGTCACCGGCTGAACTGTCGTGATCCTGAGGGCTTGCTTGACCCCACCTGCTTGTAGATCTTAGTCTTGTGCTGGTTCTTGTTGCGTTGGTAACCGAAGGAACCGCTCTGTCCCCGTCGACCCCTCATACCTCCGCCGCTCTTGCTGCCATGTACATCTGAACAGGTGAGTTAAGGACAAGGTACCTACATGTGAACTTATTATTGCCTTGTTCACCATATTCTTGTTGGCCTTTTTCAGATTCTGGTGAAATCAAAGCATTGGTAAATAAATTCTGAATACTTCTGAATTCTTGACATATTTTGTCCATTTCTATTTACCTTATATATACCTGTGAGAGAAATAAAAGAATATGTTTTCGTATTCATAATAGTTATAGCTTATATATAGGTATGTATGTTTATGTATAGAACATTATCTCCAATGTGTTGGGGTAGGAAATTCAAAGGGGAAACAAGAAACTGGAGTTGCACACAACACATGAGTGCCCTACTAGTGGGGTGCATAATTTTTCCATTACCATAGCAACCAGAATTTTGGTCCGAGAAAAATACAAAGTGACATGCAGAATCTCCATACTGCCATCTATTCATAAACCAAGTTTTAAAATATTATCATAAATGGTTTTTAAGTTATAGCAGGATCCAGATTTCTGGACATCCGGACCGACCGACAGACGGAGGGCAAACCTAATGTCCTCTCTGGCTTACAATGGACAATGTGTAGTTATATATATTTTATTTGATAGGTATGTGAATAAAGCAAGCAAATATATTATTAGCTTAAAATATCTCAAAAATATTTAATCTCCCAAATAATATATGTCAATTGAAATAAAACATTTTATAACATTATTTTTGCTGATATATTTTTTTAAACAAGACAGTCCAAAGGACAGCTATATCCCCCGCCACTGACAGAGGAGACATGTTTTCCCTCTAATGGAAATTGCCCTGCTTCTGCCAACATTTTGATGTAGTTGACTTATGAAAAACTTTCCATTGTTCAGAAAATATAGCATGGAAACAAAAATATCCAGGAATGAACACTGAACCATCAAATGTGACCTTGAACTTGAGCCAACATGACTGTCACCTGTGTTCTGCACATCGTCTCAATTTGGTTTATAATTGAGGCAAGTTTCATTAAAATCCTTCGAGGAGTATAGGAGTTATGGAGCGGACACAAAATTTAAATTGAAATTAAAGGTTCAAACACTTGACCTTCAAGTGTGACCTTAACCTTGAGCTGACATGGCTGCAACCTGTGTTCTGCATATCAACTCAATTATATTAATATTTGAAGCAAGTTTCATTAAAATCCTTCAAGGGGTATAGGAGATATGGAGCGGACATGAAATTGTAAGGAAATAGAAGGTTCAAACACATGACCCTAAAGTGTGACCTTGACCTTGAGCCAACATGACTGCATCCTATGTTCTGCACATCGTCTCAATTAGATATATATATATGAGGCAAGATTCATGAACAAGAGGCCCATGATGGCCCTAAATCGCTCACCTGAGATAAATAGGTTGACCCAAGGAACATCTGTTCCAATTTATTTTAAAATCTGGCCAGTAGTTTTGAAGAAGATGATTTTTAAAGTTTTCATATTTTTTTTCTTTTTGTAGCCATGGCAACCAGAGTTCTATATGGATCAAGTTTATTTTAGGAACTTTTGTGAAGGTTGACCCAAGGATCATTCCTGTCAAGTTTAATCAAATTCTGTCCAGTGGTTTCAGAGGAAATGTTGATTAAAGTTTTCCCTATATACATATAAGGCAAATAAGCCCCGCCCCTGGCGGCCATGTTTTTTACGGATCGGAATTTTTTTTAGCAACTTTGGTAGAGGTTGACCCAAGGAACATCTGTACCAATTTATTTTAAAATCTGGCCAGTAGTTTTGAAGAAGATGATTTTTAAAGTTTTCATATTTTTTTTTCTTTTTGTTGCCATGGCAACCAGAGTTCTACATGGATCAAGTTTATTTTAGCAACTTTTGTGAAGGTTGACCCAAGGATCATCCCTGCCAAGTTTAATCAAATTCTGTCCAGTGGTTTCAGAGGAGATGTTGTTTAAAGGTTTCTCTATATACATATAAGGCAAATAAGCCCCGCCCCTGGCGGCCATGTTTTTTTACGGATCAGAATAATTTTAGCAACTTTGGTAGAGGTTGACCCAAGGAACATCTGTACCAATTTATTTTAAAATCTGGCCAGTAGTTTTGAAGAAGATGATTTTTAAAGTTTTCATTTTTTTTTCTTTTTGTTGCCATGGCAACCAGAGTTCTACATGGATCAAGTTTATTTTAGCAACTTTTGTGAAGGTTGACCCAAGGATCATCCCTGCCAAGTTTAATCAAATTCTGTCAAGTGGTTTCAGAGGAGATGTTGTTTAAAGGTTTCTCTATATACATATAAGGCAAATAAGCCCCGCCCCTGGCGGCCATGTTTTTTTACGGATCCAAATAATTTGAACAATCTTGGTAGACACTTACCAAAGGAACATCTGTGCCAAAACATTTTGAAATTCAGTTGGTTGTTTTGGAGAAGAAGACATTTTAAGTTTTTTCTTTCCGTTGCCATGGCAACCAGAATTCCAAATGGAATTCAATTCTTTGAACAACTTTGAAAGGGAACCACCCAAGGAACATCCCTGTAAAGTTTTATCAAAATTGACCAAGCGGTTAAGGAGGAGATGTCGTTTGAAGCAAAATGTTGACGGACGACGGACGGACGGACGACGGACGGACGACGGACGGACGGACGACGGACGAAGACCGGTCACAATAGCTCACCTTGAGCCTCTGGCTCAGGTGAGCTAAAAAACTAAAAGGGGTTTAGGAGATATGGAGCGGACACGAAATTGAAGGTTCAAACACATAACCTTCTAGTGTGACCTTGACCTTGAGCCTACATGGCTGCCACCTGTGTTCTGCACATTGTCTCAACTAGGTTTACATTTGAGGCAAGTTTCACGAAAATCCATCAAGCGGTATAGGAGATATGGAGCGGAC
>CM037779.1:50027744-50077744 GCA_021229015.1 Solen grandis | reverse complement strand
AGAAAGGTCAATTTATGTGCAGAAAGTTTTCCTTCTATTGCTAACCAAAGCCTAATTTAAAAATATCATGTCGCGCCGAGCATAACAACCACATTTACGCTTATTTTCAGTAACTGTTAAATCCACACATTAAATTCATTATAAATAAATTTCTACTTGCAAGTCATTGTATATTATATGTAAATGCTATTGACTTGATATACATACATCTTTACATGTGTGACGATGCGTCGTCACAGGTATAAATACAATCTCTGACAACTGAGTCAGGGAGTTGACTCTTTTGCTCAGTGGTTAGAGCATTGGACATGCACGCCGGCAGACCAGGTTTGGTCCTGGGTCGGGTCGAGTTTGTTACACATAATTGTGCTGGATAACCTGTACTTAATTTCTTTCTTATTTCTCAAAAGTTTATTATTGTCTATGATAGGGTAAGTATATTATATCATGACAGTCATTGTGATTTATGTGGACAGGCCCAAATACTATATATGCATGAGTAATTTTGATCACTGTATTGATTTTACTTTCTTCTAGAGTTCCAAATTGGCTAAAAATCATAATCAATGATCGGAAATAATTTGACAAGACGTTTCAATCAATCATCGATTATGTCATTGATTTGTTTGTTAACCATCATTTATATGAAGAGTGTGACTTTGGAAGCAAAAAAAATTCTAAATTGAATAGACAAAGATACTATCAAAATATGTTTATTACAAGAGACAAGAATTAGCAGGCTATTACTGCAAGGTTGAAAAATAATTGGAAAAATTAGAGGAAAAAACCTTCAAAAAGAATAGAGTAGATCTAGTTTTAATATTGTTTCATTTTTTTCTTTCATTTCTTGGTACACATGCTCTTAATTACCAGCAAGGAGAGAAATTATAGGAATCGATTATGGAGGAACACAATTGATGATCGCCAACATTGGCAGCTTTGGATTAATTATTGATTATACTTGATCAGCGTTTAATCTCTACTTTCTCTTTTAATTATTGTATGGCCTTGTCGAAATGATCACCCCCCCCCCCCCCACTCCCTTAAAACAACAGCAACAACAAAAAACAACACACACACACACATACAATGAAACAATAAAAAGTAATTATAAATGAAGCCTATATATGTACATATAAATTTGTCTCCAGACCTCTAAATGTACTGTTTAAAGTTTGATTCTAAATCCATTACCTATATTATAAACTTCACACACTATGAAAGATTTCATGATGTAATTGATGCACATAGAATGATAGATAAACATACTTAATTAAGTAGTTACCCTGACATGTGTCCAGGTCAAATTGTCAAAACCGATTGGGAGTAAGATGCAGGTGACCCAGGTGCCCATTGTGTAAACCCCAGTATTTGGCTCTACAATATAAATTCATTCCTTTTCTTTTCTTTTTTTTTTGAGGATTTATCTATACTTTTAATTATATAAAGTATATAATATTTTCTCATGTGAGGTTTCATTATCTATTAACAGTATGAAAATATTGATGAGGATGAACTGGAGTCTGTGGTGGATCTGTCTTCCCTCTGTGTATTGCAGAACAAGAAAGGTAAAAAAAAAAGCGTTTCTTATATCTCGGCATCATGGACTTATATGAAAATAAAAAGAGGTTGCATGACTGATAAATATATATATGTATGTAAAATTATCAAAAATACAAAATACACTTGTATTTGTCATTATGTTCTTGAACTTGTGCACTATGGTCTTTTCTCCAAAGTGCAAAACTATTCTGTTGAAGTTACCTGAATTAATTCATATCAATTTGAATACCGGTACTTGTATTTTCTAGGAACTGCACAGCTTGACTATTACAATCTATGATCACAGTAGTTTATATATTGTACTTGATAATTTATAATTTTTAATTTATAACTAATTAATCATAAATATGGATTTACTTCAAGGTATTTTTATAATTTGTAGAAACAAGAAAGTCACCAAGAAAACAGAGAGAGGTAAGGATTTGATATGTATAATCATTTAATACTAGCATAGCCTATAATATTTTCAGTTCCAGTTTATGGTAGAAATAAGAAAGAAATCAGTTTGTAATGGACAGATTGACTGTCACTTGGACTGCAGAAATGGACACATTTGTATTAATTTACTAATGCTTAGGTCCCACTTGGGAAAAATCTTTGGTGATATTGAAATAAGCACATTTTCTCCCCATGGCTCCTGATGTTTGTGCCAAAAAGAATGGAGCAGTCTTGTGAAAAATGGCATTTATTAAGGGTCAGGGATGGTTAGGGAAGAATGCACTTTTCAACCCTTGACAAAATTATGGCAAATATTTGCGGATGCAACCCCGGGATCGGGAATGTGACACTGAAAGGTCATCAAAAGGTTGTTGAACATTCGCTGCATATCTCCCTGAAGGTTCCCTGGTACTTAAATATCACTTGTGCTTCAGGGATGCTTAGGAGAAAAACGTTATGCGGAAGCTCCAGGGAAGCATCCCTAGCCTAGGGATTCCCTATTTCTGACAAAACATCAGGAAAAATTTCAATGCAAGCATTGAAACTTTTCACAGTTCTCCCTATGGCTTCACATGGCTTGCGATGCACCAGAAGCTTCCCGAAACAGAGGGGAAACTGTTTCTGAAACATTTCCCAAGGCTCAACAATTGACATCGGGAGTACATCCCTAGGCAAAAAAAGTCCAGTGGGACTGACCCATTAGAGATGCTCTAAGAGAGGGACAGACAGAAAGAGACAAGGAGAAAGAGAGATACACACATAGAAAGAGAAATATGCGCACAGTAACAGAGAGAGAGAGAGAGAAAGAGCTATAGCCAAGGCACCTTTTCCTCAACCAATTGGAAAGGGGCTTTCAAAATATTTGGCAAAAACATTTGGCAAATATTTTTCAGGATTATGCCTGCTATTAAATTATTGATTTTGCATTTATTCTTACATGGTTTGCCTTTAGTTATGTATTAAATTTATGTTAAATTTTGTTTAGGATGAGAAGAAAACAGTGGTTCTGAGGAAAACTTCTCCATGCTGCAGGGTAATGGTTTCCCTTCTCACACACTTTTTTTCCAGCAAACAATTCTCATCTTGTAGTCCTAATATTAAATATTATATCCCCATCTTTTTTCATGGAGTGGTCACTGGTGGCCAAACTAGAATTACATTTATTGCATTCTGTTATGTGACATCCTGTTGAATTATCTCCCTTTGTTGTATCTTTACTTTTGCATAAGGCCAAAAAAAAAAAAAAAAATTTTGTTTCTGGTCTCCAGCCAAAAAAAAAAAAAAAAAGAAAGCGGGGAAAGATTTTTTTAAAGGCGGAAAGGTGAAAAAACTTTAGGGTTGGTCGTAAAAAAAAAGGGAGTCGGTCAGGCGACCAGAAACGGAACAATTTTTGTTTTTTGGCCTAGGTTATCAGTCTTTGGTTTGTATATTAGATGGTTGTAGTCATGGCTAAGGTCATTGTGACAGAAAATAAACAATTTGAATTGATAGCTAGATGGTGTATTTGCTGTGAACTGGGTCAGAGCAGGGGTATAAAAGCATTTTTCTTTCAGGTTTCTAGTTCATTGGTTAGCGGGCAGCCATCAGGTTTTTTGGTCCTGACCGTACATATTATATAAAATAACTTTATATAATATGATTGACAACTCTAGGAGTTGGGAGGTGGGGGGTGAAACACTTTGAAGTTGAAGGTCAAATAAAGGTATAATTGACTTGTCTGGACTGTAACTTACTCATACATTGAAGAATTTTCAAATTACTTTTGTTTAGCATGGTACACAGGCACATGCCTCTGGTCAAAGTAACAGTTTGAGGTTGACAGTAAAAAATGGGTACATGATTATTTATACAGAAAACCTGTTTTTTTTTTAATTTCAGCATCTCTTCTTGTTTATAATGTGGGATGAAAGCGAAACTAGGCCAAAGTGCTTATAAATATATATGCACTTAGCCTAGTTTCGCTTTCACCCCTTGATATGCATTGTAGATATTGCAGCATCTTTCCTTCATATTTATTACACTGTTCATCATATTTATCAGACCATTAAAAGAAATGTAGATGAATTCATATGAGACTGCAGTTTGTTATCAGGCTGACCAGTTTAACATTGCTGCAGTCTTAATACTATTAATGGTAAATGGGAATGTCATCACTAGATCAGCTGATCTGGGATTACAATGGTGGCATCATCTGCTTCCCCAATAATTCTTTCATCATCTTCGTCTAGAAAGGACGCTGACAAAAATTATGACTACAATGTATTTTTCATAAATTTTATGTTAGATATTCCCTGTTTGTATACTTAACAAACCTGAGCCTAGAAACTGTTTTTTGCGTTTAGACAATTAATATAAGTATAATTTTTTTACAGTCATTTTTACAAAGCTAATCAGAGATACAAGGCACATTCTATTCAACGTGAAAGAGAGGGAGAGACTTTTAACCTTTCTGGTTCCACAATAGAATGTTGCAGTGTGATGTGGTTTCAGGTTGGAGCCATGATGTGAGTATCCAGCTTGTCCATCACCTGACCACGGCCATCCAGGAGCCCAGTGATGCAGAAACCTTGACCTCCGACAGCAGCTGGGTCAGTGACGAGGAAGCAACAGAGGATCGACTCCATGACTTCCTGAAAACCAGCGACCCTGACACACAATCCAATGAGCCTTCACAAGGTGAGATTTCTGTTTTTGATTTGTACAGGTTTTTTTAAAGGAATTAGTGTGAAGAGAGTTGAAATATCAGTAAACTTCAGCTTCAATGTTTAAATATTAATCAATATTTTATTTGTGTTGTTATTGTTGATTGATTCATTTCAAATATTTCCTTTTCATTCAGATTGTGTAGTATATCAGATAGATAATGTTACAACCTTATTATACATAGCTATATATTACCTTCAGAAACAAAATTTGTAGAGTGTTTACGCAAGTTACTTAGTTTATGCTATTGAAGTTGTTTGACAGATAATGTTAATAGATGATAATAAGACTGCATTTTGACCAGATGATGACCAACTGGACAGACCTGCATCTCCTATTGCTACAAGGTCTTTTGGCCAGGAAGATGGACAATGCAAGCTGGGTTCGTCAGATGAAGTGTCCGCTACTAGTCAAGATGGACTGGTGAATATCAGCTCCAGTGAGTACAAAAAAACTTTGTTTGGGGAGGCAAATATCAGATCTGTTGTCAAAGCCATACAGCCATTACTTCCCTTATGGTAATCATTTATTCCATTGACATTCAAATAAAACAAATTGATGTCTAAAGTTGTTCATAAATGAATTCTGTTTTGTTTGGGGTATTTTTTTTTATATTTTCAAATATGCATGCATCTAAGATGACTGAAAGATTATTTTATAAATATGAAAAATTATATATATCTAATGTATATATATTCTCCAGTTAGTTTTGCTTATAGGCAGTGATAAGGGGAGGTCACTCGGTAGGAGTTTGCCCTGTGGTAGATGAGTATGTACATGGGTTATGGACCTTTCCACTTTTCACATTCGATGTTTGTCTTCCTGTGTCAACAAGCATTCCTTAATGGGAGATAACTGTGTAAGAATTTGTACTGTGGTTGATGGTTTATAGGGGTTATGGTCCTTTCCAGTCTTCCTGCGGAGACTCTATGCTAAGAGATTATTTTCCTTTCCTGACTTGCTCAACTGCTCACAGGTGGTTTGCAAGAATTATTTTCTGTTAACTAGGCCAGTTGTTCAAAATATAGCATATCCCAATTTCAAATTTTGTTTTCAATACTTGCTTATATTCATATACATAACAAGCAAAATAAGCAGAATACATGCATGAACTTTCACAAACTCAGTGTAAATGGCCATATATTTTCACCTTCAGCCATGTATGATTGAGCTTACATGGTGCATATAAAAATACAGAAGTTTTACTTCTGTAAAGAATGAAGCACATGTTTTTTTTTATTAGACTTTGTAGCCACCCACCACAGTGATGAAAAACCTTTATAATGATAAGAAGTTTCATCTCAGTTAAAAATTCAGCAACAACTCTTGCACAATGTGTATAAACAAAATTGCTGCTGATGTTTGTGATTATCTCTAAAATCAAAACAAAAACATACATTTAAACATTTTCATACATCAGGGCTACAGATAAGGTTTTAGGTCAATTGAGTATTTACTCATCAACTTTTCAGAGAATTGGGTTTTCACAATTTCAAATGAGTAATGAAAATATTGTTACCCCATCAAAATTGGGTCAATTGCTTTTTTCCAAAATAAAATTGGGAATTAAAATAACAATACACGCACTTACTGGTATATGCGCCTGCTGTTCTTGTATGCAACAAGTCTAATTCCTAATTGTCATATGCAGGATTTATCATTAGCTTCTCAACAGTCATTGTTACATAAAAACAATCATTTTTATCTTCTTGATCCAAATATTAGCACTTTTAACTATTAAATTTAAACACAAACTACTAACTGGTTAACATGTTTAGTTATAATGAATACTACTCTTGGTTTGCAAACACGTTACAATATTCTGAAAACCTCGGTGCCGCTACAGATGAAATTACCGTCGAGTATTGCACGACAAATACCTGGTGTTTGGTTGGCATGCAGCGTTGGGTATCCGCACAAAGTTTTTTTTTTTTTTTTTTTTTTATTTTACCGTTTACCCGTTTTTTTTCCTGCCTCATATGTAGCCGTATTTAAAGCAAACGAACAGAAAAGCATCCGAAAAACGAATAAAACAAACTGGATTTATGTTTTATTTGAATGGAACCACTGTAATTTTGCGGTTTCGCGAGTAACTAGTTAAACAGGTGCGGGTGTTTATAAACATCACTCGGTTTAATAATGTTGCGTATAAATACGCTTTTATTTTTTTAGATATTTGAGTAACTTAATTTTTAATTGCTTTTTGATACGCTAGAATTCTAAAAAAATTGGGTTTTTATCTATTTTATTTGCGTAATTATGCAAATACGCACCTTATCTGTAATCCTGTACATATTTCATTTTCATACATATTTATGCATACATACACATAGTTACTTATACACAGAACTAACATTGATGCACATTTATACAGTGTATAAACTGGAAAATTTAATGTTTTGATTTAAATATTTCTCTAGACACTAGTAAGAACCTTTGCCATGACAGCCATGAGAGGATATGCTGCAGGCTTTGTCACTTACTCTGCTGCTTATTACTTTAATACTTTTTCTCATTAACCCAATACCTAATATAGACTCATTTTGACGCATTGGCAAACAGAGTAAACCCAGATTAGACAGCTCCTAGGGAGATGTCTGACCAGGGTCTCCCCTGTTTGCTCAAACGATATTATAGTTCAGTTTCTACACATTCTAAGTGGCAAAGAAAAATTCATGATTTCACATACCAATTTTAGTTTAGTTAATGTTCATGAAGTCATAAATTTATACATGAATATTCATGAGGTAAAAGATGAAAACTTGTTATACCCCCTGCACAACAAAGTTGTAAGGGGGGTATACTGGATTCAGCTTGTCTATCGGTTTGTTTTTTTCCGGACCATAACTCAAAAAGTATAAAAGATATCAAGATGAATATTCATATGTGGATAGATCTCATTGATGGGAAGTGCAGTGTCTAAAAACCATAACTCTGTTGAGTAATTTTTTGAGTAATTGCCCTTTGTAAATTTTCATACTTAATTTTTGTGCAGGCAGTAACTCAAAAAGTATAAAAGATATCAAGATGAATCTTCATATGTGGATAGGGGCAAGTGCAGTGACTAAGAACCATTACTCTCTGTTGCATAAGTTTGGGGTTATTGCCCTTTGTAAATTTAATATTTGTCCAGGCTAAAACTCAAAAAGCATTAAAGGTATCAAGATGAATCTTATTATGTTGATAGATATTTTGAAGGTAAGTGCAGTGACCAAGAACTGTAACTCTCATGTACATAATTTTGGAGTTAGTACCCTAAGTAAATTTTTATACTTAATTTTTGTCAGGACCATGACTCAAAAAGTATAAAAGGTTTCAAGATGAAACCTCATAAGTGGATAGATCTCATTGAAGGGAAATGCAGTGCTCAAGGTGAGCTTTTGTGATCACCCTTAGTCCGTTGTGTGTCTGTGCGATGTGTGTTGACAACAATTTGGCTTGTTAACATGTTAGAGGCCACATTTTCATCTTCATAAAAATTGGTCATAATGACTGTCTCCATAAAATCTTGGATAAGTTTGAAATTAGGTCATGTGGGGCCAAGAAGTAGGTCAAATCACAGAAAAACCTTGTTAACACTCTAGAGGCCACATTTTTGGCCGAATCTTCATGAAACTGGGTCAGAATGTTTGTCTCCATAAAATCTTTGACAAGTTGTTAGAATTTGGGTCATGTAGAGTCAAAAAATAGGTGACAAGGACAAATCTTTGGAAAAAACCTTGTTAATACTCTAGAGGTCACATTTAATTATTCATGGAATTTGAATGAAATATGTATTTTTCTAATAATTTAAATGTTGATAATGAAACATTCTTTGACATATACAAATCACTGTGTGCAATACCATCATGACATGTATACAAAACTCTGCCAAATCAATCATCAGTTCAAGGGATGTATTCTAAGTCGTATAAATTGTATTAACTGGAGGATAATGACATTCTTTTCAGTTATGTTTTTTTTCATTGTTGGCTATAATGCAGAGTTTTCATACACATTTTTAGCTCGACTATTCGTAGAATATGAGAGCTATTGTAGTCACCCTGGCGTCGGCGTTGTAGCTTTTGGTTAAAGTTTTGCGTGCAAGTTACTATCAACCTTATATCTCAATAACCATTTATGGTATTGACTTGAAAGTTTATAATTATGTTCAGGGGCATCAGACAACCAAGGTAGATAACTCTTGAATGAATTTAATATGAATTATGCCCCTTTTTAACATAGAAATTTTGGTTAAAGTTTTGCATGCAAGATACTCTCATGCTTATATCTCAGTATCAAGAAACATCTTTAATATGTTTAGGGGTATCATACTTTCATGGTAGACAACTTTTGATGGAATATATTACAAGTTATGGCCCTTTTTTAACTTAGAAATTTTGGTTAAAGTTTTTCATGCAAGTTCCTTTCATGCTTATATCTCAGTATTCAGGCATGGGATTGATTTGAAATATCTTTAATATGTTTAGGAGTATCATACTATCAAGGTAGATAACTTTTCATGGAATATATTACAAGTTATAGCCCCAGTTTTAACTTAGAAATTTTGGTTAAAGTTTTGCATGCAAGGTACTTTCATGCTTATATCTCAGAGTCCAGACATGGAATTGATTTGAAACATCTTTAATATGTTTAGGGGTATCATACTATAAAGGAAGATAACACTTGATGGAATAAATTAAAAATTATGACCCCCTTTTAACTTTTGAATTATGGTTAAATTTTTGCACTCAAGCTACTATCCAGCTTATATCTCAGAAATTGCTTGTGGAATTGACTAGATAGTTAAGGTGTGTCTTCAAGGGCATCAGAAAACAGGAGGATAACTTTTGGACTGATGCAAATTATGGCCCTTTTCTAACTTGGATTTTTGGTTTAAATTTTGCATGCACAGTGTTATTGTGCTTATGTCTCGGTAACTAGGCATGGGATTGATTTTAGACATCATAAATATATTAAGGGGTATCAGACTATCAAGGTATATCATTTTTAGCTCACCTGAGCACAAAGTGCTCAAGGTGAGCTTTTGTGATCGCCCTTCGTCCGGCGTCCGTCGTCGTGCTTCGTCCATCATGCGTCGTCCGTCGTCAACAATTTGCTTTAAACGACATCTCCTCTGAAACCGCTGGACAGAATTTAATGAAACTTGGCAGGAATGTTCCTTGGGTGAGGCTCTACAAAAGTTGCTAAAATAAAGTTGATCCATGAAGAACTCTGGTTGCCATGGCTACAAGAAGAAAAATAATTTGAAAAATTTAAAAATCATCTCCTTCAAAACTACTGGCCAGATTTCAAAATAATTTGGTACAGATGTTCCTTGGGTCAACCTCTACCAAAGTTGCTAAAATTATTCCGATCCATAAATAAACATGGCCGCCAGGGGTGGGGCTTATTTGCCTTATATGTATATAGCAGGGCTTTCCCCAGGCCCATATCGCTAGTCGCATGCGACAAGCCTTCACTTCCGCTAGCCTATTTGCGACACGCTTTAATCTTGCCGACAAGCCTTATATCCAGCAGCGACGATCCTTCCTAATTAATGCGAAATACACACACAACTTCCAGCTGCGACGACCCTTCCTAAATCCGTGCTTATTTGCCTTATATGTATATAGAAAAACCTTTAAACAACATCTCCTCTGAAACCACTAGACAGAATTTGATTAAACTTGGCAGGGATGATCCTTGGGTCAACCTTCACAAAGTTGCTAAAATAAACTTGATCCATGTAGAACTCTGGTTGCCATGGCAACAAAAAGAAAAAAAAATGAAAATTTTAAAAATCATCTTCTTCAAAACTACTGGCCAGATTTTAAAATAAATTGTTACAGATGTTCCCTGGGTCAACTTCTACCAAAGTTGCTAAAATTATTCCGATCTGTAAAAAAACATGGCCGCCAGGGGTGGGGCTTATTTGCCTTATATGTATATAGCAGGGCTTTCCCCAGGCCCATATCGCTAGTCGCATGCGACAAGCCTTCACTTCCGCTAGCCTATTTGCGACACGCTTTAATCTTGCCGACAAGCCTTATATCCAGCAGCGACGATCCTTCCTAATTAATGCGAAATACACACACAACTTCCAGCTGCGACGACCCTTCCTAAATCCGTGTGAAATACACACACACAGCTCCCTTTGCAAGCCTCCTGTCAATTACATAGCGCGTGCCTTACCATACACAAACTGCTTACGTCACTTAATTACGCACGTCGCGTGCCATCAGTTGACACCTATCGGATACCGAAATTGAAGTCCCCTGACCAGGTGAGACAAACTGGAGTAAAATTCATAAGAATTCATTGTGTTATTGTCAATTTTTGAAATTATTAAACAAACAAGTAGTTAGTAGTAATTAATTTGTTCTTAATATAAGCTGATTGCAATGAAACGTAATTAATCATCTCTGTACATCCTAATGCGAAAATGTCGAAAAGGAAGGCGTCGGAAAGGTCAATCTTTGACTTTTTTTCGAAGAAACCTAGACAGGAGATATCAGGAATCTCTTCCGAGACAGGCGATACTGACGAAGAAGTTTCGGCACCGGCACCAGTACCGAAAGGGCAACGTAAGACGGGGATCGACAAGAAATGGAAATCAGACTTTCCTTGGCTCACTGAAAATTCCAATGGTAAGTTTCTCGCATTGCCTGTCTTTTACTTGCTATAACTTCATCCCGTATTTCTTTTTATTATTATTATTAGATCTTCTTAGGTAAATATCAGAAAAATAGCAGTTCCTGTAGATCTACTTCTATATATGAACAAATAAAAAAAATCGAACAAAGTTCATGGACTAGATCAACTGGAATATTTAATTTTAATTATTTTTAAAAATAATTAAAATGTAGATCTAGATGAAATAAAAAACCAATGTTCAAAATGTTTAATACTTTCTGAAAGTGATAGTCTTGTAAAATGTGAATATCCATTTTTTAAATACTAAATCAAAATTGACATTCTCGTACGAGAGGTCATGGGTTCAAATCCAATTGGAGGCCAACTTTTTTTTCAATCATTTTAATTTTTATCTATTTTATACATCCTTAACTATATATATTCTTGTTCCACATGATGAGAAAGATTAATGGTATTTTTTAGTATGCACATTTAATACTTAGAGCTTCTTATGAATGATTAATTATGCTTATCCCCAAGGGCCACCCTATTATTGACTATTATTAACTATTTGACAAAATGTTTCAGATGCTGGCTGACAGGTTCAAGACCGAACTCTCTACTTCTGACGAGACTGTTTAAGAGTTTGTCCTGGTAAAGAACACCATCACAAGCCAGCAGAACCTGTGTGACCGTTCTGCTTCCAGGATCATGGAAGAAGTTGCTGGACCCTTGGCACTGAGCTGTCCAAACCTGGCCAAGCTGTCAGCAATTGGCTTGCTGATTCCAGCATCAATTGCAGGTATGCATTGCAAATCAGTGTGAAACAATACTAAACAAAATTTTCATGAATGCCAGATAAGTAAAAACAAATTTCAGAAATTATTAAAGATGCCATTATAAGAGAAGCATTTTAAACCAGTCTTAGAAGAGATTATTAATCCCTAATGAATAGTTATAACAATATAAGATCAAGTAAAATGCCAGATCCTTATAAAATCTTTATTTTCTTCAGATTGTGAAAGGGGGTTCTCAGCCCTGAAGAGAATCAAGACTGACCGAAGAAACAGCCTGACGACTGAGAACCTCCTCACTTCTCATGATCTCTCTGGAGGGACCTCTAACTCTGGCTTTTCCATATGAACAGGCAGTTTCTCTGTGGGCAGAGAAAAAGAAGAGACGTCTCCTTGTGTAAATAAAATGAATGAACAGACATAGAAGAACCTTAATAAGCCAACATTAATGAACAACATTTCTAAAAAAAAATTGGAGAAAAAAAACACTTCAAAACAATTGTATTTTAAGATGATATATGTAATGAAACAAATATTTAAGTAAATTTATATGCATATTTGAAAACATTTTTATAGAAGAAATTTTACTCTGCTCTCTAAGGTTTAAGGCATATGCATAGATCATCATTCTTTCATCTTTTTTGGGGGGATAAATTTGTTTTTCAAGTAAATCAAACTGATTACATGAACATTTTGAAACAGAAAAAAAAATGTTTTGCTTTCTGGAATGAAAAAATGTTTTCAAAGACAAAGTTTCAAAATTTATGTATATATTGTATATATATATTGATTGTTATATTGATATTTTACATTAATGTATTCATTAAAAACAAATATTAATACATTAAAACGCTTAAATATTTAACCTTTTTTTAGCTCACCTGAGCAAAAAATTGCTCAAGGTGAGCTTTTGTGATCGCCCTTCGTCCGGCGTCCTTCGTCGTGCGTCGTCCGTCGTGCGTCGTCCGTCGTCAACAATTTGCTTTAAACGACATCTCCTCTGAAACCGCTGGACAGAATTTAATGAAACTTGGCAGGAATGTTCCTTGGGTGAGGCTCTACAAAAGTTGCTAAAATAAAGTTGATCCATGAAGAACTCTGGTTGCCATGGCAACAAAAAGAAAAATAATTTGAAAACTTTAAAAATCATCTCCTTCAAAACTACTGGCCAGATTTCAAAATAATTTGGTACAGATGTTCCTTGGGTCAACCTCTACCAAAGTTGCTAAAATTATTCCGATCCGTAAAAAAACATGGCCGCCAGGGGCGGGGCTTATTTGCCTTATATGTATATAGAGAAACCTTTAAACAACATCTCCTCTGAAACCACTGGACAGAATTTGATTAAACTTGGCAGGGATGGTCCTTGGGTCATTCTTCACAAAAGTTGCTAAAATAAACTTGATCCATGTAGAACTCTGGTTGCCATGGCAACAAAAAGGAAAAAAAAAGGAAAACTTTAAAAATCATCTTCTTCAAAACTACTGGCCAGATTTTAAAATAAATGAGTACAGATGTTCCTTGGGTCAACCTCTACCAAAGTTGCTAAAATTATTCCGATCCGTAAAAAAACATGGCCGCCAGGGGCGGGGCTTATTTGCCTTATATGTATATAGAGAAACCTTTAAACAACATCTCCTCTGAAACCACTGGACAGAATTTGATTAAACTTGGCAGGGATGATCCTTGGGTCAACCTTCACAAAAGTTGCTAAAATAAACTTGATCCATGTAGAACTCTGGTTGCCATGGCAACAAAAAGGAAAAAAAAATGAAAACTTTAAAAATCATCTTCTTCAAAACTACTGGCCAGATTTTAAAATAAATTGGTACAGATGTTCCTTGGGCCAACCTCTACCAAAGTTGCTAAAATTATTCCGATCCGTAAAAAAACATGGCTGCCAGGGGCGGGGCTTATTTGCCTTATATGTATATAGGGAAAACTTTAAACAACATCTCCTCTGAAACCACTAGACAGAATTTGATTAAATTTTCCGATCCGTAAAAAACATGGCCGCCAGGGGCGGGGCTTATTTGCCTTATATAACCTTTAAACAACATCTCCTCTGAAACCACTGGACAGAATTTGATTAAATTTGGCAGGAATGATCCTTGGGTCAACCTTCACAAAAGTTCCTAAAATAAACTTGATCCATATAGAACTCTGGTTGCCATGGCAACAATAAGAAAAAAAATATGAAAACTTTAAAAATCATCTTCTTCAAAACTACTGGCCAGATTTTAAAATAAATTGGTACAGATGTTCCTTGGGTCAACCTCTACCAAAGTTGCTAAAATTATTCCGATCCGTAAAAAAACATGGCCGTCAGGGGCGGGGCTTATTTGCCATATATGTATATAGAGAAACCTTTAAACAACATCTCCTCTGAAACCACTGGACAGATTTAGATTAAACTTGGCAGGGATGATCCTTGGGTCAACCTTCACAAAAGTTGCTAAAATAAACTTGATCTATGTAGAACTCTGGTTGCCATGGCAACAAAAATAAAAAATAAAATGAAAACTTTAAAAATCATCTTCTTCAAAAATACTGGCCAGATTTTAAAATAAATTGGTACAGATGTTCCTTGGGTCAACCTCTACCAAAGTTGCTAAAAATTTTCCGATCCGTAAAAAACATGGCCGCCAGGGGCGGGGCTTATTTGCCTTATATAACCTTTAAACAACATCTCCTCTGAAACCACTGGACAGAATTTGATTAAATTTGGCAGGAATGATCCTTGGGTCAACCTTCACAAAAGTTCCTAAAATAAACTTGATCCATATAGAACTCTGGTTGCCATGGCAACAATAAGAAAAAAAATATGAAAACTTTAAAAATCATCCCACCCCACCGCACATTTGCAACATGCCTTCTGAAAATCCTGGGGAAAGCCCTGTATAGAGAAACCTTTAAACAACATCTCCTCTGAAAACACTGGACAGAATTTGATTAAACTTGGCAGGGATGATCCTTGGGTCAACCTTCACAAAAGTCTCTAAAATAAACTTGATCCATGTAGAACTCTGGTTGCCATGGCAACAAAAAGAAGAAAAAATATGAAAACTTTAAAAATCATCTTCTTCAAAACTACTGGCCAGATTTTAAAATAAATTGGTACAGATATTCCTTGGGTCAACCTCTACCAAAGTTGCTAAAAATTTTCCGATCCGTAAAAAACATGGCTGCCAGATGTTCCTTGGGTCAACCTATTTATCTCAGGTGAGCGATTTAGGGCCATCATGGCCCTCTTGTTTACTATTACTATGAAGGGCAAGAATTTAAATAGATTTCATTTGATTTACCAACAAGCATTTTGAATAGTCAAGCGTGCTGTCCTCTGACAGCTCTTGTTTGTTCATGCAGGATCTTGGCCAGGATGTGGGGGTGGGGGCGGGGGGGGGGGGGGTCATAAAAAGTTTCATGTCTATCCTTAATGGGAGTCTTTGTTAAAAGTTAAAGTTTGTCTGATCAACCTCTCTACACCTGAAATTTAGACCAACAAACAAAAAGGTCACTCAATTTGTTATTCCATGAAACTGGAAAACAGTAATCTTTCTATAAACAAAATAATTATTGATAATCTGAGTGAAATATCTCTTTACTTTCTTTTTACTTTTTAGTTTTTTTTACACTTATTTTCTATTACCAGATAAATACATGAATCTACATCGTGTTCTTGTTTTAATTTCATTTCCTCTGTCCATGTAGTACTCTGGTAAATTATATTTATCTTCACAGGTTACGCCATCCTAACAGCCAAGGCTGACAACCAGTCTTCTGTAAGGACACTACTTTGAAATTTATTTGAACATTTAATTGATGCCTTTCTTCTGTCATACCCATTTACTTGATCAAATTGCATCATGGCATTTTTAGACAATATGAAAAATGCAACATATGTTGCTCATTTATAATCAGGTGAGCCATTCAGGGCCATCATGGCCCTCTTGTATACTACTTCTGGACTACAATGGCCTCAATCATACTGTCATCTTATTTATACATATAGATCATTTGAAGGGCTATATTTTTATAATCATCTGAAGGGTGACTTTCGGTACTGCTTGTCAAGTATGCAAAAGATCTACAGTCTTGTTATTGTTTTCCTTGTTTTCAAGTATATTGTAAAAGTTTCCTTGTTTCATTGTTGTTGCAGACTGAAACTCATTCTTTCTTTGTTATATGATTAAAGTTCAGGGGCGTAGCTTGGTTTAATTGAATTTTAATTTAATATATAGGCACGATTTGATTTTCGTGTGGGACCTGTAGGGAAAGTTTGAATATTTGTAGGGCAATAGGAACAATCTGGTTGGTCTTGATGTTTTCCTTTTTTGTGAGAATATACCCATCTTGTGTGGATTTTCAAGTAATAAGACTTTAACCAGTTTACTACTGACCGAATGTCATACTTGATATATACTCATATATAGCCTTTACACTGTAATATTGAAATTCGTGACTCTGTCTCTCCCTCTCTAATAACTTTCTATCTAAATCTGTTGTATCTACCGTAAGCACTAATTGTTATGAATTGTATTTATGTTTCATGTGTGTTTGAAATACACGGGGGACTGACATTTAACTTTTATATTTTCGAATGGAAACTGTCATCGGACAGGGCAATTTTATGCGCTTAACTGCACAAATAATTTTTGATTTTTGTTAATTCAAAATAACACCAGACTCCAATCCCTCACTAGAAATCACTTTAACTATTTTTCACATCGTCAGTGGCCATAAGGAGTATAATTATGTATTATTCAAACAATAAACTGAGTCCCTATGGACATCCTGTTGACAAATTCCTATCATAATAAGGTAGATTTTAAAACTTACCAAAAAAAAAAAAAGAAAGAAATTTAGGCTCTTGAGGATGGTCATATTGATGCATTAATTGCACAAGTAGATCATAAAGTTTTGTGCATTGATGAATGTGCATTAGAGAAACTGAAGTCTTTGAGCCAATGTAGACGTTTCATGCTAAATAAGTAACTGTTAGTAAGTTTAAATTTTTATTGCTCTCAGCCGATCATAAATTATTTACCTCTTACCACTCTAGCCTCCATTGGAGGAAAGAAGATGTGTTTTGCCTCTGTACTGTAAAGCAGAACGATTATATTAAAAAATATTGCTAAGGCTCTGTAAAGGGAATGGTGTAGTCATACTGTATATAAGTCATGTAAGTTACAGTGATGCCTTTAAAAGATAAATATAATAGTACTGGTTATAACTTATGCATGTATGAAGACGTGAAAACCAATTTTCAGTATTTTCTATAAAATTAGTTAAGGAATTAATGATAATTACCTTACACCGTTACTGTTTTTTAAAAAAAAAAAAAAAAAAAATCACCTTCCACTATTTCGCCTCATCTTAAGTCACAAATGTCTGCCATAAAAACAGTTTAGAAATTTAAAAGATACATATATAACGAGTTGACAACTGATCCTCCTAGCAAAAACTGACAGTAACTTAATGTCTCGGGAGCGACAGGTCATTGCACAGCTTTAGCTGTTCCAGCATTAACATTGATAAAAAAAATAAAATACTTTCAGCAGCTCTTTCCTCTGAATCAAAGTTTTTTTGCGATAGCTTAAAATGATGACATACCACGTGGTATGGTCACATTAAATTTTTAAAACAATTTCAAAAATAAATCAAACTGATATTATTTCCTTGCAGTAGAGAAATGATAATTTTGTAATTTGGTTACATTTTCCTTTGTGATTTTTGAGATTTTTAGCTCACCTGAGCACTTCGTGCTCAAGTGAGGTTTTGTGATCAGTCTTTGTCCGGCGTCCATCATCCGTCGTCACCTTTTGCTTTAAACAACATCTCCTAAACCACTGAGCAGATTTTGATGAAACTTTACAGGAATGAACCTTGTGTGGAACTGAGCAAAAATAGTTAAATTATTCAGATCCGCCAACCAAGATGGCCACCAGAGCTAAAGATAGAATAATCTTTAACCCTTTCCCTCATATAGATTCATTTTGACGCACTCAATAGGTACCACATAAAGCCTGATCTGCAGAAAACCAGTTAAACCTTACCAAATTTAATTATAAAGTCCTCATTTCCAGACCACTGAAGAGCAGCGAACAGCATAAAACCTGATCAGCCTGCGAGTTACTCGCAGGCTGATCTGGTTTTATGCTGTTCGCATAGGTCTTTTCATGGGGTCCTCTATGAGGGAAAGGGTTAAACAACATCTCCTCCTAAACCACCGAGCAGATTTTGATGAAATTTTACAGGAATAAACCTTATGTGGTACTGAGTGTTCAGGGTGAGCTTTTGTGACCGCTTTTTGTCCGTCATCCGTCAAAGTCATGCTTAGAGGTTATGGGTAAAAATGGATGCATTCCATTACTTGTTTATATTTTGTGGAGTTAAAACAAATGGTATGGTGATAGCTAATGTTTTGTTTTCATGAAGTTTATTTTGTTATTAATTGGAATCAAATGCAAAAAAGATTTAGAAGTCTAAATAAAAAATATTTGATTATCTGAAGAGTTTGGTCTATGGCCAGAAATGGCTTCCAATTAGAATACATTTTTTAGCTGAAATGAGAGCTCTGTGAGTACTTTACTCCTTAAATATTGCTGAAAATGGAAACTCATTTGTGTATTTCAGCACCTAGGTGGTGACCTATTTGTTATGCAGAAGCTCAGGAAAAGGTTTTGTCCCATCAGATCTTTAAAATACTAATTGTTGTCGGCAGATCAACTTAGTTGCCACAATGGCAGTTTGTTTAGGAACAATCAAAAAGTTAAATTAGAATACTTTGTGATAAATAGTTGACATTGTGTATTAGTGCTAACATAAATGAACACGATTCTGAGGGTTGTGGGTTTGGACCTCTTGAGGACAAGGATTTTTCATGTTTTCTCATGTGCAAATAACTGATCTAACAAAAAAACTGGGGGTTAATATACATTGTATGAACTACTATCCAAATCTACATGAAAATAAATAAGTTTTAACTTAAATTGTTGATCTAGTTTACACAAAAAGAACATATGGTTTATTTTCCATACTGTCTGTTTGCAGTTGACCAAGTTATGGATAAAAAATAATTCCCTAATTTTGGGTAAATTTCATATTCTCTTGATAGGTCCATTAAGTAGACATGTAGCCCAATGAATGGTATATATTGATGAATTGATTTTTTAGGTGTATGTTATTCTGAACTAAAAGATCTGCATTTGTATTGTTCATAATATGAGAAAAAAGCGCAAGTAATTAAAAGTAACTGACAGCTTTGTTAGCTTGGTTTGGTAGACACATGTATCAATGAAGCATGGGGAAAATAATGCATGTAATCTTGCTTTATGCAAACACAGATAAAAAGTTGATTTCATAGAAGATCCTTAATTTTATCTCCGTGGTGACAGGAAGTATGGCATCAGTTAATGATAATCATGTGTCTGTACAAACAAGCTATCAGTGAGTTTCACAGATAAAGTGTACATGCACACTTATGATGGCTGATTTTTTAAACTGATAACTTTACAACTCAACTTTATCTTTGTATCAGGTGAGGACGCAAATGATGATAGTATCAGCGGGAAGGTTGATGGTTGCCATGGTACCACTCCACAGTCCAGGACCTTCAAGTCATCTAACACTCTTAAGCAAAGGGTATGTCCTAGTGTCAAAAGTTCTATGTTTACCAGTATTAATTTTCCTGAATTGTCAGATCTAAGTATGGATGCTTGTTCATGTTTAATTTTGAATGGGAAAAAAAATGTCCATAAGCTGTGCCTGCAGTCACTTAAAGAACAAAAGGTGCCTGTTAGAATAACCAATTATAAGAACTAAGAGCTGATTTTAAAGGGAAATAATTTTCATCGATAACATTCAAGTTACTGTTACATGTCTTGAAAAAAAATAAATAAAAATACTAATGATGGCCCGTATTAGTTTCTTTTGGTGTTTAAAATAGCCTCTGTCTGTCTAACTGTTCACATGGAAGTTTTGATCCTGCATTTTTTTTTGTAAAGCATTAAAAATGAAATTCTGATATAAATCATCGAAATAAAGGTTATTGATGAACAGGTATATATATTGTGTGTTAATAAAAAAAAAAAAAAAAAGCACCATGGTTCAGTGGTAACATCGTGACAGTGGACCTGAAGGCCGGGTGTTTGAACCCCGTTCAAGTTAGGATTTTTCATGACTTTCCCAGGTGCAAAATATTCAGAAACTGTCAAGAAGGATTAGTAGAAGTTGTAAAAACCTGTTTTCTATTCAGTGATAAAATGAATAAGTTTAAACTTACAAATAAAGTTTGCAACATCCCAAGTCTGTAAAAGTATTAATTTGATCAAACCCAAAGTCTTAATCTTGGTCTTGTAGGCTTATGATGCTTTCAACTGTGATACATTGTACCTAAATATGAGGAGACAGTTACATCTTTTATTTTGCAAACTTAAACAAAAAGAAATGCAGATACTTTGGCAAAATACAATGTAGATAGAAATCTCTTATTAAATGTAATATTGTCCATATTTATAAAATTGCTCAACCAATTATTGATCTTTACATTCAGTACTAATTGTAACACATATTTCACATAATTATGTATTTTTCTCTTTTAACCTTGACCTTCAGATTGGCGTTGAACCAAAGTCATTTTTAGCTCACCTGAGCACGTGTGCTCAGGATGAGCTTTTAGGATCGATGAATGTCCGTCGTCCACAATTTGTTCGTTTGCACTCTAGCATCTTCATTTTATGAGCAATTATCTTCAAACTTTAAAACAATGTTTATAACCATAAAATCACGGCTGAGTTCGATTATGGCTGATATCGTACCATTAGGTCAGGAGTTATGCCCCTTTTAATATTAAAAAAATGCCATATTTCAAGTTGTTTACACTCTAGCATCTTTATCTTTTGAGCAATCCTCTTCAAACTTTATGGCAATGCTTATGACCATAAGGTCTCGATTGAGTTCGATTATGGCTGAGATTCATCAATTAGGTCAGGAGTTATGCCCCTTTTAATATTCAAAAAATGCCATATTTCACTTTGTTTACACTCTAGCATCTTCATCTTTTGAGCAATCATCTTCAAACTTTATGGCACTGCTTATGACCATAATGTCTCGATTGAATTATGACTGAGATCAGTTGATTAGGTCAGGAGTTAAGCCCCTTTTAATATAAAAAAATGCCAGATTTAACGTTGTTTACACTCTAGCATCTTCATCTTTTGAGCAATCATCTTCAATTTTTGGCACTGCTTATGACCATAATGTCTCGATTGAATTATGCTGAGATCAGTTATTAGGTCAGGAGTTATGCCCCTTTTAATATTCAAAAAATGCCAGAAATCACTTTGTTTACACTCTAGCATCTTCATCTTTTGAGCAATCATCTTCAAACTTTATGACAATGCTTATGACCATAAGGTCTCGATTGAGTTTCATTATGGCTGAGATCCATCAATTAGGTCAGGAGTTATGCCCCTTTTAATATAAAAAAAGCCATATTTCACGTTGTTTACACTCTAGCATCTTCCTTTTTTTAGCAATCATCTTCAAACTTTATGACATTGTTAATGACCATAATGTCTCGATTGAGTTCAATTGTGGCTGAGATTGGTCATTTTGGTCAGGAGTTATGCCCCTTTTAATACAAAAAATGGAAGATTTCACCTTGTTTATTCTCTACCAACTTCATTTTTTTAACAATCATTTTTAAACTTTAAGACAATGTTTATGCCCATAATCTCACAATCGGGTTCAATTATAACTGATATTGACTTGTAAATTTAGGAGTTATGCCCACTTCACCATAAAAAAAGCCAGATTTCACTTTTACACTCAAGCATCCTTATTTCTTAAGCAATCATCTTTCTCAGGTGAGCGACCAAGGGCCATCTTGGCCCTCTTGTTTTTAAATGTGCAAATCTGGATCCTACAGTTATTCATTTAGTATCGATGCATCATCATCATCATCATCAATAATCAGCCATTTAACGTGTTATTTCCATGTCTCTGGGTAGCACGTTGCCCTGTTGCTGTCCTCTATCCTTCTCTGTCAAGGGCTAGAGCTGGATCATACTTAGTTGTTTGATGTCTTCCTTGTCGGATGCTTCCCAGGTCTTTTTGGTCGCACATGGCCACATGGACTTTTAACAACCCACTCCTTCCAGGTTTTCTTCACCATGTTTGGGTCAGGAATTCTCTCTACAAGCCAATCATCTCAGTCTCTTCCTACGTAGTATACAGGAGAGGTCCTCAGATTCAGACAGATGCTTAAGATCAGAATCTGATCTTTCATGGGTGACTCTCATCCAGAATGTCCTGTAAAATTGATAGCTTATGAAGTATACCACTGACAGGGTTTACGTTGGTAGGGGACTGATGTACCGATTGTAATACCTTGCAGGGGTGCAGAAATCCTATGCCCGACTTGTCCGACACTGTAAAATTTACTGCCGGACAAGTAACTATTTAAGCTTAGCTTGTCCGCGGACAAGTACACATTTCCATTTTAAAATGATCTAAATAAAGTATATTTAATCCATGATAATAATATCGTAAGAAAAAAATTAACATCCAAATGATGTCATCTTGAGAAATATTTAGTATCACTCGCGGTAGACGGGAGCGCTCGATTGTCAAACAGAATACGTCTGCACTGAAATCGAGTTCTAGTTTTCGTATTTTATTTGTTAAATGTCGAATTGTTTGGCTAATGCATGCGTATGATATCGAATATTTGAAATAAAAGGTTCTGAAAAAGTACACGGTCTGGTATACAGAAAGACAGCATCATTCAAACGGTCTTTTTACATACAACTTACCTAGCCAAAACACGGAGCAAATCGAGCGCGTTAGTTGTACTTTGTAAGCCGCGATGTTTCTGTTTGTTTCAAATTAAATGGATCGATTTGTAATTAGAAGAAGTATGTCTGGACAAGCCCAGCCCAGCAATATCCAAAATAAACGTAAATAAATCTAAGGCCGAAAGAGATCACAAATATGACAAAGGAAAAACATAAGCGATCCTTCAAACAAAATGGCTAATGCAGACGACACTTGATGCAATTTTCTGTATGGTATGTAGGCAGCTGAGCTTCCACAACTTGCTGATCAATCTTCAGCATTGTTCATCGAAAGGAAAAATACCCGTATTACACATCAGCTAAACACATAGCGAGTTTATCAAAATTTGAGATTCAAGACACAAAACTATGCCTAGATCTAATAGCAAACTTTTGCCAAAGTTGAACGCGCAGAGGTAGACAGATATGCTCGTTTTTTTTAACACGGCCTGTATTATTGCCAAACACAACTGGCCCTTTTCTGATTTCTAATTTTTATGTTTAATCCAAGAAAATGTTATTGAATGATCTGAACCGTAAGCTTTGAATTTACAAGAAAAAATATGGTTAAAAATTATTAATTGTGGCACTATAAATGTTACTTTTAGGGTGAAAAATCAATTTAAACAAATGTTATTTGGACAAGTGAACATTGCTGGCGGACTAGTAGATTTTTTCAGTACACTTGTCCGGGGACAAGTAGAAAATTTGGAGATTTCCACACCCCTGCCTTGACTTTATATTGTGCATTAGAAAGTGGAGTGTTATGTCATTTGGACTGCTTTGAAACTTTTTTCTTTTCAGCTCATCTGAGAATGTCATCTATTAGTTTGTCATCCACAATTTGTTTACATACATTCAAGCAACTTTACTTATTCAGAAATCCTCTTCAAACTTAGTTACAATATTTATGGCCATAATTTCTCAGCCAAGTTCAATTGTGGTTGATATCAGCCCAGTAAATCAGGAGTTCTTGCCCCTGAATTATCCAGCAATGACATTTCTTTTTATTTACCCGCTTGCATCTGCATAAATAAAACAATCCTAATCAAACTCATATACACAATACCAGTGACTATATTATTGACACCAAGTTTGATAATGGCTGATTTTTTATTGAAAGTTATTGAAGATTGAAGTTATTGTCCATGAAAAATCAGAAAATTGCACATATTTTTTGGTTACACTCTAGCATCCTTATTTCTCATGGAATCTTCTTGTTAACTAATGACAGTAATATCATAAACAAATTTCTTATAGAATCTAATAATCATACTATTAGTTTGATCTTGAAATTTTTTGAGAACACCAGGCCAGTTATTGACATAAATATTGTTTCTAGCTTTAGGGTGCTGGGGTGAAAGCCTCATGCTCTGTATATGTATTTGTATGTCTTCAAGATCTATGCAGGATGTTCACTTTCATTGATAGCTCCAGTTTTAATATAACATTATTACAGTCTCCCATACAATAAAATAAACAAGACTGCAATATCAGTGTATAGTCATGTTTTCAGATGAGCTCTATATTGTAGCCTTTGTGTTACAGGGGACGCTTGATGCCACATATGTTGTTGAGACAGATGGTTGTCATGGAAATACTAGACCTGGGTTCTGGCAAGAGGAGGACAAGCATCACCAGCGCTATAGGCAATACATGACTCATGTGACTGGTAGTCATGGCAACCAGTCTCCTAAAACACCGACTGACAGCCAGGCCAGGGGAGTAGAGAGACAAGAATACAGGGACAGACAAAGATTAGAAAATAATGTAAGAGTCAGGCACAGGAATGAAATACACAAAGAGGGTATCGAACCTGCTGGTTTGAATGACTCCTCTAACAGAAATTACCAAGAAACTCATCAAAAACATTCTCATAAAGATAGAAATTATGGAAAAAAAAATATCAGTGGTACTGAACAAGAAATCAATAACAACTGGACAACAGAAAACTATAATCTAGGAAATGAGATGATGAAAAACAGCACTGAGAAGTCAGGTGGTCAACAGAGGGGTGAAAATAAGATGGTTGCAGGTATCAGTGAGAGTAGGGTAAAACAAGAACAGTCAAATGAAAGATTGAAGCAAGATAAACATAAAGTAATCAAGAGGGTTTCTACTCAGTTCACACCTTTTGATCATCTTCCTGAGAGACAAAATAAACAGCAAAGTATTAAGGATGTGAGAAGTGAAAGTAAAACTGTCACTAATTATACTGATAAACAAAATGTTCCCATGGATTCAGATATTCTTAAATATAACATCTTATCTTCAAAGTTAGCAATGAGCCCTGTCAGTGACTTGACTAGATCTCCTGGAAGAGCAAACTACAAAACTTCACAAATGAAAACATGGACAAAACCTGAAGATGCATTTAGTCCTGGTGTTGATAGAAGAAGAACTCACACAAAAACGTCACAGATTCTTAAGGAAAGCCAAGAACGCCAGGAAGATGTAATAAAAGGGCATGGTCAGTCATGGCCAGAAGGGGAAAGATCATCTATAAGCAAAAAGGACATGGTCACTTTAACCTCACTGACCTCTCCAGAC
Source organism: Solen grandis (assembly GCA_021229015.1). Taxonomy (NCBI): domain Eukaryota; kingdom Metazoa; phylum Mollusca; class Bivalvia; order Adapedonta; family Solenidae; genus Solen; species Solen grandis. The sequence continues at coordinate 50,052,243 of CM037779.1, read as the reverse complement.
ATGAGTTTAAAGAAGGACTCAGGTATAAGCACTTACATTGAAGGGGACACAAGCACTGATTGTTCCCTTACTGACAAACACAAGAAGGAACTCACTGTGAGTAATATAACAGAGTTTAACAAGTCATTAAGTGAGGTGGCCAGTTTAGTGAATGTTTCCATGGATTCGCATGATGACAGACTGTCGGGACAGAGAAACAGTGCGGTGAAAGTGAGGAAGTGGTTGTGTGGTGTAGATACAGACAAGAGAGAGGTGTCACACTCTTCCAGCCCTGGACGTGCCAGTCTTGTGTTGAGTTCAGAGAGAACACTTAAAGTCAGTTCCTTTGATAAAGACAGTCATAGGGTGCAGCTTAAATCACCTAACAGTCGAAGTTTTTCATGTCAGGCACTAAGCAGGTCCCCAGGTATTGAGGCGACAGATGCAGACTTTGATAAACAGTGGAATGAATTAGCTGATAATATTATCAACAGAGACACTTACAAACATATTCCACTAGTGAAAGGTAGGCTTATAAGGAAGGGGGTGAGGAGCTTGTCTCCAGCTGAAACATTCCAAAAACTGAAATATGATGAGAGAGATATTTCACAGTTGATGAGTGAGGCTGGGTGCCAGAAGGGTAATTATGACAAGGTGTGTAGTAAGCGACAAGCTGGGGACCGATCTTTTGGTTCCTGTAGTAGTGATGGGGAGGTTGAATGTGTTCCAGCACCTGGGAAAAGTCGCAAATTGGAAAGGGGGTTTTCAAAAAAGGATGGGAACCAGTGGATGCCAAGGGGAGGAAAGGGAATGCGAGGAGGAGGACAGATGGGTGGTGACAGTGAGGATGATGGTTACTATGATGACAGGGGATATGCACCTCCTTTACAACAAAGATGGCAGGTGCATGGTGGGAAAGGAAGAAATAGACAGGACTGCCATAAGACCTCACAGATTCAAGCTTCATCACAAGGGCGTACCTACTGGTCACAGGGGCACACAGTAAACACTGCATGGACTGATGGCTCATCTGACCACAGTGGTCATGTTCTGAGAGATAACTACATGAATGAAAATCTGCTGAGACAAAAGAAGTTAGTAAGTCATAGCAATTCATATCCAGATTTACACAACCAACACGTTTACCAGTCTCATTCTGTCAAAGAGGCTGAGGGCATGCATATTACAGACTGGGGAGTGAGGAATATACAGAGACCTGCTGGTGAAACAGACTAAACATACACCTTATCAAAGAGATATAATGACAACTGAAATGATACTAAAGCAAAAACACACAAATGTTCAGGATTATCATGATGATACTGTTCCTTCAAGGAGGCACGACCCATTTCCAGTTTATGAAAATTTACAGGTCAACACACCAAGGTCTTCAGAAAAGCATAGAGGTCACCGAGTAGAAAATACCAGTAGTAATAATGGCTCTAGTGTTAAGGCTGTATGTGAAAGAAATTCTCCGAGATCCAGGAGGTATGATGGTGCTGTTGCAGAAGAGTTCCGGTCCCCAGTTATTGACAGATTACATCGGGATAGCCGGGTGACTAAAGATCCCTTTTCTCCAAGCACGTCCTTGGCCAGTCTCCGATTGAACACGCCTTCTTCACGTGCCTCTCGCACCAGGGATGACGGAGATCAAAGACACTTGGCACAGGAAAATAGCAGGCTAAGCAGTGATTGTGATATTAAGTACAGAAGGGACAGTGGTGCTAGGTGTGCAGGTGAACAATGTAGTGTAAGATTGGAAGATGTGAAGGGTCAGTGTATACGTAGCTGTTGTAGAGATGCTGATGTCTGGGAAGGGAGAGAACTCAGGACTAGTGAGATGACAGGGTTTGTTAGTCTGGATACTATGCCCAGTGGTTCCCACGGGGTGTGTGTTAAACAACTGCATACCACTGGTCCGGGGCGGTCAGATGGCAGGGGAAGGGATGAGAGATCTTTGGATGAAGACAGTGTAAGGGCCAGGGATGAGACTGATGGGGGTTATGAAGTTATCCGACAGCTCAGACACCCTGGAACCAGAGACATTTTGTCATGTGAGGATATACATCATATAGACATTGGACTTGGTCATGTATATGAAAATGTGACAAAAAGTAGTCAGCCTGCTGGAAGGTCAGTGGAGAAAATGGCATCTCACTCAGGGTATGGGTCGAAAATTAAGAAAAGTTTGTTTAGGATGGAACCAGTCTCTAGAACTGCAATAGGAGGAAATAATGATTATATTGAGGGCACACGCCAGAACTGTGTATCTAACAAGGTAACTAATAGAGCATCAGTGTCTGGTTTTAAGAATTTTAAAATGCCGATGAGTCCACCTGTACATGCTAGACTGAATCCAATGACAACTAGAAGAGAGACTGGTGTTACTGACAAGTCATATTGCGATTTAACCAAGACTGGTTCACATTTTCTGCAGAGTTCACCAATACGGCCAGGATCCAGATTCTGTCTTGATGTCACACTGTCCACCATAGCCGGCAGTGAGGAGACGGAGAGTGAGGGCAGGGGATCTCCGCGGGGAACCAGAGGCAGTCACATGTGGGGAGGGATCAGCTATAATTTGGGAGGAGAAAATAGTAGCAAAATGGGAGGTGGGGCCAAGCAGGGGTCAAGAGACAGGGCCCAGGACCCAGGGGACGAGGTGGATGAAGAGATCCTTTTAATAGAATAAACACCAATTATATACATATGTATATGTCGGGTAACAAAACTCAACTTAAAATCTGGGATACTCATCACATATAACATTGTTTACATCCTGCCAAATATTCAGTACTACTGAGTGACACTTGGAGACATACACTCAACCACTCTAAAAATGCACCTATGTTATTAATTACATAAACATAACTTTCAAGAGCCATTTTTGATGAAATTTAACAACAACAAGAATACATACATTATTCCGCAACATATTCCAAAACAGTATTTAGCATATTTGGTCCTGTCCATGAGGCATAGGTGTATGAGTTACATTGTCGCTACTCTCTTCATTGACTTGTAAATTTTCCTTCTCTGGCTATACCATTTTCAGATATGATATCTATGTACAGTTTTAAAATTTCCCAATTAATTTAACCATAATTATAAGCAAATGTATGAATTTGTTATCAGATTTCATTATAATTGACTCACTTAAAATGCTTTTACATTAATTAATACAAAGTGATTGTGTGTGGTGCCGGTATGGCTGTTCAGTGTGCCATATTGTTTTTAAGACACGGTATCAATTAGTTAAAAATGGCAGTGTAGGTGCTAAATTACTCAGTAAGTTAAAGGATATTCATTTAGTATTGAAAGTAAAAGGTAATACTCAATCAGCTAGTTTATAATCCTGTTCCTCTGTATATAACTGTTGTATTACCTGTTTATCATATTGTTTGTTGGTATGATAGATATTCATTTTTGAACACTAGTAAATAACTTGAAATGTGATTTGTCAAATCACAAGAAAGGACTGTAAGTAGAATGAATGAAGTATTTAAATCCTTGGTTAACCCTTTCCCTCATATAGACTCATTTTGACACACTCAATAGGTACCACATAAAGCCTGATCTGCAGAATACCACAGTTAAACCTTACCAAATTTAATGACAAAATCCTCATTTCCAGACCACTGAGGAGGAGCGAACAGCATAAAACCTGATCAGCCTGCGAGTTACTCGCAGGCTGATCTGGTTTTATGCTGTTCGCATAGGTCTTTTCATGGTTTCCTCTATGAGGGAAAGGGTTAAAAATCCAACAGGGGACAAACATATACACTCAGGAGAAGGTTATGATTATGTTTGTCTTTGTGTAGGTCTTAAACTTTGTAATTTATGAGATATTTTAACAAATTTCATAGATGCAGCTGTTAAATATTATAGACGTTTAAAATCTGACATATTCTGATATGGATAAGAATGATAACACTTCAATTTGACAGATCAATGGGCAAGGAGATCAAGCACAAAGTCCTCATGTAGGCTTATCTACCTACACATGGGGCTTGTAAATATTTGTGCATTCACTGGAGATGAAACCTGTATCAGTGGCCCCATTTATTAAGGTAATCCATCCATTATTAAATAATGCTCATAGTCCATCAAATGATCATGGGAATTTTTATAGTACCGTAAATGCAAGCCTTTATAGACTTTGAGCAAAACAGCTTTTAATTCCAAGTCAATAGATACTTTCATCTGAACTGAAGTCTTTTTAAGCATTTGAAGGACTATGATCATAATTAAATGATGGATGGATTACCTTAAGAAGTCAACCTGTTCATGGAAATACATTGTTATTTGTTTTTCCCTCCTTTTAGCAACCTTCTCTTGTTTCCAGGACTTGTTAAAAGGAGGTATGACCGGTTTTATGTGTCATGATTTAAGTATGAAGGGCTGTGCAGTTATTGATGTGGTACTTAGCGTATGTAAATGTACTTAATTAGCCATGGTTAGATTTTTATAAATACTTACTGACCAATGCCTTTTTGTTAATATGAATTATTGCATTTCTGCATTTGATGAGCAAGATTGATTTTTAGTTTTAAACTGATCTATTTTATTATATTTTCTTATGTATATGACAGGTACTTTATCAATACAGTATATATGTTAGCAAAGTAATTTCCTATTTGATAAATGGGTATTCCACACTTTGTGTGTGTTTCTCATATACTCCACAACTTCATTCCAGATAGTCTTTCAGTCCATCTGTCTGTAGGCAATGGTACACTCGAGACTCTTTGATATCGCATGGAATTTTATACCATCACAAACAAAATTTGAGAGGGTGTGTATAGGTTAAGTCTGTTGGTTTGTCAGATTGTTTAGTGAAAAAATGTCAGGATGACTGTCCCTTTTTGTTCTATATTACTTTACCAATTGAGATGAGATTTAATTCATATGCCTGTCATACAAAGATTGACAGAGTTGTGGCCCCTGAATTTACTTAAAAAATCTAAAAAGTCATCTAAAGTGATGTGAACTACTTATAGATTACTTCACCAATTCAGCTCAAATTTGGCATATGCAATAATAATGACCTGTAAATGTGTGTGACAGTTTTTATGAGTGTCTTCCAAAGAAAGAATTATAGCCTCCCTTGTAGCTTTTGTTCCATGAAAAAGCTCTAGTTGTTTTATCAATCTAAAAGCCCTAGGATATTTGTGATTATTGTAGGTATTATTTTAAAAGGTGTTTTGAATACAATATGCTCCCATAATACTGTAATACAAAGCCTCATATCATACATTAAATAGTACAAGACCTCAGCTTTAAGAATATTAGATTGGGGGGGGGGTGAAAAAAAATATGCCCAGTTGTGCTATGAGGAAAAAATACTGTCGAAAGTAAAAGATGTGAAATCAGAATAGCCAATCCATTACAATGCTGTTATCGAATGGAGGAACTTTGAAGTGAAACTAATGCCAATTTAAAGTACAAGTAATTTATAACGTTGTATACGTGTACCTTTAAATGTCCACCTCATTTGATAAGCATATCAAGTCCCCCTTCCCTGGTTTTATTTTTTTTTTTAAGGCTGACGAAAATGACTGGATTATTTATTACAAGTAGTTATTTTTCTGGTTTTTGGATGTTGCATAAAAATGAAACAAACTTTGCTTAGCTCATATTTCTTTTCTACAAACTCGTTAACCCTGTCATTATAAAGCTATATTTGATAGAATAATAAACTATTTGACGAAAACATGATTGCATAGCTTTGTTTGAAACCTATCTCCTGTGGCCGGAGAGTCACTTGATTAGATATCATGAGATGTCCCTTGAACCACTATCAGCACGGTATCTGTCGAATCTTAAGCCGTGGATACATCAGAAGAGTCCTCATCGGTCCCTATACACCTACTCCTATTATGTCGACGTCTACTATGTCATCACTGTTGTGTCTGAAAAGTTTTATTAACCAAGAATTTATTATCTATACATGTACATAGAACCAAAGACAGAAATAGCTAGGTCTACATTGAGCGTCCGTCTCGGGAGCTAGAGATCATGGGTTCGATTCCCGGTCGCGACATACCAAAGTATACGTCATACTGATACAGTTCCCTTTGATTGGCACTCAGCATATAAATTCTTCCATGACTGGTAAGCCTAGTGTCGGGTTAATTTGACGAAGTGATACTGCAGTGTGGTAGCACTATACCTGTCTTAAATATATCTTCTAATGACTTTAATACTGTCAATGGGACGTTTAACCCAACAAACCAGATCTCTATAAGAATTCTGCAATTTCTTATTTCGTTTCATAAACGATGCTTAGGCAAACATTCAGTTGCCTGCCTAGGATAAATATAGGGTAGTTCCAGGACTGTTCGACCCGGTCCCAGGATGTAGCAGTATCATGCCACATGTCCACGGTGCCAGCACCATAAATATCTGAAGTGGGCATACTCTTTATATGACAGAAATTACGTTCGTGTTGTGTAAACAAACTGACGGATACATGATTTTTTCTCTGATAAGAAATGCAATAGCCAAAAACATGTTGACATCGCATGTCAATCCCGGAAGTCAACCTGTGTGCAGAAAGAGTGGCGTTCAAAAAGTATCTCGCGCCCATACTAATGCACCACCCTTCTAAATGGTTTTTATCGGGCATATCTAGCTTATAAATTTACATAGGGTCTTTGTGGTAAATAAACAGCTAAGGACGTGGATTTAAGACATACGTGCTGTGACCAGGAAGAGTTTTGTTGATAAAAGATTTAAATTGCCCATCATCCGCTCATTTCAAGCGAACAAACATAGTCAAATGTACAAATACATACGCCATAAGTAACGGATAATGCATATAACTTGAATACCAAAACAGAGGCTATTTTTAACATTAAAGATTATCTGATGTAACCAAGTGCTGTTGATGTTATATGTAAGTCCGAAATCATATACTTCGTCCATATTCAAGTCGACAGTCATATTAACTAACGTTAGTCTAGAGCTCCTGTCTCACCCTCTTCTCCTCCGTGATTTCTGTATTTCTTTATTATAAATACAGTAGTTTAGTGTACATTTACAACTCCTTAATCATATCTTAGTTCCCCGCTGAAGTAATATAAGTAAGACAAATTACTTGGTTCCACATGTGTGGTCAGACCTGATGCTGCCAGGTAGTTTATTCCTCAATTACATCACAATAAGTAGTACAATTTATCTATATAAGTTAGATCTCAGGGTACGGCTCCGATGGCCGAGTTGTAAGAACGAGAGATCGCGGGTTGGATCCCCGACCTCGACATACTATTAAAGTACCTGCACCTGCGTGGTGCTTAGCATAATACAGGATAGTTCCAGGATGTCTTCTGTACGGCGTCATATGCTGGCCTAATGGTATCATCAGTATATTTTAACTAAACTCCAAGTAACTTAACTAGTCACCCAACAAATAGTTTAGCAATATTTTACGTGTTATACGCAAATTCTGTCTGATCGACATTTAGCAGTTTAGTGCGCGCGCACACACACGGTAGCCGGGGTGGTCAGGATCGATGCGCAACAATGAAACATCAAATACAGATTCATTGTCTTGCTTTCAGTATACGACAGTAGTTGTCGGGTGTTCTGATTATGAATTGGGTTTAATGTGTTTAGCCTTGGGCAGGACACTACAAGACAGCCCTTTATCTGTCATAAATACATACACGTGTTTTCTTGTACTATTTTGATTTATAGTTAGATGTACTGTACAGTTGTTTACATCATGGAGTATCGATTTAAGTGGACGGTTGCCGAGTGGTTAGAGCTTTCTGCCGCAAGTACGTAAAAATGGTACTGGTACAGATACCTTGCTTGACGCTCAGCATATAAAGGTACATGTAGTTCCACGATGTCAGGATATTGTGACTGGGTGTGGTATCATGCTACATGTCTTTGGCGTGATACTGAAAAGTGACAGCACTATATCTGTCTCAAGTAGGCATTGTTCCCAAATGACTTAAATGCTGTCGGTGGGACATTTACTCCAGCAAAACAAAGTGGATTAGAAATTTGCAGACATGTATGAAAAGAATAAGTGTCCCGTTTACGACCAATAACAAGATAGCGTCTATATAATGTATCATGTGCAAGTATCCCGATTGCTTCATCCGGGTTGAATTTATCTGCATTTAAACTTCCGGGTCCTTCTCAATCTCCTTAAACATTGTTCATGTAGATGCATCAATATTGTCTCTTCATTTTTAAAGACTTCGAAAGAATAAATGCACAAACGTCTTGCTAGAAACAACAATCGCCAGAGCAGATCTAGCTGTTGTAACGTTTGGTTAGAGTGAGACTGTCGTATACGTCCTTAAAAGTTATCTCAAGATGACTCTCCAATTCTACGAAACCTTCTGAGTGACTAGTAATACTTAATAAAAGTTATTTCCTACTCCTGTTGTCAGAGCCTCACGCTCTAAAGCAACGCTCTAACGACTTTTGGTCCCCTAACGTACCTGTAATATATATCAAATGCTATTTTTATATAACTTTGTTTAAATCTTTCGACTTTCCTGGGAATATTAGTCTGCATGTTTTATTTTAACACAGTGTTTCAACAAACAACTTTCTGTCAAGAGTTGTAGGAATAAATGTTTTACCGAATAAATTTTTTAATTGATAATTCTATATAATGTTAAGATTATACAATTATCCTATATCTATAGCAGTGACAAACAGTTTAAAACGGTTATATGAAGCATTAAATGGAAATCTATATACATTATACCTCTTTAGTACTGTTCATTACATGTATGATACAAGTCTTGGGCTTTAGTGCTATAATAACACCGCAACTGGTGAAAAAATGTACATCAAAGTATACTTTACTTGAGTTTAGCGCACCAGCAGAAGTCAACATGTTTCCCCGTTCATGAAAACACGAGGGGTCCAGCGAGACGGTACTTGTTGCTAATTGTTCCGGGTTGGATCGTTAGCCTCAAGGGTCTCCGGAAACGAGGCATTTAGACCTTCCTTATTGAGAAATGTACTCAGACACATACAAACATGTAATAGGACAAGCTCATATCAAATGGAAATTTGACTACAGAAATACTGTTTTTTAAGTTTAAAGCATATTGTGTGATATTGATAAAACTTGGTAAGAATTTACATTTCATTTTGTTATGTATACATAAAAGAAATTACTTATTTTGAATGCCATTTACATTAATCTGCATGCATTTTTTTTAGATAAAGCTTTTATTCATTTTCAATATTACTCATTAACGTGGCTCATGGCATTTTGTTAGCCTAATTTGGCAAACCTATGTCTCATTAGCTTGAAATGATGACCAACTTATAAGTCATCGTGACCTTTTGATTATTTCAAGCCAGTTCCATATTCACGTTTTAGCATCGGTCGTATAGGGAATCCTGTAACAAACTCAATGAAGGTTGCTTTGCACTGGACGTAAATAAATACAACTATATTATTGTTGCACCACATACAATTCTAGTTTTAAAATGACAATCGCACCTCTTTAGGAAATATATATCAGTATAATAGTTTTACAAAAAATATAATGCCTTGATTTCACACTAACTTAACAATAAATCCTTATATTTTGATGCTTTAGTATGACAAATAAAAGTTTAATAAAATCCGTGAAATTGCGATTATTCGAGGACCGAGGGGATATAAAATCCTCGAGGTTAAGCCAAACATTTCATGTAACTGCAAACGCACATGAGCATATATAGCATATATACTGAGACATAACAAGAGTTAATCAACAACATAAATAAGTTTGAACTTGTATGTTGGATTGGCTTGTCAAAATATTGAGATGAACCATCTTGAAGAGTTATACACGCTCATCTTCATCAGTTTTTTTTATTACGTTCGCTCTATGGTGCTACGGTTTTGGTTAGAAAATACTTAATACCCATAAGTAGGTGTAACCTACTCAAGGAGACAGAGACAGTATACAAGGGATTCGGGTGCGAATCCCTAGATCTTTCCGGAAAGACCGCTTGGTTCTTTAACATGCCCTGAGTATAACACCAGAGACATCAATAACCTATGATACGACTCTAATGACGCCAGTACACTCGAAGCCCCATTTACCATGGTCTTGATGAACCAGACTTGGGAATCTAGTTTGGCGGGAAACACTGATTAATGTCACTTAAATTTTTCAAGGTTGAACCAGGTCCCCTGCATAAGCAGTCCAGTGCCTTACCACGGTGCCACCGCTCCGCCCAGTCATATTAATTATTAACCAGTCATTACTATATACATATGAACCGATTATACTTTTTATGGCAATATCTATAAAAAAAAGTTTTACTTAGACACACAAATACAGTTTTTATCGTTTCCGATCTGTACGTTCATCTCATATCTAAAATATAAAACGTACATAATCTGCAATATTTTCATGGGAATAAAGTGTTCATTTCAGTTCATGTAATAGTGAATTATGTTGCGTTCAAAGGAAGATATAGGTAAAACTTTTAATAACTAGGGTTATTTCGATAAGATATTGGGTCTATATGACACAGAAAAGCTTGTAAACCTCCGACACCAAATAAGTTCAGATTAGAATACCGCTTGTACCGTTATCACTTTGTAGTCAATATCACGTGGTTTCAAACAGGAAGTTTTAAATATTGATCTTTCAAGTATTTTATGGTTAAGTGAAATATCACCTAGTTCACTCTGTAATAGTAATATGTTATTGTAATTTATGAAGGTTTCACGTCTACATTTTTGAAACGAGCAGACTGAATCACACGGATTATGACTTGATACAGTAAAACATCCCGCTGTCGGATTATCTACAGATACTGTACATGTAAGTAAATACGATAAACCTTCATCGTAACTAGATTGCCATGATTAATATCGCATCAACAATTCAATGATTTCATGTGATATCTGTTTTGAGTGTAGCGTAATTACGACATGAATTACGATTCATGCAGTATATTAAGGCGGCAAGCATTTTCTGTAAATTACTAGCAAGTGTGTGACGAGCATAAACTTAATTAAATATCCTCGCTATAAATAAGTTGCATATATCAAGTTACTGTTATTACTCGTAGAAGTCACCTCCAATCGCTTTAAAGCTTACCTTTCAATATCTCTGTTACAACTCGTTTTGTAATAAAGGTGCAAAATGTAATAAACCCAAATTAGTTAAATACGGTGATTTGATGATCAAAGAAGACTGTCTAAGGGGTTCTAAGTCTGTTTTTTTCTCATACACTATTAGAGATTGAACGATAATAATTTATATTACAAAGCGGCTTATAATTGCGTAAATTGCAATACATTTTCTGCACAACCCACTCTGTAATAAGTTGCAAAAAAGTAAGAAAATTGATTTAATGATCAATTAAGGGTGTAATAAATTATCTAAGTGACATTTGGTCATTGAATCACTCTTACTTTTGAGTGTGTATAATCATACTGATAATGGCAGACTGCTTAACTGTCTTCAAGAAATGGTATGACATTTTTGCCTGTTGTAATATTCTGTAAACAGGTAAAATAATAAAAGTTTCATTTTTCCAAAATATTCTGAATTTTCCGTGTATTGGTAGTATATAATCTGATCTTCTAAAATATGAGATAAAAGCAGGGGTCACCAGCCTTACAAAAAAAAGAGAGAGAGAGAGTGTTTTTATTAGTATACCCTATGTAGCAGTAGTTTGGGATGAAATTTCACCTACAAAACAAAAACTATGTTTTTCTTCAGATGTTATATTATCATATTGGTAAAACGTCAAATTTAAACACAACTGATTTAGGGTTTATCCATCTGTTATTAAATAGCCTTACATATGGCTATAACAAACATCTGTTTGGAAAGAGTACAAACTAACAGTATTTGTTTTAAATTTATTTTATTCAAATGTTCAAACATTCAGATTTTCTTATTTTTTCATTGAATACTATTTCGGTACTTTTCTATACATTTAAGATTTATGGGTGGGGAATTAACCGAGGGGAAATTTAACTTTGGAGTAGATATTTATTTATATAAATATTTGTAGGCATGCAGAAGTACTACCGAATCCCGTGTACATTTCACGCAAGTATAACGTGTATGCGCTGCAGATTCGGTTCTTCCTCATCGTTTTAAAGTGCGTAACGACAGTCGTCGTGATAAATATGTACAGTACAGTTACAGTCGACAATTACGGCAACTTTTATCCTAACACTGGTGCAATGATTTCAAGTTACCCCAAAATTCAAGTTTCCTCCGGGATTATGAAAACATTTTTACCCCATGGGCATTTATAAACGTGAAAACGTTTTTATATTCCGAGGTAGAGCATAATGAAAACATTTCAGATTCCTCCCCTAGTTTCAAATGCCCGGGAATATAAAAACGTTTTCATCCCCCGTCTTATATTCCTGGGAGGGGCATATTGAACATATCGAGAAAATAAGATATAAAATTTCCCAACAAAGACACATAAAAAGGAGGAAGGGGTGGGGATGAGGGTTAACAAATATGGCGACTGTACAAACGTCCATCATGTACCTGCTCAAAATTCATGTTTTATTTGTTGAAAAGGGCATATGTCTGCCGAAAAACATATGAAAACAAGATGGTATCATATGTGCGGGTTGTCATGTAGGTCGTATGGATGGTGCGTGGCAGATGTACGGAAGCCGTGCGGGGGCCTTAAGTTGCAAATCCATCGTACGGGCACCTTAGGACCGCCCTACGACTGCTGTAGGCGCCCGTAGATTTTTGGAGTCCGAACAAAACAATTGAAATTCATAAGAACCTGGGGCAGCCGTACGGCAAACGCTAGGCCAACTTACGTTTGACGTATGATTACCGTGAATTGCTCTACGGTCTGGCTACGGCTGGTCGAATTGCTACGGCGACCGTATTGTTAAAAAATTAACTCCGCGCTATAATTTTATGGCCTGTAAATTATAGGAATGTACTTTACGGAGACCGTGCGGTCACCACAAAATTTCTGCGATCGCCGCAGTTATTTCTCGTTTTGGGGGCCGTACAGCCGCCGTAGAGCAAATGTGACTTAGGCATTATCAAAAAGTCCAGTAATGCGAAACAAACCCTGAAAGCAAAGATTCAAGAAGGACTTGTGTTATACGTCATATTCTTCAGAATCTTTGGACCAGTCATGCAAATTGATATTCCCAAAGATAAGGGGTTGTCTGGTAGCTTCTATTAGAATTGGTTGCGAGCAAAAAGGTAAAAAGTACGTCCAAAAACTGGTCTCCAGCATCCAGCATGTCCATTATTTAAATGGCAATGCTCTTTCCAGCTCACAAATCCTCAACTGTAGCTCAGTTTTTGAAGTCTGCAAAGTTCACTGCATCCTCCCTACAACCCAGACATGGGGCTCAGCGCATTTTTTTCATTATTCCGAAATAATAATAATAATAAACTACCTAGAAGGAGATAAATGTCCAGAAATGTATTGAGATCTGCAGTTCACGTGTGTCTTATGGGTGTATGAAAGTTGTTTTAAAGATGAATTGAAATACTAATACTATGTGTTTTAACTAAAGGGGACTACATGTATTTTGAAGGTAATTTGATAAGATATCAACTTCTGGGAGGAATCGAGTCATTTGAAAAGATTTAAACATCCTTCGTATTAATGATAGTATGAGCTATATCAGTAACGATAACATGAACTATATTAGTACTTATAGTATTTGACCGATAATACTCGGGGTCTTCCTCCACCTGTAATTAGCTGGACGTCGCTATATGATTGAAATACTATCGCAGCGACGGTAAACCCCAATAAACAACAACAACAACAACAACAACAACAACAACTATATAACGAAAGTATGTGAGATGCTTTAGTAATGATAGTATGAACTATGTAAGTGATGATAGTATGTGGACTGTATTAATAACGACATATGCACTGTAATAGAAGCAAAAGTATAACCACACTTTCATGTGATACGTATTAATAACCATACTACGGTATGTGAAATTTATTAAATAGTATTAGTCACACTAGTTGCATAAACTGCATTAGTAGAAAATTTAAATTAAAAAACATGATGGCAACTATTTCCAAAATATTCATTTTATGAGTTTCAATTGAAGTGACGAATTTTACAGGGAAACCATCGACAATTGGCAAAATAGATTGATCCTTGTTTTCAAACTGTTTCTTTTTTTCTTCATTGAATATGTCGGAGTAACAGATAAAAACATTCATTTAATAAAGAAGTACCGATTTGATACCATTTTCACGAATGCTACTTTTTATCAGTTTAAAACACCTTTTTAATCTCCCGATAACACTCAGCAAGCAGACGGATGATTTATGTAAACCAACATCTGTTCCTAAAATAGTGCATTTTTATTATGAATACACTTCTCAAGAATCCTATGCACGGAAGTCATATAGAGCCATAGTTATTATTAATCTGATAGAGAATTTCACATTTGATAATTATAATACAGCATGCCCATTTACCACCTGTAGATGGTTTTTACCCCCCAAATTGGTCGTGTACCCCCAAAGTTGTATGGACTCTCTATATGGAAGGAGGAAAAGTTAAAAACAAATAGCGGTTGTACCTCCAGTTACAAAACTCTGAGGGAACTCTATAATAAAATGGACACTGTGATTGTGATAGTGTTTTTTGTTCTCATTTGGTTCATATCAAATTTTGCACACCAATCTGTGCTTTTAGGAAGAACACAGAACTTCACTGCAACTGGTGTTTATAGATTTTGTCTCTATATGTTCACCATACTCGTGACAGACTCATTTTGAGCTCACTGTCGAGAACTCAAGACGCCATTTTGGAAATATTTTTGACTGTTGTTGGATTTTGACAGTTATTTTTTAAAATTCGTTTTCAGTTACCATTAACAATTTATTGCACTTGACGGGAAGATATTGAGGCATTTGGTAGTTTATTAGATATAAAAGTGAGGGATTGTTTTGTTCTTTTTTCTTGCAATAACTTCTTATGCTGTCGAGAACTCGATACTTCAGGATATTAACGACAGTATGTGAGCTACATTGTGTCAATATATATATATATATATATATATATATATATATATATATATGTAACGATAATATGTGAACTATCACCTTTTTTGTTGTTATACTTTAAAGTCTTATGTTTTGAAGGCCGGCCAATGAATAACTAGAAGTCAACATCATGAAGAAGTCAAGTATATTTATAAAAAAGGAGACATGTTGGCTGCCTTTCATTATTTTGGCTTTGGTGAGTATTTATTCATGAACAAGTTTTATCTAAGGATATATTTGCTTATCATTTAATCTGAAACCTGGCTATTCAGTCCTGGATCTACAATAAGACGCTGGGCACAGCACATGGTATTTGGAGGATAGGATAAAAATATGCAAGTTATCAGATCGGTAAATCTTACCTTTATGTGCAATATTTACTCTCGTTATTTGTAACAATAAAAATGATAAAAAACGTGCATATGAAATTTTCTATTGCAATCTTAAGGTGGAAAACAAATTAGAATGTTAAAGGCCCATCATTCTTCCAAAAGCTGTTCATGTTATTCTGACAGAAAAAAAAATTGTTTCACAGATTTGTTAAGTGATGCAATCTGTAGATACTTGTTGACAACACTTGTTGACAACAACATAACTAAAATGCTTATTTAAGAAGGAATATTTACTTAAGATCATCCAACTGTTTACAAAAATACCTAACTTGCTTATTCCGCATATCTTCGTCGATTGTTACGAAGACCGTCCGTATGTTTCCGTTAACGATTTCCGAGTGCTTAAATTGATGATGTAGCAGATAAACAAATTCTGGTTCGGCGACGGTTTTTCAAATTCAAAATATTGCAAAATTTAAACAATTAGAGTATTTTGACATCCATCCAAAATGCTTAATTGCGTAACATTTCCAATGCGTTCAACTGTTGTTTTTTTGTTTGTTTGTTTTGTTTTTTACAGCAGATTCTTCCACATTGCGTACAATTTGTGTTACTGAACAGTATAACACTGTTATTTCATATTATAATGAAATATAATGGGCCTTTAAAATGTATAGGATGCTACTTTGTTATTCGTGACCTTAGATTTTTATTAACAACATTACAGTTAGGTAGGAAGAATTCATATGTTGGTTGTTATGTTTCTAATATAACGTGTAATATATAATTAACAATGCCAGATAACAGCAAGTGAAGAAGACAAATAAAATTACCATTATTTATCACAAAAATGATTAATGGTCCAAACATTTGCATTTTTTACAGTGTATTTATCGAAACAATTTTTATATTGTGTAGGGTCTCTTGAAAGGCGCACATACAGATGGAGTCCAAAACACGGAATCATCATCAACTACTGGGATTAATATAAATGTCTCACAGCGTACAGAGCCAACATCTCCAACTACAACAGTAACATCGACACAACCTGGTCGTAAGTAGGAAAATAATGTTTTTGACTTTACAGTCGCGTAGTATTTATTGTATGATTGTTTGTATGGTATTATCCATGTCTACGGCGTAATATTTTTTGTGTGGCAGCACTGTGTCTCAAATAAACATAGTCTCCAAATTACCGAAATACTGTCGGTGGGAACAAATAAACAGGCCCAAATGGTAACTGAAGTCCGAGATTTCATGATACATGTATATGGATGCTAAAAGCCCGTCCGTCTATTAGTGAGCTGAGATCTCCACCCGGGCAGAGGTTTTTAACCTACGAATAATATCATAGGCATATGATATATGTGTTACTGATTATATTGAAATAAGCATTGACCATATAAAAAATGACTATATAGGACCCCAACCAATGTGTTAAAAAAAGTTTTGACATCTGTAGCCGAGAGTGCTACCTAGCTGTAAAATACAATGTGCGGAATATCAACCAGTAAATTTTTGTTTGCATTGTGGTGATTCTATCCTTCGCTGTTGTATTTGAAGGGTTGGTTTCTAAGTTTGATTTTCGCATGTCATTTCTATTTTTTTAAAAATAAGTGTAATCAATACTTTCCGATTAAAACGAACGTGTTCAATTTCGAATGTAAATAAAAAGTCAAATAGTTTATCTCAAACTTATACATTTAATGTAAAATGGCCATCAGAAACTTGATCGTGAAAATTGTAATTTTCAAGTAACAATTTCAATATTATAATAAGCATTTTGAAATTGTATTGATCAAAGTTAAACCTTAATCAGAAAAAAAACAACAACTGGCATATATCCCTCTTATAAGTTTTGTTGGTGGAATTCGCTCTAGATATACACTATGTTACACATAAGCTAGGTTAACAAACTATCAAATATTGATAGAAATTAAAAAAAAAATCGTTAACGTCAGCCAATCCTTTTTTCTTGACAAATAAACACGGTAAATCTAATCATATTTCACGGTAAAAGTTTTTTTTATTTCGTAAACGCATTTTGGAATTCAAGTTAAATATACGTAGAATTCGGTATCCCCGAAAAACACCACACGACCCATTCCACAACAGTCGCGGGTAACAAATTCGTAAGTATTATTAAACTTTTCAACCTGTGAAGTGAGCGCATGCGCGAAAAGTGAAGACACTCATTTAAGTGACGGCACACGCAAAAAGTAATTAAAATGTAGGTTTGTAAATCTCAATATAGGATAAATAACGTCCGTATAACGCTATTCTCTGTGATTGAAATAATTCCATCTATTTTACAATCATGGAATGTTGTATTGGTTGAACATGCGTCTGTACATTGATATTTACATGAAAATATTTACATCACACACGTATTTTGATAAGGAGAGCAGTGCCGTTTAATTTGCCTTGAATGCTCTGCCTGGTAACAGGCGTAGTAATATCAAAGTGACCATATTCTATATGACTAGGACGCACATGCGAACATCGCATTTCCTATCATAAGCCAATAACATGGAAAAGAGAAATAGTGTATTTATTTGCGAAATCGTTTAAAGAACAAAAAGAACACTTAAAGTAATATATAACATAAAACGTTTAAGTATATATAATAAAAGTAAAGAAATCGTAATGAAAGTTCAATTTGGTCCTAAAACAGGGGTTGTACAGCTGGCAAATAGGAAGAGATGAGCTCTGCTTTGTCCCGTCTTACTGAAGGTATTGTAAGGGGTTGGGCCGGAGGTCATTGCAAGCACATCCAGGACCAATATGGACATGGAGCTTGCAAATCCTCCTGAAAAGCACCATGGAAATGCCATCATCACCTAAATCAATGAACAAAACTTCTCGCAAATGCATACTTTTCTGTTGTTTTTTTTTCTTTCTGTCATTATACAGATCTAATACCAACGGCAAATTATAAAACATGATTTCAACGAAATGTTAAAATGTTAAAAAATGATCAAGTTTTCGAGTCTGGTTACAAATCAGACTGTGTCACCTGTTTTTGCGATTATATTGTCATATTTATATTAATTGAAAATATACATTTAATAGAGAATACTCTAATAAATACTTAATCCAACAATATCCACAGCTTATTTAAATTATATGAACAATTAAATGTCCTCCAGGCCGTCTTTGCATTTTCAGCAGATGGTTGTAAATCGAACGTGACCTACTTAAAATTTCTAAAAGTGTCGCGATAAAAAGAAAGGAAATGATTTTAAGAATGATAAAATAATATTTATATACTTTTAATAAAAATTAAAAAATAAACGGAACTATTTTATTTCTACCTCGCAAAATGAAAAAAAAAAGATTATAATTCGGTTAAAAAGGGGCGATACCAGACTGTTAAACTCAGTTTGATTGAGTCAAATAAGATTATGTACGACTTAGAAAGTGCTACAAAGTGTGCACAAAATATGTAAATATAAGGATTGAAATTCATTTCGGGTGCATTCAAGCGATATTGAATGCACTGATCAATCTGGCAATTTACCAAAATTGCCAGTTTGTCCAGTGCATTAAAGATCGTTATAATGCAACCGAAATGAATTTCATCCCTAAATAAATAAATAAGATAAAATAAATGTAATACTATCACATATTATAATATAAGCCCAGAAGATCTTTAACAAAACTTTAATATCAGTTGATAATATAATTCATATAAAGACATATACAACTAACAAACCTGACCAGTCAAAGCATTGAGAGCACTGTCAGAAGCGAAAGTTAAAATATGTGATTTATAAAGTCAATCCCTATATTTTTTGTGGATGCATGTAAAAATAAGGGAATTTAAATCTTATTAAAACAGCAGGTAAGATAGATTATTTTATTTATTGGTTTCTGTCAAATTAAACAAACTTGGATAAGGAATAGTGGTTCCTACTATTGATCCTCTCAATACCTATAATGCTTCATGAATTTGCCGCAAACAGAAATAATTTTAATAGAAAAGCAAGAAAATGGGACAAGATAAGTTATTGTTCATTGTCACTTCACATCCTTCCCATGTGTAAAAGATGATATCCATGCCTTCAATAGTTTTTAAAATATGTTCTAGAAAAACATAATTTCACCATACAAGTAAGTAATAGAGATGAAGCAAGGTAGAGTTATTGTTCTTGGTAAGTAAAGTTTGACCATTGTATAAAGTTTAAACTCAATCCCTTAAGTACATTCTGAGTTCTGACATACAGATGCGACTAAAGACACTAGTACAGTCATTTGAGACTCTAACAAGAAAGGATTAAAAACAAAATGTTTCAATTGACGGCTTACATTAAACATACTGTCCCACTCTCCTTTCTACTGTTTTGACCTTATAACCGAACTTGGTTATGCGCAGGATCCTCATATTAGAAAAATCGACCTTTCTTTAAATAATTAAAAATAATGAAAGTATAAAAACTAGAATTAAAAATGTTTTAATGTATAACCCAAGAATATAAAAAAATAAGTATTACAAAAAAGGGGGGTTGGGGGGAACGGTCTCAACTGGACTAGAACTCACGACCCCTTGCAAGAACAAAATACTGAACGACGCTCTTACCAATTGAGCATATTCCGCAGCCGCAAATTTGTGGTGCAAATAAGGTTATTAGGTAGTTTAATGAATGAAACTGCGGATGAACACTGAAATATAAATTTGCTTCTTTTACAGTTTTATTTGCACAGAAATTGTGATTATACCCAATGCTTTCAAAATCCTGCTGACTTCTACAACCAGTGGTACTATTTTTCAACGCGAATGTATGGATAAGTGGCGGTAATGTAATTGTAATAAGAAAAATCCACTGTCTGACTTCAGAAGCTTTCGCAGTGTACGCAACCTCATCTGCATAATATGCCGACGGAACCTATAATAATTTGAATATTCCGCAGCTTTGTGCTATTTTTTTAAAATTTGGTCAAAGCATCGAAATGCCCCCAAAACATATAGTAAAATCAGCAATGTGCAACTTTCATAATTTCAGTGATAATTATCCTGATATGATTTCATTCAACCCTAAAAATCCTAATCCGCTAAATTTTGTTCAAAATTACGCCAAAATGTATGCATTTAAGCTTATTAATTAAATAAGGACACCCTCTTTACTCTAGAAAACACCATTACTATGGGTAAATAAAATCTTAACCGAGAATTACTGAGTACATGTACATTCCGACCGTGCTTATGATTTTGTGACATGGGAATGTTTTGATAAATGACTAACGCAGCAAATCTCATTGAAAATGACAAAGTCATCAGTCACAGGAATCACTCTTCCCCATTTCAGGTACTTTCCTTTAAATTTCGCTTAAAAATTGGAATAACCATCAATGGACCAATCAACTAGCAATATGATGTCAACATGTCTACATGTACATGGATATAGGTCAGAAGCGATTACCTGTATTAATTATTCATTGAATTTGGGATGAAAACACATTGTCACTCAAAGTGAGTTGTTTCTATGGTATAAGAAATGTTTGTTTCTTCTTATCAAAGTAGTTTTAGTTGCGGTCATATCGTATTAATGAGTTTAAAAAAGCTTAAACATTCCGCCCTGATTCCACCGCGGAACGTACTATATGTAAAATCTAATATTTGACAAAGTAGTTTGAAAAAAAAAAATGTTTCTGTTTGCGCTAGCTTGTTGGAATTCTAATTTATTTTTACCTTTTGACTTTGGATCGTTGAAGATGTGAAATTAAAAAAGAGATAAAACATATTTGGTTTTGGCAGTTTCTTCGATTTTAGAGAGTGTGTATCTTCATGCATATGAACACACATATACACGAGCTGTCAAACATTCAGAAATATTTGACAGTCTAGACGAAATAGTTCAGATGGGAAATCAACTTTTAAACTACATGTATATCAAAAGATGAAATTAAAAGGGGTATTAGCTGTATCTATTTAAGCGACTTATTTTAGCTCGAAAGTGGCCTGTTGTGTGAGCTTTGTTGTCTTCTGACAATTCTTGTCATTCAATATCATCGCCAACATAAATTTGAAGTAATGTGAGTTAAGAACAATGGTGAATAATAAACGCATAGGTATAATACACTTTTATAAGCATCAGTCATATACTCTCACTGCTCACAACTTGACCTGTACCGTATGTAGGCGGAATATCTGCTAGCGTATCCGTATCTTACTACATGCAATTTGCTTTTCCCCGAATTGAAAAAAAATGTTTATATGTAATTGCAAATGGTTGCAAACAGATCCCGGAGGATAATAATGATTAGAACGCAAAACGATTTTTGTTTGCCTATAACATATTGAATTTACCTCGTTCTTAAATAGCAATCTTCACATTTTTTCTATTTAAGCATCAGTAAAGTAAATTAATGAAGAGTGTTACACTGCACTAATAGAACACGAAATTAAAAAAGTTATTCCAATGGAATTCTAAGTTTTAATAATAACACAAGTCTCAAAACCGCAAAACAGCTAAACATGACAATTTGCATGTGTATGGACCATAACAATTACGATATACTGCAACATGTATGTTCCAAATATGATAGCGTCAACATTTGCGTATACATCCATGCGTATTTATTGAAATGCTTAATTCAAATTCATATATGCCGGCAGGACTTCAAACACACATTTGACCTTAAAATATACAGAGGGTTACAGGGAATTTAGAAATGTAGAGATTTATTACTTTCTGACCACTCTCTCATTATAGACATTCCCTATCGGTACATTACCAGCAATTGTAAATACAGAAGCAAACGGATGATTCGGTCTTGAACACATCTGGCGTTTATGCCCTGAAACAAACTAAAAATCTACCATTTACTAGAAAGTTATCCCCCCCCCCCCAGAAACGGTAGTTTTCTGTAGTTAAGTGAAACCAGGGGCTTTTGCAATGCATTATACTGACATTGAAAAAAAAAGTTGCTTTACTGGGTATAACGTTAAAACGATACTTTTTCAGCCATTTGAAGATTATGTTTGAGACAAAAATAGTGCAACCGCACTATTATCATGCCGTAGACATGTGGCATGATTTCACACCACATTATCCTGACACTGGGTCAACCAGTCCTCGAACTATTCATTTTACATATTCTTAATAAACCAACCTACACTACTTTTAATGGCGCCTTTAACTTCTGTAATAACAACTACAATGCCGAACAAATAACAATCCTGTACCAGACACATAATAAAAAAACATTTACATTTATATTTTTGATTGATACAAAACTATAAACGATTAATTTTATTTTTACAGTTGCTGTAAAAGATAATGATGATGGTAATTTAGAAATTATTTAACAATTCGAAAAAAACAAAAACAAAAACCAAAAAAACATTTACTTGCATTCTTGTATGTCATTTTCACTTAATATAAAGATCAATTTCCATACCCTATTGTAAGTCATTGCCATATTTAATTTCTTTTTGTTTGGCTTCTGTATAATATTTTTAAATTGAAAACATAACTGCAAACATATTAATTTCGAATAGTGTGTGGAGACTTTTAAAGCACCTGAAATTACAACAAATTACATGTACATGTGAAAATGAAAACTTCAACAGTTCAATAGTGACAAAATGGCCAAGGGTTGGCAACTCGCCAAATTAGAATATATTACTACGGCGCTTTGTTAACAAAACCTTAATTTACAAAATTAAAATCAAATAAACAATATTTACAAAATAAGAAAATATTACTACTAACAATACATATTTCAAAACATGTCGGCTTTACAGTCACTTTTCAAGCTTCTTTAAAATTCATTGATACATGTAATTATGTTCGGTTTAGAAATCTACTGCATGTGCACAAACCACACTACTGCATCAACATCAGGGATACATATAACTATATCCCAATTGACTCTTCTGGCGATGGTTGTATAACTGTTAATTTTTCCTGCGGCAATGTATTATTTGCGGAATTTTGCGGATGCTTGTAGACCACAAATATTTAATGTGCATATAATTCATTACATTTTCCCTCCTAGTCGTCAGACAGTCGTAGCGACAGTACAGTCACTATACTTCCACTAAATCACCTTTAACAGTACTAATGATTTTCACATATGACGCGCTATGCTATAATTGTAGCGATACACCTGTGTTTGTGGAAGCGTATTAGTGCCACATTGACACTTATTATTTTTTTAATTTTGACACTTTAATCTGTAAAATTTACAGATTAATCTGTAAAATTTACAGTTTAAACTGTAAAATTCACACTTTTTTTCTGTAATTTTTACACTTTAATCTGTAAAATTCACACTTTTTTTCTGTAAAATTTACACATTAATCTGTAAGTTTTACAGATTAAACTGTAAAATTCACACTTTTTTCTGTAAAATTTACACATTTAATCTGTAAAATTCACACTTTTTTTCTGTAAAATTTTACACATTAAACTTTTTTTCCAAAATTCACATTTTTTAAATTTTCTGTAAATTTTACAGATTAAACTGTAAAATTCACACATTTTTCTGTAAAATTTACACATTAATCTGTAAAATTCACACTTTTTTCTGTAAAATTCACACTTGTTTTTTCCTGTAAAACTTGTTTCTTTCTTTCTTTCTTTCTTTCTTTCCTGTTATATTATACATATATGTTGTATGATTTTTTTATTGTTGTATGTACTGGTTTATGTTGTAGGTATCGTTATATGTTGTAGGTATATATTGTAAGTATATATTGAAGGTATATATTATAGGCTTATGCTGTAGTTAAATATTATGGGTATATGCTGTAGGTATATATTGTAGGTATATGTTATAGATATATGTGGGTATATATTGTAGGTATATATTGTAGGTATGTAATTTTTGTTTGAAGGTATATATTATAGGTTTATGTTGTAGTTATATATTTATGGGTATATATGCTGTAGGTATATATTGTAGGTATATGTTTACCGGTATATGTTGAAGGTATATATTGTATAAACCGGTATATGTTGTAGGTATATATAATATGTACCAGTATATGTTGTAGGTATATATAATATGTACCAGTATATGTTGTAGGTATATATAATATGTACCGGTATATGTTGTAGGTATATATAATATGTACCGGTATATGTTGTAGGTATATTTAATATGTACCGGTATATGTTGTAGGTATATATAATATGTACCAGTATATGTTGTAGGTATATATAATATGT
>CM037779.1:49977644-50027644 GCA_021229015.1 Solen grandis | reverse complement strand
ATACCATCCTTCTCGACTTTAGCAAGGCATTCGACAGAGTCCAGCTGCACCAACGTGTTCTACATGAGCTTTGCCATTACGGTATCCATGGTCTTGTACTTACTACTAGATACTTAGTACCTTAGTCTTACCTACATAAACAAAGCGTTGGTGAACGATCAGCACAGGCACGCCACGGGATTTCCACCAGGATCATCGTCGGGACTGTACAGAAAACTGGTAGAGCAGTGGAGGATCGACTGTCAGATACTACATGCAGTTGATTCCGGCAAAGTTCAAGGTATTGAGAATTGATCCCTTGGTAATTATATGAAGCACGTCTGTCGTGTGGGGCTCTATACATATCCATTGCCAGCATTTCAAATTCGTCCAAAAAGAAAGTGGATGGATGTGACCATCAATGTAAATATCTCCTGGGACACCAAGGCCTCCATTAGAAGCTAACAACTGTCTCACCTTTTAGCTCACCCGAGCACAACGTGCTTAAGGTGAACTATTGTGATCACACTTCGTCCGTCGTCGTCAGGAATTTGCTTTAAACGACATCTCTTCTTAAACCAATGCGTAGATATTGATAAAACTTAGCATGAATGATCATTGGGTAGCTCTTCACAAAAGTAACTACAATGAATTTGATCCATGCAGACCTCTGGATGCTATTCCGAGCTCCACCCTGTTGCCTCTGGATGCTATAGCAACAAAATTTTATTTTAAAATCCGATGTTCTGAAACCGATGGTCAGAATTTAATATCATTTGGCACAAATGGTCTCCTTAAAGCCATCTACCATAATTGCTAAAATAAAGTTTGTCCCTTAAATAATTAGTCCCAAGGAAGTTGACTGGTTTCCTTATATACCCTATATCGAAAATTTCAAAATTCCTTTTATTTGAAACTAATGGTTAGGATTTTATTTCCTTTGGTATTCTATCATTCCTTAACTTAATAATTCTTGATACACTGTATCTGAATCTTGAATCTTGTTGCTGCTGGAGGTAACCACTTGAACGGTTTTAAAATAAGTTTATGTACTCTGGTGACCGCGAAAGTTTCTGTTATCACACAGGTGTAAAATTAATTGTTTATATTATCACCGGTCATACAAATATAACAGTGTTCGTTAAAAAAAACCTAGATGATTGAAAACTGGTTGCGTGTTATAGTTTAACTGAAAAGTATTTAGTACTGTTACCAACCGCAAATTTTGAACCTGTGTTAGAATAAAATTGCCATAAATGTCTACTGTACTGAACATATTTATCTGTCGTTACGTCATGAAAAGAAAACTGTTTAAAAATATTTAGAAGAACCAAATCTGTAGCGCATACGCATTATTCCTGTATGGAATGTACGCGGGATTCGGCAGTAGGTCTAAATATTTATCTACTCCTAAGTTTAATTTCCCTTAGTTGATCTAAATTCCCCACCTATAAATTTATACTGATTTTCTTAAAGACTAAGCCTTGTGACCTAATGTTATTGAGCTTTTATCTGATAGATTAGTATCTAAATAGTATTTATTGAAAAAGAATAAGAAAATGTGAACATAAGAAAAAATGATGGTGTGTATACCGAGCTCCACCTTGTTGCCCCATCTATGGTCACACTCTAATATACCTAGTTTATTAGCTCTGACACTTATAAGTTCTCTTTCTTCCTCTCCGGTAATCGTTTTTGGATCTGCTTTCAAATTTCAGTTGCTGCAGTTCAGCCCCTTGGAAAATCAAAGAGAGTCTGACAGCCTACCAAAGGATATCTGTTAGTTTCGAATTGAAATAAAATATACTTCATCGAGAGATGAAACAAATAACGCGTGGCGCATTATCAGTGATGGGGATACAGTACATAGGAATTACTAGTGGTTGACACCCGACAGATCAAATCGGGTTAAAAAAGCACGGGTGATGTATGGAGAGTGGCATAAACAGCAATCGTGGTGGGTCATCTGACAATGCAAAAAAAAAAAAGATGAATACATAAAATAATTTGAATATATGCAATAAATAAAAAAAGGTAATAAAAAAAGAGAAAAAAATCATACAACAAATACTCCAATAGTCCTGGGCAATACGGAAAATTACAATCAAATCTAAATTGAGGCAGGTGGCTTGCACTTCGGACTATAATTACATACTGCTCTATTTTCTCTACAGAGGGGTGACTTATCTGATTTGTTTGACCAATTTATAGGAAAATTACCTTTAAATTCACTTTCACTTAAAATTTATCAACATTATTAATTCTTCTTCCTTATATTTTGTTACAGAAAGGTCTAAAAATTATAAGAATTTATCAAGAGAGTTCGTGGCAGGGTCAAAGCTGTTGATATACGACCTAGAGGGTGAGGGTGAAATAACTGTTAAACATCTTACATGAATTTACGAATGCCTGACCATTATCTATACAAAAGCAACTAAAAACTATACGCAATGACAAACATTCAGAATACTATAAAAAACACTCGAATTTGGCAGATTCTAAAAAAAAGGGGCTTCCCATTGGTCAAGCAAAAAAGTACAGGGAATCCGTGGCTAATGTTTACATAATGGGATTTTCTGATTGGTTATTAATAAAATAAAAATGTGAGTATTATTTAATTTTCAAAATTAGAATATTCTTAACACAAAAACACATAAATAATCTGCTTATCTGACATTGTGTGATTTTTGTGAGTACAAATTGAGAATGTGCTATTTTTTGACATATGTCCCAATATGGGGGTCACCATGTTTGGCAGTCTGTAGCTCAAGATTCCGGTGGTCAACCTATACTTTGTTGGTGATTTTTAGAAAGCACTTGGATGGAACTTTCAAATCAGGGGTAGCTTAATGCTCAATGAGATTTAGTAAAGTAGCTATAAGCATAGACCTTATAATGTAGGTCTATGGAAAACTATTTAGTAGTCTCTGACCCGAAATATAAAGCACAACGAGGAAGTAATGGCGATCCATAGCTGAAAGAGGTGTATTATGCTATATATGATACTGCTGTTACACAATTAGCATTTTACATCCCCTAAGTTTTCCCCCATCAACCCACTTTATTATTATTATGCACTTTTTATCATACCCTGTGTATTATTAATCAATGCATGACATATAATCATATAAGTGAATAATCTTGGCGCAATAATCTCAGGTTGCGTTAAAGTTGAATTATTTATTCACAGGATGAATTAATTCAAATGACAGGCTCTCTCTATTTCTGTCTCACACACACCGTGCGCATAAGCATTTTTTTTATTTCTTTTCTTCCTGTTATTCTATAGGTCTTTGTGTATTGTATGAACTTTGTTATAACTGGGCAAAAAGTTATGGTGATGCAAATTGTGAAAAAAAAAAATTAATAAATTGGTAAAATTTGTTTAAGAATTTTTTTCCCCTAGATATTAACTGCCCATATCTTTTTTTTAAAATATAATGAATTCGAATTGTCTTCCTTTTTTGAAGTGTTAGTTTATTACACATCAGAGCTATACGTGTTGTTCTAACTGTCAATCTGTGCTACTGTTAAAATCTACTTAATAATTAAACATCTTTTTACCTAATTGTTTATTTTATAGTAAATATCAGAAATGCAACACACACACACGTGCAAATAATATATCCCTTTATGAGTGCATTTAACTGTGAACCTATATATTGGCAATGCGCCAGTGTGATCTATACAGTATACACCACATACACACGGCGATCTCATTAATTACCCATGGCTGTACTACCAAATACATGCAAGTAATTTTTTTACACATAAATACGTCCAGATGAAGATAGGCTCACATCGCTCTACCCTAGCATTTTGACATGTTAGAAATCGAGACGCCAAACGTTCAGGAAGCCATCGAGAAATGATTTGAAATAGATCGAGAAGATTAAGTTAATAGAGAAACGATCGCGTAGATAATTAAAAAAACTACCGATCAGTATCCGATTCGACCTCTATTCGGCCGCTACCCGATCAATGCAAATAATATATCATCTGTTGTCCAGATCAAGTCGTTAGTTTTCTGATTTTACTGCTATAGCTACCTGATCGTTACTCGAGCGCTACTCGTTATACACGTGCGCACATGGTCGATTTGGGCTGATTGAGAATGAATAAAGATCAAGTTGGTGTGATGTAACAAGCACATATCCGTCGAGGAGATAGAGGTGGTCGAGATCGGTAAGAGGCCGGAATTATTAAGAAGAAATAGGGGCGATGGTTGAGGTGAGGAAGGGAAAAGTCGTGTACGATGGAGCAGCCGGTCGAGCTTGGTCGGGGAATTTGGGCATTCTGGCTTGATCAAGTTGATCTGATCAGCAGAGTGAAATTACTTTGACATGATAACATTGATGAGCCTGATATTTTAAATAGTTTTTTTTTTACACTCCCATGCTGCATTGCTTTAACATACCTTGATAGGTGTGTACCTTATCGGAAGAATGTCCACTGAGTTAAGAAGGAAAAGCGTTTTAGATTACTTGATTTTATTTAAAAGTGGATTTGGACTAATTGAAGGTAGGATCAAAAACTTATCTAAATTGGTTGAAAATTTTTTTAACCCTGGCAAAGCAAAATACACTTTTACATACGGTAAACAAATGTAAACTTTACGGATATAGAGACAAACTTTACTGACACACAATATGTGTATACCTATTGAGCATAAGGTATATAGGTATGAACATTTTTAAAAGAACATATTTTCGTCTTATTTGAAATGATGATGGTATTATTTTTAAACTAATTATAAAACATTAAAATATTTCAGTTGCTACGTAAATATCATTTCTTTTAAAATAATACATATTCTTAAAGTTGAAAAAAAAATCTGTCTGGACAACAGGCTGAAATAAACTATGTAGGAGTTGTTATATAGCATTTAATCCAAACCGGATCTTTAACATTAAGAGCGATAACGAAGTTTGCACTACTGCATATTTATAAGGGGAACGTTGTTACATATCAAAGCTTAAATGCTTTCGATGTGCAGCAAGAGGACATAAAGCAAACCTATTGACGGTAAGTACCCATTTCTTTTATTCATTCATGGCTCATCATTGACATATCGTGACTATTGTTGTGTAAATGCTAATCTCTAATTTGTCTAATCAACTTAAATCTTTTTACGGAATACCGGTAAGCGTACTAAGCGTTCGGTTAATTTGACATATTTTTTATTCATATATATTCATCGTAAAGAGAAACCTAAATATTATATTTTAACCGTACTTGGTGAATAGGTTTAAAAAAAAAAAGAAAAAAGAAAAACAAGAGGGCCATGATGGCCCTGAATCGCCCACCTGAGTACCATTGCTTCAACTGATGTCAAGGTTTTTAAACAGACAAGGATTCTGATATAACTTAATCTAAAACATTTTACCCCTGACAATACTACACACCAAATATCTAAGCAATGGGCTATATGGTTTCAGAGAAGACTTGGGCGCAGGGTCATTTATCACCGTAGGGCCAAGACTTTGAAAATCTTTGTAATGAACCATTAGATGCTACTACATACCAAAAATCTTAGCTCTAGGCCTTTTATAAAAAGATTTTTTTAAGATTTTCCTATTTAACTCTATGTAAAACAAGTGACCCCTGGTGCGGGGTCATTTATCACCATAGGGCTATGATTTGTACAATCTTGGTAGTGGCCCATAAGATGATGCTACATACCAAATATCTAAGCTCTAGGCCTTATGCATTCATGGAAAAAGATTTTTTAAGATTTTCCTATATAACTCTATGTAAAACAAGTGACCCCTGGTGCGGGGTCATTTATCACCATAGGGCTATGATTTGTACAATCTTGGTAGTGGCCCATAAGATGATGCTACATACCAAATATCTAAGCTCTAGGCCTTATGTATTCATAGAAGAAGATTTTTTAAGATTTTCCTATATAACTCTATGTAAAACAAGTGACCCCTGGTGCGGGGTCATTTATCACCATAGGGCTATGATTTGTACAATCTTGGTAGTGGCCCATAAGATGATGCTT
Source organism: Solen grandis (assembly GCA_021229015.1). Classification (NCBI taxonomy): domain Eukaryota; kingdom Metazoa; phylum Mollusca; class Bivalvia; order Adapedonta; family Solenidae; genus Solen; species Solen grandis. Next base: position 50,021,658 of record CM037779.1, on the reverse strand, counting down.
CATACCAAATATCTAAGCTCTAGGCCCTATGGATTCATAGAAGAAGATTTTTTAAGATTTTTCTATATAACTCTATGTAAAACAAGTGACCCCTGGTGCGGGGTCATTTATCACCATAGGGCTATGATTTGTACAATCTTGGTAGTGGCCCATAAGATGATGCTACATACCAAATATCTAAGCTCTAGGCCTTATGGATTCATAGAAGAAGATTTTTTAAGATTTTTCTATATAACTCTATGTAAAACAAGTGACCCCTGGTGCGGGGTCATTTATCACCATAGGGCTATGATTTGTACAATCTTGGTAGTGGCCCATAAGATGATGCTACATACCAAATATCTAAGCTCTAGGCCTTATGGATTCATAGAAGAAGATTTTTTAAGATTTTTCTATATAACTCTATGTAAAACAAGTGACCCCTGGTGCGGGGTCATTTATCACCATAGGGCTATGATTTGTACAATCTTGGTAGTGGCCCATAAGATGATGCTACATACCAAAAATCAAAAGGTTAGGCCTTGTGGTTTCGGAGAAGAAGATTTTTTCAAGTTTTTCCTATATTAGCCTATGTGAAATCAAGTGACCCCTGGGGCGGGGCCAATTTTGACCCCAGGGTCATAATTTGTACAATCCTGGTAGAAAGTCATAAGATCATGCTACATACCAAAAATCAAAAGGCTAGGCCTTGTGGTTTCAGAGAAGAAGATTTTTTAAATTTTCATTTTTAAAATCTATTTTTAGCTCCTGTGACCTAATTATGCAATGGACCAGAACCATTTATACAACTTTAGTAGAGCTTCATCCAAGAAACATTCCTGCAAAATATTTTTCAAATTGGCCAAGCCGTTTAGGAGGAGATGTTGTTTGAAGCAATTGTTGACGCCGGACGCACGCACGCACGCACGCACGGACGACGGACGACGGACGCCGGACAAAAGGCGATCAGAAAAGCTCACCTTGAGCACGTTGTGCTCATGTGAGCTAAAAAAATCAAGAAATATCACATTTGGTCAGAAGTCAACGTCAATAAAATTAAGTACTCAGATAGTTACAACATTGCAAATTGGTGATAACAATCATATGGTCCAACCTATAATTTATTTCAATGACATAAGAGAGAGAGATTTAAACAAAGAGAGCATAGACTGTAACACACTACATGACAGCGCTATTAATACAAATGCGTATTATGGGATACCAATGCTCTATAGATAGAACGGATAATCCATACACTCCTATATTAGATAAGTATACTATCTCTTGAAAGAAAGACAATAATAAGCTGGGATTCCAGCTCAGAGAGTACGAAAGCCAAATAATGCCAAATTTTGAAGTAAAATGAATGAAACGTAATCTCGAAATAACGATCATATAATTATCTCGTTATAACGAGAAAAAATCTCTTAAAAACGATATACTTATGTCGTATTACGAGAAAAGAATTCGATATTTCGACATGAATTATCTCGTAATTTTGAAAGTGCTATCTCGTTCAACGAGGAAATATCTCGCTATAATGATATTACCCTGCCGGAATTGACTATTGAGGGTAGCTTAATATCATAACTTACTACCATTGTAATTCGTAACAACTTTCAATGAAATTTTGTGCATATTGTTCATTTTTCATATACCCGAAAAGGAAATAAATTTGATTCTTACAGTTCCCATGGTCTTTAGGTAATTTATGAATTTAAAATGATCGGTTATTACGTTCCATCAGTGTATATCTCGTAATATCTGCTTTACTTTCAGTTTCAAGCCCGGAAACATTGGCTCCTAAATCAGTATCATTAGTTTCTATATGGAATAAAATTCGCAAGAAAATAATAAAACACCATTTTCGAAAGTGACGATCAATGCAATTTTGAATCCACAGAAATCCACAAACTATCGAACAATTCTAGTTCACAACTAAAAGTCACAATACCTTCTGTATTACAGGTTTAAAATTGTCTGTGCTAGAAAAAATATTTTCTTCTGCCTATACCGACTAATATATAAAATATCTTTTTACAGGATGGAATCTTTAAACCCCGTGGATATTATAATTAAGAAAAGAAATGGCGGTAAACTCTCAAAAGAAGAAATCGAAATCTTCGTGAATAGTTCTAAATTCACACAAACACAGATTGGTAAGTATAAATACCATGTCTGTTATAACATACAAGAAACACTGATATACTGTGTTTATCTTATCCCTTAAGCATGCAACTGAACAAACTTAATATACATTTTTATCAGTAATCATTATAGGTCATCATATGTTTTTAAGTAAATTCCCTGTAATGGTTTCGCTTTGTCTCGGACCACTTAACCTCTACAAAGATAACCAAGGTACCCTAATGAAACATTAGGAAACCTTGGTTATCTCCGTGAAAGGACATGAGGTCCGAAATGCAGCGAAACCTACAGGGAATTTACCTTAAATCATATTCTTACAAGGTGGAACATCAGATAAATAGAGTATAAACTTAAATATACACAAAATATTACCATGCTGTAATTAAAAATACGCAAGGACAGAAAGACACGTATTTTGATATAAGGAAAGGGGTATGCACACTGACATCTACAGACATCAAGTTTGATTTGAGCAGTTACATTAATAAATCTAATAGTGTTTAATATGTTAAGTTCACATCATCATGCCATTAAAGTAAATCAATGTTATTTACTTGACTAATTCAGGGGCGATGTTAATGGCAATTTATCATCAAAGGCTCAACACAGAAGAGACCACATACTTAACAAGTGCTATGCTTAAATCTGGCGAAACACTGAGATGGCCTGAATCCTGGAAGGGCAAGGTCATTGACAAACACAGTACCGGGGGTGTCGGGGACAAAGTCAGTTTGATTCTGGCTCCGGCTCTTGCTGCACTGGGTTTCAAAGTAATTAATTATCAAATTGTTGACGTCAAACTATGTAAAACTAAGAGACATATTGACAAGATATATCGTGACTGAAGTTCATTTGATTACCTCACCCTGAAAAGTTTGTTTTCATGAAACCTTTCCCCTTAAAACTAAAACACTGATCATTTCTATTTTTCTTCGGTAAAGTTCTTTATGAAATATGAAACAAAATCATATATTGTGACTTTCTACCATGAGTTTGTCTCAGGTTTAATTTCTTTTCATATTTAAAGAAATTATATTTTCCCATAGGCTTCAATGTTTTCTTAAATGTCTTCCCAAATGTAACAAAACTAAAATAAACTCTTTAATTTACAGATATCTTTAAAATGACAAAGAGTCATAGAAATATTACCATCCAGTAACTAGATATGAAATAAGGCTATTAAGGTTGGTGAACCCTGGGAATGTGACTTGGGAATGTGTTAGGTTAATTGGGTGCTTTACTGATATGATAATATGTAATATTTAGTACATAGCAACTGATATTTACCCTTCATGAGGATAAGTCCGTATGCATTTTTTCTTGGCAGGTGTGTCCATTTTGACTTTCGAAAATGACTAAATTCCCCTTTTCTGACCACCTTAAAAGTGTAATATTGGAAAGTAAATTATTGTGCGTTTAAGTGTTTAAAATGTAAATAAAGAGGAACGTGGTGCATGTATATACAATAAATTGAGTTTTTTTTTATAATAAACCACAAAATGTGCAAAGTGTGTTTTAAGGAAATGTTTGATTAAGCACGTTCAAACTATTTTTTTTCAAAATGATAATGATGAACATGGCATATTTAACAGTAGTTGGAAAAAAGTAGAATACCTTTATTTTGAGTACTTACTAAAGTAAACAAAGACACACTTATATATATATGTGTGTGTGTGTGTCTGCAAGTAAAAGAAATTCCGTGTTATTGGCACTGCGTGATTTTATCGTTATCCTATACATGTACACCATAATGTATCTTGCTCCAATATTGAGCAGGTTCCAATGATATCTGGACGTGGTCTTGAACATACAGGTGGAACCATAGACAAATTGGAATCAATCCCGGGATACAATGCGTCTCAGGCCCCTGCTGAAATGAAGGCAATCCTCGAATCGGTTGGATGTTGCATTGTTGCCCAGTCAGGCAATATAGCACCGGCTGACCAAAAACTGTATCCTTCGAGGGACGCTACCGGAACTGTGTGCGAATTGGGCCTAATAACTGGTATTCGTCATTTTGTCTAGTTTTGATTAACAGTTCATCTCTTATACTTTGATATCTGGCCTTCCTTTTTATCTCTGTTAATTTTCTTTTCTATCTGCTAAATGATAATCACCGACCCAGATGGCCGAGTGGTTAGAGCGTCCACCTCGGGTGCGTGAGGTCGTGTGTTCGATCCCCGGTCGCGACATGCAAAAGTCGTGAAAAATGGTACTGTTATAGCTCCCTTGCTTGGCGCTCAGCATATAAGGGTAGTTGCAGGACTGGTTGGCCTGGTTTCAGAATGTGACCGGGTGTGGTATCATGCCATATGTCTACAGCGTGATACTGCAGTGTGGCAGCACTATATCTGTCTCAAGTAGACATCGTCTCCAAATGACTGAAATACTGTCAGTGGGACGTAAAACCCAACAAACAAAAAAATGATAATCAGCAAAAACATCAGCAATATAACGTTAGTGAACTTAATCAAAAGCAACTTGCAACTAAAAAAGTCACCATCGAAACTACGAGAAGTTGCACGTTTCAAGCTTTCTTCCCTGATAAAGGGTTCTAATCTGTTGATCTTGTGTCTTTTTCTGTTTAGAGTTCTTCTTCAGGAATACAACAATTTAAGTTATGCCATGTAAGATGTATATCATACTTGAATAGATGATTATAACACATATGATATTACATCTAAAGAACACATACTTGCCTTCATTCCTGACTAATTCAGTGTTTACATATACTTTAAGGATCCATTATGTCTAAGAAGCTGGCGGAGTCACTGGACGCTCTGATTTTAGACATCAAGTGTGGAAAGGGAGCTTTCATGACAACACTGGAAATGGCTAAAGAACTTGCAGAAAAAATGGTGAAGTTTAGTCTTAAATTGCAGCATTTTAGATAAATGTAATAATTCGAGGGGTGAAAGCAAATCTAGGCTAAGTGCATATATATTTATAAGCACTGACCATAGTTTCGCTCTCACCCCCTCGGTACGTATCAAATTAATTTAATCATTTATATTAATTTAAAATAACAAGTTTTATCATGTCAGCAATTGAAATATCATTCTTTTATTTTTCTGAAATACACCGTCATACAAAGAAACAAATCACCAATCCGAAATGAGAGTAGATATTTCATAATTGCACTACACAGGTCCAAGCCGGCGAGGCAAATGGCGTACGAACCGTGGCAGTTATAACCAACATGGATAGACCAATAGGAAAGATGATCGGAAATGCTCTTGAAGTGGTTGAAGCCGTCGAAACTCTGCAAGGAAATGGATCGAAGGAGTTAAATGAGTTGGTTAAAGACTTAGGTAGGCATAATATCTTATCCAATTTAAGTAATATTCATAAATAGCAAACAATGAATCTTAAGATTTACCAGCAGTTTCTCTATTAGTCCATTTAACAGTATTTCTCTTTACTATTTTTGAAACCGTTAATTTCAGCGAAAGATTGATGAATAAAATGTTTGTAGTTGGCTATTTGAAAATACGTGACTTTACTTCAACAACTTTCAATCACTATAAAAGGAGTATTTCTGACTATTTTTGTCGCCTTCAGGGAATATAAAAATACATTTAAGTATACCGTTTCAGGGGGACACTTACTTGTGGCGGCTGGTCATGTTAGCTCGGTGAGGGATGGTGCTCAGCATATAGAAAACTGTATACAAGACAAGACAGCACTGCACAAGTTTCGCGATATGATAACCGCTCAAGGTGTCGCATCAGAAACAGCAACAAAACTTTGCGATCCAGGATCGGATCCATTTACAGTATTACCAAAGGCAAAATTTCAAACTAAGATGAAGAGTTTAAAATCAGGTCAGTACATATATAATAATTACAATGTATTAGGGTATTAATTGTCCTTTTAAGTTTCAAAATATCAATTCAATAATTTCTTTGTGTACTCTTTTAAAATATAGATATACTTTAAAACTTGACAGGTTTTGTACGAGATATAGAAGCTATGGTATGTGCAAGAATCTCAAACAAGTTGGGTGCAGGTCGGCCCAGTTCCGGTGAAGTCATCAACCCAGCTGTTGGGCTGCAGTTACATGTTTGCATGGGTGACACAGTCAATAAAGGTTTGTTTAGTTTAACATCTATTAAGTATTATTTAAAGACGTGTCAGTTTTTGTACGAGATATAGAAGCTATGGTATGTACAAGAATCTCAAACAAGTTGGGTGCAGGTCAGCCCAGTTCCGGTGAAGTCATCAACCAAGCTGTTGGGCTGCAGTTACATGTTTGCATGGGTGACACAGTCAATCAAGGTTTGTTTAGTTTAATATCTATTAAGTATTATTTGAAGACTTGTCCAGTTGATACACCTTATTGAATGTTCCTCTTCAAACCAGGTAGACACAAGAGCTAGTGCCGTATGCACTCTCATAAACTATTTTCTAGATTTCTCTTTACGCTGATTGAGACTTTAATTGATAACATCTGCGTTGACAATGATCCCATCTACTCATTTCATATACCGTTGTAATCCCTCAGTATAATTTGGAATATTTGTGATAATAAGGTCAGGGGACATGATAATGGAAGAATAAATAAGTTTCATAATAAGAAATATTCAGCACTTCATATGTTTTTCTTACATGTCAATTAGAGGTAGGCATTATCAAATAAGGCATCGCACATGATCTTCTTTACAGGTGATACCTTGGTGACTATTCATCACGACACACAAGTTACAGAAGATGAAAAAGAAGCACTTATAGCAGCATTTGAAATAATCGATTTAAAATTCAACTATTTTCGCATGATGTACAGCGTAAGTAAAGCTGGAATTGAAAAAAGTAAATTGTAAACAGACAAAATATGTGTGCTACAGTAAATAAATTGTACTTTTGAAACAAGTTTAAAACATTTTCCTGTATCCATTCTATCGAAATCTTTATGATCTGTCCAACGGGTCTTTGCAGTGCAAACTTAATTAAAACCAAGCCCTTAACTATTTCCCGTATTAGCATACTAGAAACTCATGAAAGCCCAGATGTAAGATAACTGCCTCCTAATTCATCGATTGGAGTGTTGAAAAGTAAATAAATAAAATTCAAAGATCTGCAGTTTATCCAATCGGTCAGATATTTAAACAACTTTGAAATTGGTTGAATGCTGCCAGGCTGACCTGTGTAAATGTAAGAGTGTGATCATTGTATTCAGCGAAAAAACAACAACAATCAAACTGATCGGAACATAACCCCACCCGCTCCACGCTTGTTGAAGATATAGAAAACAAAAAAAATAATACTTAGTATCAAATGTTAGTAATATGATTTCTAGAAGAAGCTTATTAACCTGGGATCCAGTTGTACAGCAGGGGGTGCTTTTATGCGTCATGTGCCCAATTTGAACTAAACATTGACAAGTAGCTTGCAAAAACTTTGGAATTGTGAACAAAAGTGAAAAAACTTTGGAGTTGTGATTAAAGTGAAAATTTTGTGATAAAAGCGGATAAAATAGATTTCGGACTTAGCTTGTAGTCAGTATTTTGAACATTTCAAACAGTCTAGGGACAATATTACTGCTAGTCATGGAGTCGTTTGAATCTAAAATTGACAATGAAATTTCTTTTTTGGGGAACAACCCCTTCACGGAAATTTACAAAACAAGAAACATCATTCTTGTTGGAGTACTGATGTACCGGCAATGAATTTATGGTCTGACCCTTTAATATTTAAAAATGAAAAGCAGTAGAATTAGATTGAAGACACATACACACAACAAAAACATGTTATACATACGCACACACACACACACACACACACACACACACAGAGCAAAACTTGTTTATATTAGAATTGATCATGAAGTCTTAGTGTCATCTTGTACTTAAATTTACTTTGTACTAGTTTAGTAGTAGCCTTGAGAATTTTGATTTTGTAAATGCCCTTGTCATAGTGTAAGAATGTTATAGTGTAAGGTATAAATGACTAAAAGCTTTGTTTACTGTTACTTTTTTTAAATTTTAAATTATTTAATTAAAAAAAGTAAAATATATGTTCTGATATATAAGAATCACTGTCATGTTATATATAGACTAAGTGAACAAGGTTTCCTTGTAGGGACTGTATTATTATTTAACCCTAACGTTAAGAAAGTAATTATTATCATGAAAAAAAATGCATTGATTAAAGATTTTTATTTACGTTTCACATATTTAGGGCCAGCAAATTGATCATATGTAGCTCGTCACAACTCAGATATTTTATCTTTAGCTGAATGTGATATTTGTTATGTAATTGTCTTGGAGACATAATGATACCTGGTGATACTTATGCCAGAACAGGTACAGACAATGATCTGTTAGATTGTAACAGTAAACATTTCTGGAAATATGGATAAATTTAGTCAAAGAAAAAGTAAATTATTAGATTATTATTAGTTATTATCACTTATTAGATTTGTGTATATCAATCATCTTTTTATTTTAAATGAGGTATATGGTAATGCAACATGTTTTAGTATAATGTAAAAGTGTTGTTGACTATTGAATTTAAAGTGGTCAATTGTTTGATGATATGTTTTTTTCAAGTTGAAAATCATGTTCCCCATTTGCGTGATCATGCTAAAGGACTAAGTTCACAAAGTGGTAAAATGGCATATTATTTTGAAATTTAAGTGAAAATTAGACTGTATTTCAGAAGTCTTCTTCAAACATTAACAACTAACTTTAACAATCGAAAACGGAAATAATCAGTATCTATTATTTGTCAGCTTGAACAAAATATTTGATTGAAATTACCTGCTGAAATCCGTTGAACCGTAATTTACATACATTTTGTACGAATATTGGCTGATGTAAGCATTTGATACGATGAATGCAGTGTGGCCGCATGCTTCGACAAGACACTTACCATATGTATTTCTAAATAATTGATCTCTAAAAATATCTCGTCTGCCGAAGCATGCGGCCAATAGAAATTTTGACAAAATATCAGCAGAGACGCGTGACGGCTTAATGCTTTATATCTTCACCGGTTTATAGCAAAGATGATACAAATGCATTTTAACGATTTTATTTTCGCTGATCTTTTATTATGAAAACACTGTGATTGTATTTTGAATGCTTTTCTTAAAATTTCAACAAATATAACTTATGTAAGATCATTGAAACATGGTAATCGATGACAAAAAGGTCGAAAATGCATTGTGTGTTAAATCTATCTTTAGAAGTGTATTTATAAAAGTTGATTTTCTTAGTTTACATTGCGGTTTATTTGTGACGTTGTTTTTATTAAAATGACAATACACCGTATCTTAAACTAAAGGTAGCATTAATCATAGGAATAGGAAGTCAGAAACAAATTTACATCTCATTCCTCTGAGTATTTCAAAAAGAAAATAATTTGAAATTCTTAGAACACTGTTAAAATAAACACTAATATTCTACTTTGCGCCTGGAATGATAAACGGCACTATATGTATATCTACCTGACCAAAATAGTAGACTAAACAGAAAGAAAAAATAATGTAGACTCTTTTTACTTAGTATGACAATAGTAGAAGAGATCTCTGGATAGGTAAGCACGAGTTCCTAGGGTGTGGGACTGTAGGGAATTTTTTGTTATTTTTGTTATTTCTAAGACCGTAGGTACATTCTGGTCGGTATTGCTTTATTTTCAAGCAATAAATGCTTGAATTAGTTTACTACTGACCGAACACCATACTTGACGTATACTCGTATATATAGCATTTATACTATAATATTGAAATTCACGAATCTCACTCATTACGTTCTGAGGACCAACAGACATCAAAGTCTGTAGCGTATCTAAGCAGTTAAGGTCAATATTTCGACAGAAATTTGTGTTATTTTTTCTTGTGTGTGTGTATATATTTATATATATATATATATATATATATATATATATATATATATATATTACCCCTAACCACCCTCGTTTTCGTCCTTGTATTTAGGACTTTATTAACAGAATGGTCAAGAATAATTGTGTTGGATATTAAAAGGTTAAAATTTAATATTAAAAAAAAGTATGTTCGAGTGAACTTTATTGGTGACCTTAAAGAACCCATCATTTCATTTTACTTGACATACTTTCACACCATAGTGAACATTTTTACCAATCTATGTTAAAATCTGACCACCAACAACACAATTACAACTCGGAAAACATCGGAAGAACGCAAGCAAAATATTACTACAATCCTTGTCGTCATGGTAACTGAAGAATGATATATGTGAACGATATCACCATTTTTTAATACCAGTCTAGTGTTGCTGCTTATTTGTCCAAATTTCGTTAAGTTCTCAGATCGGGCATTTTTCACCACTTAGTGAATTTAGCCATTTACAGGTGAAATACATGCTAAATTCAATGTCAATTCTGTTCATATCATGCCGTTCTACACGGCAATGGAAAGATTATCAAGCTTTGAATTTAGATAAGCCTTTTTATCTAAAGATATTAAAAGCAAAATAGATTCTTTTCAGACTTTTTCTTTTTTTGAAAATGTCAATGGTGAATATGTTAAATGAGATTATTCACATATAATGTGCTAAGTCATTAAAGAAACAAATATGGCATTAAAAAGGAAAGAAAAGTGCATTACCAAAAATGAATCGATGGTGACCTAAGTTTATCGCAAAAATAAATGTTACACAGGAGTTTGTTACATTCAAAAGATCCTTATAACTTGAATTTGAATGGATCATCTTTAAATATAGGCACTAATATAAACGCTGCTGTAAGTAAAACTGCAACCTTTTTAATAAAGCTTTTTATTGCCAAGTTAGATTTCTTATATGAAAATGATCTCCCAGATTATTGGATTTTTTTATAGATGTCAGAACGAAACGCAAGCAGATGACTATGCTAGTAAAATTCCTGGAAGTTTTGGGAATTTGTAGAACTGGATTGTAAATTTAATAATCTTTAGAAAATAATCTATAGAACTGAAGTATAAAATATCAGAATAAATGGCTATTATTTTATTGAAAACCAAAAGCTTTGCTGGCCTTAACTCCACTTCAAGTTATATGCTTAAAACAGGACAAAATACTTCTGGTTCATATTATGATCTGTAATGGGATGTATTTATGTTACGATTGGAAATAAAGTTCCATTTACATAGTGTATTGCTGATTTGTAACTCGATACTTACTTTGAAATAAAGTCCGTATATATGCCGTTTTTTCATTTATCATTTTCAAGTTCGAATTGCAAAATAAAAATCTTTTTTCTTTTTTCAATTTGAAGACATAAACTCGATAAACAATTAACCCTATTTTCGTTTTTCAATATAAAAAAACGTAAAACTAATCCATTTTCGTTATCGTTTTCATTATCAAGCATAAAAATCAATCGAAAAACAAACAACAAATCCTTTTTCGTTTTTCAGTTTAAAACACGAGAAACAAAAACCGGAAAAAAACGCTTTTCCGTTCTTCACGAAGTGCTCAAGGTGAGCTATTGTGGTCAGTCAATGTCCGTCGTACGTCCGTCCGACCGTCCGCCCGTCAACATTTTCTTGTGTACGTTCTAGCATCTCCATTTCTGAAGCAAAAGCTTTATGACAATGTTTATAGTCATAATATCTCAGTTATGTTCGATTATGGATGATATTTTCCCATTAGGTCGGGAGTTATGGTCCTTGAATGATAAAAAGTGTCAGATTTCATTTTGTGTACATCGTCATTTCTTAAGCGATCTTCTTCAAAATTTATGACAATGTTTATAGCCATAATTTCTCGACTACGTTCGATTATGGCTGATATCTTTCCTTTAGGTCAGAGGTTATGGCATTTAAATGATAAAAATGCCAGACTTCTTCACTTTGTGTTCACTCTAAATTCTTCATTTCTTTAGCAATCTGTGGACTTACAATTATTTTGCTGCACCTCTGCAAGGGTTTTGTATTCAGTATGGATTTATGTAAAAGAAGGCAATGAAAGCAATATTTTTCAGGTGAGCGATTCGGGGCCAACTTGGCCCTCTTGTTCCAATTTCGATTGCTCAAAACGAAAGCTTTCGTGACATGTTACATTTGTGATCGGAAAATCTTGAGCGATTTTATGTAAAATACAATTCTAATAGTGACGAAGGTAGATCTGGGAAGAAGTTTGGGCCTCCGGCGATATAATCAGTTCCATTTATTGTTTTACTACTATTATTATTAAACAAGAAAAACTATCAGTTATATTATTAAATGATTTCATGTATGCATCATCCCGATATGTTGTTGTCTTTATTTTAAAAGCTTCACTTAATGTGACACTGTATAATTCCAAAAGTAGTATGTTTAAATAGATGTGTACAATTATTATACACACGGTGACACATACACACGAGCGCCAATGAGTCAACATCGGTCTGAACAAACTCCACACAGTAATCTTCCTCGCACGCTTACTAAGCAAAAAAGCTACACCTGTAAGGGGAGGTACCTACTGCTTAAAGTTTGCGGTCTGAGGTGCAAGATAGTGACGTCACAGTCTCTATCTATAGATTGCACGCGCTTAAGCGTAGAGGGACTTGTTCGTTTTTTTTGTTTGTTTTTCGTTTTAGCAATCGAAATTGGAACATGAGGGTCAGCAATTTCTTGTGTATGTTGTAGCATCTCCATTTCTGAAGCAAAAGCTTTATGACAATGTTTATAGTCATAATATCTTGGTTATGTTCGATTTGGTAAACAGAAGTTCACGCTTTTAAACTTGCAAAATGTTTTTACTAAAGCTTATTGACTAAAATAATGTTTTTACACTAGATATTTAAACACAAAAAAGCACACGAAACATTTTTGATCAAGTTTATGTGAAAACAAAAATGATGACGAGGTGCCTCTAATGAATACTTGAATGAATACTTGAATGAATTAAATGTCACGAAAAAAATGATAATTTTGCAGTAAATAGTAATAATATGCAATGGAATTGATTTCTATCCTAAAAGAAGCAATGTTTGCCTTAAAAATTTTGTAATCTAATTTTCGCAGGTGAGTATTACCGGGTACATGTATAGACAAATATATTTTTCCTCATTTTCAAATTTGCTCCCATACAAGAACCGGCTCCAGGAGTCCAGGATTTCAGGTTGGGAGGGGGGGGGCAATATTTAAAAAATGCATTAAATGATAATGCAAGCTTTGCCCGAGCCATGATAAAGGTATAATTCCGGTTGGACTTTGGAGCTGGGGGAACTCCCCTGCGATTTTTTTTATTTAAAGCTGTAAAATAGTGCATTCTTTTAAGTTTTGGGAGGTTGCGTGTCTACATTTATGTAAGGTTGGGGGATTTTAGGGGGGGTGCGCGCCAGGTGCGCCCCCCCCACCTTCAATCCGCCAGTGCGCACCCAAAATCCTAAACTCGCGCCTGAAAATCCTCTCCTAATTCCATGACACTTGTTTTTAATTTCCAAGTAGGTCTGTATAGACAGAAACTAACCGGTGTCTCGCAGATTTGATCAGTCTTAAATCGCTAAGATGTTTTATATTTAAGAGAAATCACATAGTAAAATTATAACGGTATATTATAAAAGGATACTGGCAAAATTAAAAGTGATACAAATTATGGAGAATGAATAAAGTTAAAAATACATGTAATTCACAATTAATAATTTTAAAATTTTCCAATAAGTTTATATGTTAATGTTTATAATAAGACAATAAAGTTAACCCTCTAACACGTAAAGACAAATAATTTGACATAAAGGCAAAATGGCAAACACGTGCTAAAGTCAGCAAATAATGGTAGAATCACACACATTAACACACACACACGCTTGCGAGGGGAGGGACTAATGGGCTAATAAGTCCTTTTTTTTTTTTTTTTTTTTTTTTTGTTTTTGCTGTTTTTTTGGTTGTTTTTTTGTTTTGTTTTCGTCATTATATTGAAAATGGATTTGTGGTTTGTTTTTCGATTTCAATGCTTGATATTGGAAAACAAAAGGATAAACGAAAATGGATTTTTTTTGTTTTTCTTACTTGATATTGTAAAACGAAAAAAGAAAATAGGTTTGTATTTCGTTGTTTTTTTTGCGAAAAACGAAATGACGGTATCAACACGGATCAAATAACCAACTATGATTTTATTGTCTATATTCCTCGTTCCAAGGACACTTAAGCTACCTCTCTTTCTACTTATTCATCTAAAGTTTTCTTCCAAGCTCTGTATCTCTTCCCTTCTCTTGTTATTTGCCCTCTCTCTCTCTCTCTCTGTGTTCTCCTCTACCCCATTGTCTCTCTGTCACCTTTCCCTAAATCTCTGCCTTCGCTTCCTCTACAGCACCTCTCTCTCTCTATCCATCTCTGCTCCCTTCTAACTTTCTGATGTATCCTTTTTTTCATTTTGTTTTTCGAATATTACATATAGGATTGTTAACACTGCACCAAATATTATTCGTCAAGTCAGCCCCTACTTATTACTATATTCCTAACTCTGAGCTTAAACTTTATAGTAATATATGTAAATATCCTCTAAGCCTAAATCTTACAAAATGACACCATACCAGATAGCGCAATGCTTCAAACTTCAACTAAAATACTAAATGTTTCGCATTTCTCCAACTGCTTTCCGACCAGCAGGTTCGTCGACTCAAATCTTACAAACTCACCAGATAGCGTAATAAAATAAACGTAAGAATGCAAGGGAGTGGTTTGAATGTGTTGACTTGCATCATGTACCAAAATAACATCCAATTATTCTGGCATGGTCATGACCAGAACAAAAAAGCTCAATTCCAAATTGCTGGGTTACCTAGTGATTTCACGCACATAAAGGTAACCGAACGACTGACTGACCACCCTTCTCTTCCTCCATCCCCTAAACATAAGATTCACAGAAGTATATATGAGACAGACCTATACATGTACCTTTCCACTGGGTTAAAAATTATTTAAAGGAAATAATTCAAGAAAACAACTATCAAATAATTACCACCTTATAGAGAAAACTAAAATAACAAAACTAAATCAGATATCATATAAAAATATAAAAAGATTACCAAGAAAGTCAGACCATCTTCATATAAAATCTTAAAATCGTTTCAATACAAAAGATATTGACTTTTATTTGCATTGTTTTTTTTGTTGTTTTTTTTTTTTGTTTTTTGTTTTAATTATTTCAGTTTTGTAATATAGTTATAGTTAAAAATGTAATCTATGTTAAAACATATCAAATGACTAAAAATAAAGGTTTAAGAAACACTGTAAAAGAGGGTTTATAAGTCACAATGCAATCTTGAAAAGAGATTTTGTGACATGAATTTAATGGTACTGATAATGGTCCAGGATGATTATCACCCTTTTTACCATTAATACAAAACTAGTTATTTTTTTAACAACAGGCTTTCAAAAACTATGTTTTGACTATTTAGTCATTATAGATTTCAAGAAAATATATACGATTTCGCAATTAAATATTTATGTTACCTTGATTTAAAAAACAAAGACGTTTAAATGTGTTTAATAACACACTAACATCATGAAAAACAATGTTCAGAATAAATATAAAGACCAGGCCCCGTGTTCTCGAAAATAAAAATGGTACATAAGTATGATTATCATACTTATACTCAAACTGTTCCCATTACTTTAAATAGGAATTTGATAATGATATTCAAATTTGAGCCTGAGATCGTACTTAAGAACACGGAGCAAGGTGTTTAGCAAATATCACATATGTAATGTGCAATCAAACAAAGTATCTGAGTCTTGTATCAGTAAATTTAGAATGCATATAAATTCATGTAAACTGAATAACTTGTTTTAAAACTCCATATAATAATACCATAAATACCAGTATATCAAATTAATTCAAATGTGCGCCAGTGCATGTCCTCTTGCTCTGGCCTTACCACAGATAATGCTGATACCGGATCCCAAGCCACTGTCCTACCAAAATCGCTGACGAATGGTTCCTAATGAATATGATTTTTTTTTTCATACCTCATATCCGTTATTGTCTGTGTATGTTTCTTTCAGCATCGGTTGTAAAGTTTATGTACTTAATATCTACACATGATATGTAATTCTTTAGATATTAAAAAACCTTACAGAAAACTTTCATTTGTCTGGTTTATTATTTTCATTTTTATTATTTTCATTACTTTGACAGTAAATTGAATATCGTATCGATAGAAATAATTTATTCATTTTGCAACTGATATT
Organism: Solen grandis; assembly: GCA_021229015.1. Classification (NCBI taxonomy): domain Eukaryota; kingdom Metazoa; phylum Mollusca; class Bivalvia; order Adapedonta; family Solenidae; genus Solen; species Solen grandis. The sequence goes on along the minus strand of CM037779.1, from coordinate 50,005,391 downwards.
TAGTTGTAAACCATCAGTATCACCCAAATTTTTTTATTAAGTATTTGACCCATAGAGCCTCATTTTCAAAGTTTGTTACAGCGATTTTGTATAGGGTCATGAGATGATCATATGTACCAAAAACAATTAAGTTGAGACTATATAGTTTCATAGGAGAATTTTATTTCTCCAGTGACTAAATTATAATTAAGTTGCATGATAATAAGGATTCTGCAATTAACTTGATTATTTCATTTGAGTGAACATCACTCAATGAGTAGCCATGCTAGAGTTCATCAATTTTTGCTGAGATGATTTAGAGATGTCATTTAAACAAGAACAAGAGACGACAAAATAAATAAAAAATGATACTCATATATCTCCCTATCTCAGTACATAAAGGTTGTTCCAGGACTGAATAGCTTAAGGCGGCATGTCTGCGGTCTAATATCAAATTAAGCATCAAATAATTTGTATTCATCATGTTGAAATAAGTCCCCAAGATAAATTGAAATATTGTTGGTAGGACGTTAAGCCATAGCAAACAAATACACGTAGGACCGGCGACGATACAGAGTGATTCCTCTAGTTAACGCAGAATACTTACTCCTCGGGTGAACTAAGAACAAAGTCTAGTAAAGAAAAAATGTTTCCTGCCAATTTTATTTTGAGATTTAGAGCCTGACAAATCAATGCGACATTGTGCTTGTAATAGGCAGATGCAGTAAAGACATATTTACCCTTTAAAGATATCAATTTTAAAGCCAACGTACATCATAATTAGAAAACATGTCCCAGACATTCAAACATTGAGGAGTAATAACTTAAAATCTGTTGTTGTTTTTTTACATTTTTTGAAAATATACGGATATGTTCGCAGACCTGGTTCAGTCTGATCAAGATATATCCTGGAGTATCATGTTCTCGACAGCATAAAAAGTTATTGCAAGAAAAATTAGCAAAACGATCCCTCACTTTTATAATAAATATATCATCAATATCTTCCCTTTAAATGTAATGAATTTTCAGTTGTAATTAAAAACAAATTAAAAAATAATTAAAATCCAACAACAGTCAAAAATCTTATTTCCAAAATGGCGTCTGGAGTTCTCGACAATTAACTGAAAATGAGCCTGCCATGAATATGGTGCACATAGAGAAACAAAATCTATAAACAACAGTTGCATTGAAGTTCTGTGTTCTTCATCACAGAACACATTGGTTTGTAAAATATAATATGATCCAAATGAGAAAAAGAAATACCATCACACTCAATGTGTTCATAGTATTACAGGGTGCCCTACGAGTTTTGTAAATGAGGGTACGATAGCAATTTTCTTTAACTTTACGTCCTTTCAACTAGAGAGTCCCTACAATTTTGGAGGCATCTGGTCAATTTTTGGTGTAAATACCCAATACATAGGATAAATGGGCATTCTGCATTACCATTATCAAGTATAAAGTTTACTATCATATTATAACAACTATGGCTTTAAATGACTTCTGTACATAGTATTGTTGAGAAGTGTATTCATAAACAAACATACACTTTTTTAAGAACAGATGTTGGTTTACATAAATCAGTGATCGTATGCTTGCTGAGTATTATCGGAAGATTTAACATAATTTATGATTTTATAAAAAGAAGCATTACTGAAAATGGTAGAAAATCGGTACTTCTTTATTAAATGAATAGTTTTACCCTTTTCCCATACATTTTCAATAAAGGTTTAGAAACAAGGATCATTCAATTTTGTTTATTGTCGATGGTTTCTCTGTAAAATTACGTCACACTTGACGTCGAATATTGCACTAGTGTAAATAGTCCGAGAATACCAATATGGCGAGAACTGAATACTTGAGGATACAGAGTTTGCACAATGTTCAAATGGTTTACTTACGATGTGAAGGGTTAACAATGCAGAATGTATACCCCCATGTATTATATAAGTAACGCAAGTCGTTTATCAGTGATACAGTACTTTGGTTATTTTGGTTAAACATGTTCTAATAAAACTTTATTTTATTGGAGTTTATAGTCATACAGCACAATTACAGGTGAAGGAGGACCCCATGTAACAAAGAAACACCCGGTTAGAATAATCGACTATCCGCAAGTCAGCTGGACATCCTCACACCTCACGGCCATTGTATTCTTTAACGTCTGGCTGAGGGGCTGCCTGTTATTTTCTTATAATACCATCTTCTGTACATGTTCATTATAAATAAATGATATATGGTCACTATCAGCCATCGTCTGACAATATAGATGTAATTGAAGAAAAAAATTAAACCCATTTTCTAAACAGATATTAAATGCATATTATATTAAAATTAGGATTCATTGTAAGGCTTAACTATACATTACAACTGCCGAATCAACACCTTTATTTCCGTCACAAGTGTTTCACTTAATTAACTAACTTTCGTGTCATTTGGGTGAATTTAAGGTATTTAAGGTACGACCTACCTCTTTGTAGCAGAAAGATTATCATCCCGAACAAAATATTGACAGTCAACATTCTTGAAAAAATGTAGTCATATGATGTTACGCATGAATCTCATAAAAACTAAAAGATTGATTGAAATATATAGTAGTATCAGCTATCAAAGAGGACTATTGCAAACACACAGCAGTGGATATTTTATTACCCGGCGTAAACTCAGCTAGTGTGTGACAAACTGTTACAATGCATCTCTTTAAAATGTTGAATTATGTTCCTTGTTTTATTTTCCCTGTTGTATTTTTATTTTACTTGTTTTTATTTTTTCATCCAAGTAATATTATATTGTAGAAATATCCCCTATCAAGTATTATGATACATCTGCATGGACATTGTATTATTACGCATCCTTAGTTGTTCCATGCTTCGTTTCGATTGGATAATGTGACAGAATTGTTTATATGTATTATAATATCATCGTTTTTGCCTCGCTGCACTGCATCAACTAAACTACTAAACAGCTTTGCATAATCATATGTAATACAAAAACAAAACAAGCGACCACAGCCTAGATTGTAAGAAATATTATGCCATATGTCTTATAATCATACATACATACATACATACATACATACAATGATTTAAACAGCTCGTTCAGAGATTTTATATATGTATTTTAATGTAATGCAATAGACCGGACATACTTTCGATGTAGATGCGTATGTTATTCCTCTATTCATTGTTATATCTATTACCTGTTATTATTGCTTTGTAGTTATTCGCCCCTTATATTGAATATTGCTGTTTGAATTAGATGATTAAGAAAGTTGTTTGAAGATAATTTAACTGTACATGTGGTATAAACTTTATCATGATTGCATGAAATCAACGCTAGATGTTCGGAGAACCGGGCGAAAATCAAGCATGAGTGAGTGGAGTCTGACAGGAGAGTTTCACTGGAAAATTGCAGAAATCTGTATTATACAACACAAAAGCTAATCACAGAGGATGCAGCTATTAAAAATGCAAACATATGTAATAAAAATTTAAGATATCCGTAGAGCTTGTGTTCTTGTGGGGTTTGTTTTCCACTTGATGTTACAGCCACTCAAAGACAGAATTTATTGAAGTGAACAAAAGATGATTCATGTATGTTGTTTATGCAACATTACTTCTAAATAAGAGACATTGTTCGGTAGTTTTCGGACAAACATCGCATCACACTAGACTTCATCAAAATAATGATGGGCCCAATAAGACCTATATAATAGATAGGCCCCATAAAACCTATATAATAGAGTGCAATACATGAGAAGTATTTCGATGCATGTTTGCAATACCCCACACTATTACATATATGCACTCTAATCTTTTAAATTATCATATCTACCAATTTTAATCTTTATAATTGTATTCAGCATATGAATTAAGAGCGTAAATATAGAAACTTACAGTGTTGTTATATTTGTATTGGCAACCATTTGGTGCCGCCAATCTTCTTTAACATTACATCAGCCATTTTGTTGTTTACATTTTGTACTTCCGTTTCTGCTAAGGGTCTGGCAGTACACTTAGGAATTTTCCCACGGTTATTGAGTTTTGTATTTCAGTGTTAAAGTTTGTAAACTGGCTCATCTATACTATCATATTTTTAACCATAGGTGTTACTTTTTTTAGCATGGGCGATCGAAAGCATTATTAATTATGATAGATCAACTTCGATGGCATTTTCGATCCAACAAGATGATCGACGGCTTTTGACCTATGTTTCATTCTGTTTCGATAGTATTTTCAATCGATACATTTACTTTCAGCATAAAAGGCTGTGATTCGTGTCTGATCGGGGAGTCAGAAATATGCAGCTGCATTATATGAACTTTGATACACGTATATATATTAAAGTACGTTACTGCGGGAATATTTGAATTATTAATAGCTGCTATATTTGATATTAATACTCAACTACATTATAGATATATCTGCGAAGATAATGTTACAGCTTATATCTGCATTATTATACCCAGGATCCCAAAAATTAAAATTTTTTTTATAGATCTTTTTTTTTGGTAATTCTTTGATTGAATTTAACCATATATACGATCTAAGAACATAATACCCGACGCACCCTCGCCGCAAACAATCAAATATATACAGAATATATATTGTGTATGTATAAGGCCGGGTTATTGATGCACGGTCGACTTTGTTCGTCCTGCCATCGTGCCGTTTATTCGTTATTTTTTTCCTGGAATCCTGTCTTATTTTCTGTTCATTTGAATTTTGTACCATATCACATCGACTGGCTGTTGGTTGGTGTGTTATAGTTGACCGTAGCCGCCACATTACGACGCCTAGGTAAAGGTACATGAAATCACTGAATGGAAAGAGACACCCGAATAAAATAGCGATTTATTATATAAATCGCGTATGTATGCAATCTAAATTAATAAAGGTTTAATTTGATAATTTGGCTAACTTGTTCGTTAAGTTTCTTGTTGCTAGGCTTCCTTTGAAATATTAACCTTGCATATTCATTGGAACAGCAATAAAATATAATGAAAGATCTTATTACGGAAGACACACGGACAGACAGGACATTTTTGCATCCTCTTTTCGTCAAATGTGTCGTTATATTTTGCGCACGTTACATTTTGATACTGAAACATGGCAAAGAATGAAACCTGACCTTACTCGGAACTTTGTACTTCACTACCATTGACCTTTGTACACGATTTGTATAATTTAAATTTTAAAATGCTTAACCGATGTTCTATGGGGAAATGAAGAGAAATGCCAACGACTTGTACATCTTAAAACGTCTGCACTATTCATCTATACTTTTCGCAAAACCCCGTGGCATTGTCGCAAAAGGAATTCGTGTGCGTGCTCTGATAATATGACAATGGTTTGCAATCCCAATATCCAAGTGATGTGGTAATCACTTTGTGGCTTAGGCATATTTATACTGAAACTGGTCCTATACAGCAAAATTATGTGGTTCTAGTGCCATTGGGATTGATTGCCTTTAATTTGATATTCTTTTATGGCTTGATTTTTGCCACATTTCATTTATGTAAATCTTTTTTTGTATAGAATAAACTTTTTTTTTTAGTTTCAAAGTGTAAAAAATTTTTTTTTTTGGTTCGACATGAAACTTATGCTGCGTTTACAAAATGTTCCCGGTGGCCACGGTGACCACGTTTCAGGCCACCGTGGACAAGAAGGGGTGGTCGTGAGAGAACGCGAGAGACCGTGATCGCCGTTGATGCCGGTCCAGATTTTTAGACTGTCAAAAGATTCGCCACGGCAGTCACGGTGCAGATTAGAAACTTAGTGGGCCGCAGTAAAACGCGGTGAACGCAACAAGACGTGAAAGAACGTTATAGGTCGTAATAGGCCGTAACGAAACTCAGAGGTGGTCTATAGTGGGACGGGAAGCTTTCTGATATTATCTCGTACAACGATTTCTTTTTCTTTGGACGGCATTTTTAAAAAAACAACAAAAAAACACGTTCTTCTGCATCAAACAATATTTCGGAGCTTTATGTGATAAATTTATTTTCCACCTTTTTACTACGCAGAGATATAGGTCTGATTTTTATTTCTCCTAATTCTTATGTATATTTAAGTACGGTTTCATTATGGAAGTCGAAACCGAATTGAAATGTGCAAAACATTATGATGGAAATAACATGTTCAACAAACGAAAATAAAAGTAGATTTACTTAGTCGCAAATAATGAGGAGATATTTGAAACATTGACGACTGCAATTCCATCACTTGCAATTGCCTACTGGCATCCGTGGTAGACCGCGGGTAGCAACGTGGTGCGCCTTGTTGTCACCGGGACTTAGACCTTTTTCCCCTCCACACTCGTCACGGATATGCCGTGATTTGCCGGGAGAAACTTGGGAAGACTTAACTCAACATGTACACATAGTAAAGAAAACACCCACGGCGCACTAATTTTTGTGCAAACGTAACTGCCGTGGCCGCCGGGAACATAGTGTAAACGTAGCATTAACGGCGAAATGTACTCGACTGAGTACATGCATATTTAATTTAATCAAGCCAAATGCAATAATATTAAAGTACATTTTTATTTCCAAAGCAGACAATTCCAGTAACATCTTTTCTTGTATAATTACAATATAATTACAATAATATTCAACAGGTATATAAACAATACACACAGAGATAAATATACAAACATAATTGCAATTTGTCTTTATGGAAAATAGCACTATACATACACTGTGTAGTTAATACAACTTGGATTAAAGCATGCAGGATGAAGCAATTGTGTGTTTTTGCTCTACTAACATCGTTTTTCTAACAGTCATAAAATGAGAAAACATAATGATCAGTATATATAAATATAAAAAAAAATTAATTTAAAGAAATAATATTTGACTACATATATATATGTAATATCTATCAAGCGGATTGATGTTTATTATATCATACATGTTTTAAAACATGTATAAATAACTCATTTTAAACTACATTGTAGTGCAAGTACATTCTAATTCCATAATGTGCAAACAAGCTGTGATCGTTATTGTTTTTGTTGCTAAAATTGACGTAGCAGACTAATATATTTATAACATGAACACTAGATGTTTAGAATGTTTAACAAATTCAGCAACCTCCAGAAAATATCATCATCATCATCATAATCATCCTCCTCCTCATTATCAGCATTAATAACTACAATTCCGCCATAAGTTGTAAAATGTTACCTTTTTCAAAAATTGTAACTTTGCAAAAGAATATGGATAAAATACCGAAAAGCACATATACATGTATTTATAAAGTGTCAATACAGATATACAGTTTGATTTATGTATCGCATTATCAAGACAAACTTCTTTTGATCCAAGATTTCAAGGCCCGTTTTCTTAATACACAGCAGTGCATCTGCCTTTTGAACGGAAGGTAGTAGGTTCTACCGCCAGCAGTCGGTATTTAAATGGCAAAAGCATAAACGCCTTGTTTGGAAATCAGTATGTAAGGAAAGTTTCAGGACTGGATGGCATAGCGGAAGCAGGATGTCCAAATGGCTCTTATTTTCGAGATTTTCCCTAGAAAATTACATAACGCTTAACACGAACTTATTTGTTAATCCAGATCACTGTAGTGTGTATCATTTATTCAATCTTGTTAGTAACATAGCATCTGTTCAAATATTTCATTTCGCAATTAAAAAAATCACCAGAAAAAAAAATGTTGAAAATAATATTACCCTCCAAACTGAAATAATGCCTATATCATCCAATGATTAAAATAATGAACCCAAATCTCATAGCTCAACACCTAAAGGCCTTAGATTTTAAAAAGGCAGATATGTACTATTGAGTGTGTTCATAAGGAAAACTCAAAAGCTAAGGAATGGTTGTTTTGTGCTGTTACAAATCATAGATGAAGCTATATTGGCTGTGTGATGTGTGTTGCTGACGAAGTCACTACAAGAAAGTCATCAGGTTCAGGCAGCCTCTATCGTCGAGGTACTAAATGGGGATACATGTATGTTTAGAGAAAGTATATAACACAAATAAATAATGACAAATGTAATTTTTGGAAAAACTATATAAGGAAAATATGAAGTGACAAATGGAGACTTTTTATCCGAGCATTATTAGTAATTGCGATAAATCATTTATAATATGGGATAATCGCGTGCTATCGCGATATAGAGGGAATCTCTGTTAAATTCAATATCAGGCTACGGCCTCGATTAATTTGTACTTAAGTTTTCTCAATTTCGGCCAAGGCCATAATTTATCGCGATTACAAGCTCAAAACTAACAGCAAAACTTAAAACATATACTAAAAATAATACATGCAATCGGCAAAATGAAATGGTAATTTACGTCTCATTTTCATAAAGTGTCACCTCCTCCTTGTTTTTATTGAACGTTAATTGACATCTATTCCAGCATAATTGTTTTCGTTTCCTGATTCCAATTGTTCGTATGTTTGTACATCACCATCTCCTGTTTATGAAAATGCATATGTTGTTATAGTTTACATACATATACATGTATTCAGTTTATTAAATTTATCAGATTCAATCACAACTGTCTACATTTGTTGTCATGAATTTTTGTTGCGATTACAATAAGTAACAAGATGCGTTAAAAAATAACAATATCTCTATATGACTGAAATTCTGTCGAAGCGCCGGTAAAATCAAATAGTCAAGTCAAGTCAAATAATTATCTTGTATTGTTTACGAGTTATGTTCTAGACAAAAAGAAATAATAAAAGATGATATTTCAAAATTTGGAGTTATTGTCTTTGTTCAGTGCACTGTTCTCCTACATAGTATTGTTTATTATATACCTATACATTTTCTGGCCCTAAAACACGCAAAATACGAGACGCAAATACAACTTAACAGATTAAAAATCCGTATTATATCAGCGTCTAATACATAGTATGACGTCACACTGTGCGGACTACTTTCGGCATGGTTCCCGCTGTAAGTGGGCGCTACGTAGTAAATAGAGACGAGAACCAATACTACTGGGAGAACCAGTTTCTATTTTTATCAAAGAAATCGTCTCGTCAAATTTATTTAATAAACGATAAAAAAAGGATGTTCTTGTTGTTTTTTTAATTATTATCAAAGAAACATTATTTTTATTTTTTTCTTTAATTTCTTTACGAACTTATCACAAATAACAGACAAGTTTTCGAGATTCACCGTTATTTCATTGTTGTCGGCTGCAGCAATTGTTTACATTTCAGGATAGGTCTAAAACGCTGACTATCTCTTTCTTCAAAATTTCATTGAAAATGTCAGATTTTGATTTTGACGATGACATTGATCAAATCTTTCAAAATGCAACGCTGATGAACTGTCCTATCACAATCATAAACAACACCTCGAAAACTGACGACACTTCTCCTACCTTGCCCAAACGCCGGAAAAGAGTCTGTCCAGTTATCACGTCTGACACTGACAGTGATTGAAAAACGAAAGGTTTTCCAGCAGATATGTTTTATTCCAAATACAGTGTTCATATGTTAGTGTTTTTCATTTTGTTAAAATCCACTTAGCATTACAGTTAGCGTGTTGGCCGCCATTTTTTTAAATACATGAGAAGAGGTGGGGGCGTGGCTTAAATTCCATAGTAAAATTCATGCGCCATTGATGATTTTTTTTTAAAAAAAATTGTGAAGAAAAAAGTAATAAAGCCATCAAAACCCTAAAAACTGACTTCTTCTGTTTTGAAAATGTAAAGGTATATAATAAAAGGAAAATTATGTTGCAGTAGCTTTCCGTGGTTTCGTATTTTGCTTCTCGCAGCGTAGGAAGAAAGATATCTCGCTCGACCTTCGGAGCAAAATACAAAGCCACGGAAAGCTACTGCAACATAATATTCCCTATTTATGAGGTATGCTGCCGATAAAAAACTGGAATATACGGGAAAAGATTAAAAATAGACCAGGTAGAGTTATAAGTATCGGTAACTGCAATTTTCCTAGTGTGCATCTATATATGAAGTTCTATGTTTATACCTTGTAAAGATTTCAAGTATAAAGTAAAGAAAATCCCCTGCACAAAACTTCATCATAAATTATGTTTCAAGTTACATATACTTCCGACAAAAATTGACAATATAAAATAAAAGATATCGAAATAATTAAACAATTGGATCAGGAAAAGCTATGGTCCTGGTCACTTAACTTCTCATTGTCGTCCTTGAGTTGAGTTGTTTTCGAGTTAGACCAACAAACAGACTAATAGACAGACAAACAGGACAAAAACAATACCCCTACGGTTTATCGATTTTGGGGCATAAAAACAGAAACACAAAAACTTATTTATGTTAAAATAATAAACGTCTTCATTTGTTGCTTATGGAAAAGAAGTAACAACAACTTTGGATCCTACTATCTTCGACAGAACAATTTACATTTTATTATTCGTACCTTTATTATCCATTGGTACATTTTCAGCAAGTTGTAATTCAATCACTTCGAGGTCTCTCTTTAATTTTGCAAGCTTTTCCGAAATTTTTGTCTTCTTGTTTCGGAGGTGGTCTTTAGTGTTGTTGGTGTTTCCATTTTTAACAATGTTGAAGATGTTTAATATGTTTTTTCCTACAATAGAAAAAACAACAAGAGCAAACAAAACCAATATATAAGCATAGAAAAGGGAGAAAAATAGAAATCAGTGGGGTTCAAACCGAGTACCTTTGATATACTAATCCATTGCGCTACCAAATGGGCCACGAAGACATTACGCAAAATGTATTGTAGGTTTACATACTTTTTCGAAAATAAACGCACGCCATTTTGGTGAACTTCATGCCCCTTGATCGATTCAAAAATGTAAAGTTTTTTTTATTTTTAAATAGAAATATTAAATTGTTATTAGCAAATTGAAATCGTTTAGTTTTTCATATTTAAATAAAAAAGATAAAATAATTATTTGCAAATTCAAATTATGCAAAAAGAATCGGTCGTGACGAACACACAAAAAACATCAGAGTCTATTATTTGTTTAGACTGTATCTCGAATTTTCGTGTTAAAAGGACGTTTTTGTAACTATGAAAAAAGAGTCGCAAATTCTCCATATATCGCCACGACACCCGTGTTAAACATAGTAGGTTCCCCATTGGGCTCTTTATAACTTAATTGCTTAACGGGGTGTGTTTTAGGCTTTGGTCATTATAAACCTTACCTTTCGATTGATTTTCGTATATTGGTTTATCTTTATCATCTCTTCCTCTAAAATATGTTAACAAATACATAACTAGAGCAATGAAAATCCACATCACCGAAGACGTCATCTTAATTGCAATGTTTAACCATTTATGAGGAGGACACATGGTCTTTTTCACTGTAACAAACTTGTGTGAATTAGAATTATAAATTTATCTGGTATATTTGTATAAATCATTAAAATATCAATAGACATGTCACTATGCTTAGAAGTATTATTAGGGGAGAGCGTATATCCTATTGACGAACCTCTTGATCAATATTATCAGGGCAACGATAAAAGCAGTAGCCACAAGCACAATGGATACAATGAGCCCAGCAAAGAGTGATTGTTCCATTGGAAATGGATCTTCAAGGTTCTCTGAAAGGTGAATAAATATACTCGTACATGTATATGCAAAAAAGAATTAAGTTGGCGATTAAAAAAACACATTCAAATCATATAGCATTATTTCTTCCATCAACAGTATGGGAGCAAAATCGATACCAACACTAAAAAAACGTATTTAAAGTCGATGGAAAAACATCTCAATCTCGAAAATTCCTGGGTTGAACCAGTACTTTGAGCCTTTGAAAATCATGATTGTCTTTCCCAGCCAGAGACCAATGACCTTCACACCGCAATTATGAACGCTACTGGACCACGGTGTCCTTAAATATTCACCATGAAGCTATTAATTGTGTGTCACTACTTACAGCCGAATATGTAGGAATCTATCGTTAACACTTAATTCAATTTGAGTCTTAAATATTTTAATATTCCTCTTTCGTTAACACTTAATTCAATTTGAGTCTGATATATTAACATTCCTTTTTCGTTAACACTTAATTCAATTTGAGTCTTTAATATATTAACATACCTTTTTCGTTAACACTTAATTTTATTTGAGTTTTTAATATATATTAACATTCCTTTTCATCTTATTTGCTTTCTACCATTACGGATAATGAAACTACAATCCTTTGCCTACAAGCACGAATGTTAAATATACATGTACTCTGCTTTTAAAACTTTCTATATACACCCATACGAATATAATATCAATTCAACGCCTCTTTATCTACAAATGTAAATATTTTTTCCATGTATTTTAGAAACAACTTCGGAAATATACTCTTACCTCTGATGGCACATCTTTTTCCCGAAAAGCCGTTGATACAGCCATGAAGACAACTTCCTGAATCCTGGTTACAAGAACCGTTTATACAATTTGCATTGCATTTCTGATCACAAGAAGCCCCAAAATAGCCAAATACACAACCCTGAGCACAGCGTCCAGTCATTTCATGGCACCTGTTTGTATTTAGCACTTTTTTGCAATACGGCGAACAGGACGAATTACAAATCGGTCCGAAAAAGTCATTGATACAACCATAACAATTGCCATTTTGTCGATTGCATGACGCGTCTTTACAATTTTCTGAGCATTTTTTCATACAATTGTCACCATATGAACCATTGACACATTTAGAGCAATGTCTGTGCGAAAAACAAACATCACAGAAAGTATTATTAAGGCAACATTTGTCCCCTGAATATCCCTTAAGACATCCGTTATCACACACTCCATTTTCTCGTGTGCAGCGCCCTGTTTTACAACCTTTTGAGCAAGTGAAATTACAGATTTCTCCATAATAACCACTGTTACACTCTTGACACTTCTCACCGCCATAATTCCCGTAACATTCATAACACTTCCCTGTTGACCTGTTGCATGAAATGCATTTTAAAGGACATTTTAACTGACACTGTTTGCCGTAGTAACCGTCAATACATTGCAAACACTTTGAATTTGACAAGCATGTCTTGCAGTTTGACTTATTTAAGCAGCACATATCTCCAGAATATTCAGATATGCAGCCGTATGCACATGTTCCGTTAGACCGATTGCAAATATTGTTGACACAGTTTGACGAACAAACATCAGTGCAGAATTGTCCGTGGAATCCGGTTTTACAATCTTCACAAGTATTGCCCATGAAGTTACCTTCACACACCTCACACAGACCTGTTTGTTGGTTACAAGTGACACATCTGTTAGGACAGGTTTTTGTACAGTTTGTACCATACTTTCCTGATGCACATGATTCACAAGTTTTTCCTTTAAAATTAGGTGTGCACAGCATGCAGTACGGCTCCTGGAAATTTCCAAGGCAACCATTGATACAACGTCCAGTCATGTCGTCACAATCATTGTTTAAACATTTGTTTGAACACACGATAGTGCAATTTGAACAAGTGTCGCATGTAAAGCCTGAAAATCCTTCTTTACATGTGCATGATCCATTTTGGAAACAAACACCAGAGTAACAGCCATACGAACATAAAGAGGAACACTGGATACCGAAATAACCATATTCACATCGTGAACAATTATTTTGGCTGTCACATGCTGTACAGTGAACTGGGCATGTTAGCCGACAGTCTGAGTAATAGACGGATGTCATCGGGTCTTGGCCATTGTAATGTCCAGTAACACAGTTTGAACAATGAGTCTCGTTTCTGCAACTAAGACATGTTTCAGGGCATGAATCTGGCACACACCTTCTGTATGCTACATGATATCCTTCTTCACACGTCAGGCAAATCCGGCTATTTCCCTTGTCCCAGTCTTTACAAGTCAAACAATGGTCAGGACATTTATTGTAGCAAAAGCCTCCGTGGTACCCAGGCATGCAGTTATCTCCACACGCCGTCCTGCCCTGAATTTCACAGATTTTGTATCTTTCTTCGGTACAACAAGAACAGTCAGGGTTCTTGCATCTTTTGGGCACCTTGCAGCAGTCTGAGTCTCCAGTTCCTAATACTGTATGCAAATAAAGTGTGATACGGAGCTGACATGTACATTCAATTATAAAAAAAAAAAATTTTGATATGACCGTGAAATGGAAAATGTAGACTCCATGTACACATAGTTATTCAAATTTAATGAGTGAATAAAATATTCTCACACAGCCTTTTTGGAATATACATACGTATTAAACTTTATTTATTTTACATCGATTACGAAACAAGTTCTCACAACTTATATTAATCACTCTCGATGGCACTGATGGCGGCGTATGTGGTCATTATTGTAGGAGGAAATCGGATAGCCCGGAGAAAACCCACGTGTCTGGACGGGCGACCACTGTACCCTCTCACGTACGTAACCAGGATGGGCAGACGGACAGATAAAATCGATATTGCATACTGTCAATATTTGGAGAAAGGTGGGATAAATCACAACGCGAGACTTGCATTCAAAAGAAGCACATTCATATAAAATATAATGGACAATGCATTCACTAGAGTTTACAAGATTTGATACAGATGCCGCCATTTTTTTAGGTGTGAAGTTAGCGCATAGATCGTAGATCGTAGATCGACACTATAGCTAAAATAAAGAAAATCTGCCCGTTGAATGTTCTTTTTATCACAGCTTTTGCATACATTTTGTGGTGATAGATCGTGATTTTTATTCTTTTTTCTAATTTTCATACATGTTTGAAAGTATTATTTAACTTGAAAAACACATGATAAGTTACAAATTGTGATAAAATACTCTGAAACAATTATTTTGATATGTTATTAAAATTATTTAGAATCCAGTCTTTCTATATTTTTTTAATGCACAGATTTTAGCAAACAGTGGTGTTTAACCATAAGCATAATCTCAAAAACGAGCATGGTGGCCCCCTATTTTTAATTCAAATATCTTTAAGTTAGAGTCAAAAGTACTTATGTGCAAAATTTTAGAAAAATCTCTCTGTTAGAAAAAAAACCCGTTGAAACCCCTTAATGATTATATAAATACAATTGCATTTTTATCGTGTCGGTTACTCAACTACTGCAATAGTTTCATGCAAGGAGCAAGGTTAGGTTGCGTGTTTAAATCAAGATTAAACCTTATATTGATGATGGATAAATAAAATTTAAATGATAAAGTATAGACGTATTTTGTGCGATTTTTTTTTCTGATTTGAAATTCATTCTTCGGTACAATGCATTTTTATTTATATTTTTGGGAAGGGAGCTCTATTGAAAACAATCTTGGTCTTTTTGTATTATATTTGCTTCATTTGATTTAAATACATATATTTATGTAAATCTTATTAACTGTAGGAAAGAGAGAAAGAGGAATAAAGAAGAAAAATGCGCCTATTGTGAAACTGCCGATTGAAACTAATCGTGTGTAGTTCGATCGTATTTATGCATGTCAGAACGGGTTTATATCATTTGGTGCATCGCTTGAAATTGAAAATTTGATCCTCGTTTATTTTTACTAAAATATACAAAATATATGCGACGCTATTACTTTGGAAACCCTGGGCTCCCAGCGCTATCTGCGATTTTATTATACCGTGGACACAAACGTTCCCAAAACTTGTCCGGCGTCCATGTCTCATTCGAAAAAATCCTTGACAGAACGTGAGAAACGTGTCAGGTGATAAACGTGAACGTGATTGAGGGAATGTGTTAGCACCCGTGGTATACCGCGGGTCGAAACGTAGTGTGCTTTGGAACCACCGGCTCTCAGCCCCTTTTTCCCTCCACGGCCCGTCACGGATATGCTTTGATAGACCGTGAGAGAACTTGGCAGGACCTAAAACAACTTGAATACAGAGGGAAAAAATGACCAAAACGCCAAGGCGCACTACGTTACAAGCAATGGGGCTGCCGTGACCGCCGGGGACATAGTGTAAGCGTAGCACTACCTCATACGACTTCTATCTTACCTTTATCTTGGTTGTATTCATTTTGGGCAGGCATTACGTCATTTAAGTATAATATTATTTTCAAAACAATTTTATTAAGAAGACTTTTGATTTTGTCTTTGCAGCACCATCTCTAAAGAACCGCATATTTGAAGCATTTTCCATTGATTTTGCTAAAGGACCATTTGATGATTATATCTGTCATCAGATATACAAGAAACATCCTTTTAAAGAATCCTCTAAACTCATTTTACCTCTTTATTAAAGGAATGAATTTCATCATACTACGTACGTAAATAAAGTGTAAACAGGTGATTATCACTGCAAATTAAATTCTTACACAGACTTCAGAGAATTGCATTTTTTTTCAAAATACACGTATATTAGATTAGGAAAATAGCCCAACCTATTTTTGGAGGGATTAATTTAGTTCTATCAACTTTTGTTAATGACTATAATAACCATTTACAAGTATACTAAGTGGAAATTAATAATTAGTAAGAACGCAAATATCTTATTTTTGTGACATGTGCAGGCAAAACATCATAACATTACATAATTATGCATACAAATACACCTGAGCCTATTGGCCTTTAAGTCACCTGTTATTGCATATAATCCAGATTAAAAATCTTGTGGAAATGAATATTAAGAAATATAGTGTATGTCACTATTCACAATTTAAGCAGAGTAATCACATACAACAATAGATTTCTTAGATATTAAGTGTATTATATCAAATATGTTCCAACTACAATGTTATATTTTAATTTGTGGCACAAGTGCCTTAAAAAGTATTTATTCTAAATCAATGATGAAATTTCAGATATATTCATTTAACTTTAATGTGTAGTTTTGCTAGTGTTTTTGTTTAGTTTTGTTTTGATTATAAGGGCATATCAGAGTTAACTCAATTATTTAACAAAGAAGTTAGTCCTGCGTTCCAAGTGTACTTAAACCAAATATTTTGATAATTTTTAGGATAAGTGTTCATAAGGGGAAAAACTTATCTGAGTAACTCATTTTGTTGTTGTTGTTGTTGTTGTTGTTGTATTGGGGTTAACCGTCGCTGCGATAGTATTTCAATCATATAGCGACGTCCAGCTAATTACAGGTGGAGGAAGACCCCGAGTACACAGAGGTACCTGGGTAGAACCACCGACCTACCG
The DNA here is from genome assembly GCA_021229015.1 of Solen grandis. Classification (NCBI taxonomy): domain Eukaryota; kingdom Metazoa; phylum Mollusca; class Bivalvia; order Adapedonta; family Solenidae; genus Solen; species Solen grandis. Next base: position 49,988,364 of record CM037779.1, on the reverse strand, counting down.
CAAGCCAGCTGGAAGGCTTCCTCACATGAAAAATCCGAAGTCCCTACCGGGATTCGAACCCACAGCGGTGAGGGGCTGAGAGATTTGTAGTCCACGACTGTAACCGCTCGGCCACGGCGGCCCCCTAAACTTATTTTGTGAAGTGACAAGTGAACAATATATCATAAAAATGGCTGAACCTAAGATTTCGAAAAAAAAACAAACGTACAAATATTTACGAAATGCGTCTCCTCTTCTATAGATTCCATAGCATACACTTAAAATAGTTTTTCCTCTATTTGTTATCCAGTATATTCGAATAGGTAAATTTCTAAAATTCTGCAACTTAGATTTGCATGACGTGAATCTTCATTACGTTTTAAAATTAGTTTTACATAGTCTTCCTGAATAAATTCACTCTTGAAAAGTCTCTAAGTTCTTAATTTTGGCACCAATTATTACAACAATTCTTAATGTCCTTCATGAACACAATATGTAAGAACTGGATTTTACACCTGAAGAAACCTTTGACAGGACAGGTAATAAATTATTTGACTAAATGTAAATTCTTTGTTATGATGGTCCAGTATCTAATACTTATTTATTTATTTTTTTAATTTTGAAGTTTACTTTGGAACAATGCGACATTAGATAATTCATATACATGTAGTGAATTCTGCCACACACACACACACACACACACACAAATAACCTACCGACCTACCGAAAACCAGCGTGAGGTTTAAACTAACCAAGTGGCGTGGGTTTCAAATCTACAGCGGTTAGGGTATCTAATGAATAAATATTTAATAAACATTGCTGTAGACAAATTAATTGGTAATTCTCTTGATTTGGGTTAAACATGTACTTAAATACGTTACTTACCCATTGGAACCAGTAGGAACATTAAATGTGCAAATAAAATCAGCTGAGTCGACATATTCCTGAAAATGTCAGAAGTTATATTCAATATTGTTTTCTTCCTAAGAAGTATATGTGTACATTTAGTTTCTTATAAAAGTATTAATTTATAGAGAGCTGACACGAATTCAGCATATAATAAACTATTTAAGAAATCATTTCTTTAGAACGTCTGTATTGACCTCATTTACTTAAAATAAAATTTCCTTTTAAAAGGAAGGCTTGTCTAGTTTATTATTTACCGGTCGTTGCTTAAAACCGACAGCTGTTTTTGTTTGAATCTTGGTCCCAGGATGATAACCAAGTACTGTCGTAAGTTACTGTAAAGTTTGAAAATTTTACTGTGCGTATATATGAACAGATAGCATCAAAAGTTTTTTTTTGCAGATTTTTTTTTTCGAAAGTTATATGTTGATTTCTACATCTGCTTAGTTACAAACCGAACTCTAAAGGCCAATATAATATTTGGGCTAATAATAAATGGTACCCGGGTATGTATTTTGTTAAAAATCAAAGCAGAGCACCACAGAGGCTCGAAATTGCCTGGGGCGAATCATATTGAACTTCGCTGACTGGTTCTTCATTCCCACAATTCATAAACAAGAAAAGATTAAAACAAAATGTTTTAATGGACGTCTTATAATAAGAATACTGCCCCCTCCTTTTCTACTGTTTTGACCTTATAATATTACCTGTCTATGCACAGGACCTTCGTATTAAAAAATACCTCTCTCTATATTAGGCCTATTTATATAAAGAGAGGTAGTTATTATTTTATAAATTTCTCTGCACGAGTCCCGGGTCTCACTATGCTTAAAAAATATTCAGTTCAGTTCAGAAGCATTGTCCATATATTTTATGCATCTTGAGGATGCATTGAAATCTAAAATTTGAATCCTGACAGCGAAAACATTACATCTAAGATGAAGAATGCATGGGTAAAAAAATCACTAGAGTGGTCGATTTTATTTTAAAATTAAGAATTAAATTTAAAAAAAAATCGACCTCTGCATATCTTATTTATACATAGAGAGGTCGATTTTTAAATTTATTTATTTATATATTTATTTGGTTTATGTTTATGTTTAAATCGAAAGGAATGAAATACAAATTAACAAAAGCAAAATATTGATTGTATAAAACTATAAAAAATATAACAATAAGAATTAAAAAACGGCCCCATCTGGTATTGAACTTATGACCTTATGATGGGAAAAATGTACTATCCGACGCTCTTAACAATTGAGATAATTCCACAAGCGTGAAACGAAGGTGAAAATAAGGATATTTATAGGTAAGTACTATATCAAAACAGCATCACTACAGACAATGTTTTCTGTATTAACTACACCAAGCGTTCTTTATATTCGGTTTCATATTAATAACATAAACATTACGCATTACTTATCGCACACATATTGTAATAATTAAACTACTACGAGTAAATTAATAGGTTTCGACCGTGGCCGCAAGCCAATAAACACATATAAATGTTGGTAAATTATTGACACGCTAAAGCTGCGAGAAGTTTAAATGATTCAAGTTTTTTTTTTCTTAAATGCTATATAAGATACATTTGTACTTACATATTTCTGTCTTGAATCCGTAAACATTAAAAGTTAAGTGAAGGAATGCGGACATTATAGTTGATTACAGTTTGTTTCCAACCAAATATTATTTCAATCATAAAGTGTCTTTATTGCTGCAACCGTGTATAATGCTTGCGGAAGATAATTATCAGTTTTCAAGAAGTTACGTTCTTAACGCCCACTCTAAACTTACGCTCAGTCATCTATGCCTTTTAAAATTTATTACTTTTAACTTATTATCCGCAGTTTGAAAATATGCTAAAGTCATGAATTTGCAACATGGTATGTGAAAAAAAAAAGAAACTACAACAGTCATTTCGATTATTTATCGATTTCGATCATATGCGAAAATAAATTATAACAAAATTAACATCGTACAATAATGATTTTTTATTAACCTGTACTAAAATCATATTATCGAATGACATCACTCCAGAACCTCATCCAACAGCAAAATAATGATAATGATTTTGATACATACCGGACTGAACATGGACATCCTTATCACATAATGTTATTTCCAGAACATATATCTTATGATTGTAATTGTTAATTTAGTGTCATATCATACTGCTTTACAGTAGGGTTTTGAAATTATACAGAAAATACAGATATAATGCATAATTCAACATTGATAGTTACAGTACATAACAAAGTACTTACATATATAACAACCATTAATTTATATACCTATTTGTTTTTGATTTTTTTTCCTTTTTTTATAACCTTATATCTTTAACAGGTATCGATGAAAGATTGGTTAGAGCATCCACTTCGTACAATACCATAACTCGTACGTAGTGGTACATATCCCTTATTTAATACTCTTTATTGGGGGTAGATCCAGGACTTGTTGAGCAATAAAACAAAACATAAGAGATAAAATTATTTTCGGTAAAATATATATTAATAAATGTATCAAAAATCTTTTTTGCTCTAAAAGCAAATGGTCTTTGAATTAATTTTTGTTTAATTGGTTTTTTAAACCAATATGTCCAAATACAGTTCTAGGACTGCTTGTCATAAACATCATCAGCTGAGTACCATCCTTCTATGTGAGTTTCGCCCCTTATCTAGGAACTCTCTCCATATTGTGGGGCAGTAGTGTTGATCAGGTCACTACTTGTTTATGACGGCTTCCACGCAGTGTCATTGCATCTTAACCAGAGCCAACTTGACGCTCGCTCAGCAGCTTTGCCCATAGCCTGGACTGCACTCTTCCTTGACTGTCCATTGATGCCTAAGGCTCCAAACATTCTCCACAGCGACTGAGCTGGGAAACCCCTACTTCCAACTTCAACTGGGAATACTGTTGTTTTCCATCCCTTGTTGTTGCAAGCATCAGCCAGGTCTTGGTATTTTGCTAGCTTTCTCTCGAAGGCCTCTTCTGTTCGGTCCTCCCATGGCACAGTCAGCTCCACCAGTATCATCCTCCTTGGAGACTTTGACCAGAGAACAATATCTGGTCTAAGTGTAGTCTGGACCACTTCAGGGAAAACAAGCTTCCTCCCAAGGTCCACTCGCATTTCCCACTGACTTGCTTCCTGCAGTAAACTTGGTTTACAGGTCTTGGAAGTGGTAACTGTCTTCTCTCCCGGTTTTACAAATGGGATGAACTGTGGTCTTGAAGAATAATATTACACAATATAAAACAATATCAAAAACATGTTTGTGACATCATAAGCAAGTGGATATTGGTGAATTCAGTATTTATTATGTTTGTTAAATTGCCAATTCCTCCAAAGGTTGCATAAGATAATTTCATTCAAGTACTGGGCTTCTAAGGAACAGTGTTAGAGACAAAAACGTAACGTAGTGCTAAATTTACATTATGTTCCCGACGGTCATGAGCAATCGTGACAGGTCGTGATTGCCGTGTCAGGTGTTTAATCTGTTAAAAAAAAAGAAACCAAGTCGGCGTGCATACAGCAAAACGTCACAATACATGTATGTAAAAAGCCATATCTAAACTTGAACGCGGTTCATAGTGGGCATAAACGTTTCAAAGCTACCCTGTGTCCATGTTTCATCCGTAGAAAGCCTTGACAGAATGTGAGAAACGTGTCTGAACTTGATCAGAACGTAAGAAATCCGTAGTGCACATTGGAGCCTTTGGAACACAGTCCATTCCCGACGACCCGTCACAGTTATACCGTGAAAAAAACAAAACACGGTAAGACATAGCAAAACTTGAATAAAAAGGGAAAATGGCAAAAGAAAAATCCTACAGCGAAAAACAAATGGGCAAACGGGGCTGCCGTGGTTGCCGGGAACAAAACGTTAACCTAGTTCATGTAAGACAGATATTAAGATATAAATGATGGAAATTGTTTGTGTGCGCAACCTTAACTCCTTTGTACTCACACTCAGTAACTTATTCAAAATCAAAGAACCATTTCCGATTAATACTCTGATTTAAATGAAATAAAGGCAAAGCCTTGGTGTTAGATAGAGATTTCTTATACCATACATATCCGTGATTTCAGTACCGTACTGTTTTTCATCATTTTCTATTTCATAATAATTATTTCCCTATTTTATATCATGAAAAGTAAAATGTTTTATTATGCACTTTATAACATCATGTGCACCAGCAAAAACCATGCCTTTTGTTGTTTGTACATTGCTATGAAACATGTTAATGTTTATATGCAATAAACTATTTGTATTGTATTGTATTGTTTAACTAATTTCCTGTAATTGTTTCGTTTGATTTGACATCTACCAGTAAGCCTTAACAACAACACAGTGTAATTACAGCTCGCTAAATGCTTTATAATGACTCCGATTAAATATTTCTGTATGGGATTCGACCAGCTATACATGCATGAATAACAAAAGCAATTCACAAAAAAAAAACTGTTTTAACTCGAACCATCTCTTGTAAACAACATATTATCCTAACAGTGGGCAAGGAAACTAAATTGCATTTCTTTCCGGTTTCAACTACAGCATGTTTTTTTTTTGTGTAAATGTTTGTGCCCATCATTTGCATTTTTCATTTGTTCTGTCAAATCGACAAAGAAGTTGTCATCTGTATACATATAAGGCATCATTATTACGATGTAGATAATAAGAACGTCAGCATACCGCATCTCAATAACCAGGTACCGGTCCAATTCGGTACTGAAGTGCCAAATGATTTACTTTTCAAATGAATAATCAATATGTGTGTATCGTATATAAATCAAAGAGCTGACGAACTGAATGCGAAAGACCTTTCAACAGAGACCGACTCAGTCTATGAAAAGCTGGTGGTTTTGATGCAGCACTAACGTCAATGAGTGAACCAGAATGGTTTATGAAAAATGTAAAACAACAATGAAGTTTTCAAATGATTGAATAATATATCATTAACTATTCAGCTGTTTTATCTAAATATAGGGACAGGCAAAGATCTATTACACTAAAATAAATATTTCAGGAATTTATCAATACACTCTATACAAACACATACGCAACAAAGTTAATAACAAAGGCTTCTCGACAACATTAAAGAAATGAAAAAAGAGGAGGGGGAGGTATTGGGGTCGGTTTTTTGCAGTATTCTAAATCTGTTGGCACAATTCCTGTAGAACTCTTGGAAAGTGTCATGTGTCTGAAAAGCGGTTTAATAACATTGCAGATTTTACCCATTTATCAACAAATCAAAAGCGAAATTTTGAAAGGAACAAATATCGAAGTTACTATAGAGACATAAGTTTTTGATAACCTTCTCAAATCAAAACTCAAAGTAATAAGGCTGATAGTTGATTGTTGTTACTGCTTGATGCCCCCAAGCACACGAATTTAAAGCAACAACCAGAGAAATGAAGAACTTAATTTTCGGGGGCTCCTTTTGCTGAGTGATAATATTCGCTGACTTATAATCACAGTTATGGGTTCGAGTTCCGGCAGGCTAAATCGGATTTTTAATATAAGGCTTCAAGTAGCCTTTCGGTAGGTTGGTGATTTTACCCGGATAACCTTGGACCTTCGGGGTCTTCTTCGATCTGTAGTTAGCTGGAACCCGTTATATGACTGAAATACCGTGGCAGCGACGGTAAATTCAGCGCAACAACCCATACGGTCGTCTGCTTTGATGCAAATTTATATATTAACGAGTTTGTTTCCTCCAATATGTTGTATCATCAGCATAAGCTCTTGATGTATACGATTAAACCTTTTTCGTAACGTGCTGTGTTCTTGATTATGCCGAGAATCACTAGGCGCTTATCCAAATTTTAAAAGGGAAGTTATTTTTCTCTGAGAGGTGGGGATAAAATGAGATATGTTAACTAAATAACAATTTGAGCAATATATTCTGTGGATATGCATACATATCAGATAAAAACGAGTGTAATAGTATACATTCTTACACGAATTATATCGCACTTGACGACAGAACTCATTTCAATGTGATTTACAACTGTGTTTTTCTATAACAACGTATGTATTCGTAAATATGATAACAGATTTAACGAGATAATTATACAAGACGATATATCCTAAATTATTTCTTATCCTATTTCGACCAGTCTTAGGTCACGAGTGTCGAACAGGACTTAAAACTATAAACATCACTGAACTATAAAAAATCTTAACTTTTAATATGGTAATAATATAGATTCTACGTTTTATTGCACGTTTAACAACCAAGGTATACTACTTGCACGTTTTTTTTTGTATTCTTAGCAGATATATCAAAATTTAATTCGGTTAAAGGTTACATTTATACATGGTTGGGAAATTTAAATTGTTATTAAATAAATTCAATCTGATTTTTTAAAACTTTATTGCAAAAGAAAGCAGATATTTGAGACTGACTTTAAAAAGTTTCTATTTGTTTACGCCTCCCTTATTCTTTTCTGATACAAGTTTGAAGAATTTTACATGGGACAGATAATTACCTCCCTGGCTTGCGGTAGGTCGGTGGTTCTACCCGGGTAACAGATAATTACCTAATAACACGTTAAATGTCTTAAAATCATTGTTGGGAATGACTTTTCCAGGATCCAGCTGCTTGGTCGGACCATACCTGAAGTTGCCTTTTAACTAATCTTCCAAGGTCATGACCCTAAGGTGGGCAACTAAGGCAATCAATGCCACCTTTTTTTGCCAGTAATGTTAATGATCGACACGTAGTGTACATACGTGTGTGTGTGTGTGTGTGTGTGTGTGGACTTCGTATTTTATCTTTTACCTCACAACTAAATATATGTGATGAAATGTGGAATCATTACAGAGTTTGATTTGAACTCGTCATGTAAATTATTTTGAAGAAAGACTACTACTAGTAGTAGTAATTATTACTAGTAATAATGATTATAATAATAACAACAACAACAACAAAACTGAAAATAATAATGATAATAATAATAGCCAATGATCCTGATAGTTTAAGTTTTTTCATGCACACGCTTGACTTTCCTTCCGATAGTTGTTTTGTGAGATTCCAACATCCTTAGCCCCACAAAGCTCGCTCGGAGAGTTGCTTTCCGGCCATGATCACCACTTGCCCAGGTCCCCAAATTGGTCAGCTTCCCGACCTTGAGATGACATAATGGAGAGACTTCCGAAGCTTGCAAAAGTCATCTGTTTTCTCCAATTGTCACTTCTTTTAATGCTTATGCCAACATATTTTGTTATATTTGTAACGAACGCTTTGTTCCGAGATGGAAATATTGCAAAGATTATCTTAAAATAAGTACGTTTTCTGACATAACGACGTTAACTGACCAGAGCATCATGCCAAACCAAAAAGAATTCGGAAGGTCAGCACGTGTTGCTGGTAGGGAAATAGGAGGCATTCAGGTACATGTAAGCTTGTGTAAGTCGCTATGGTTTCATTAATAGCGCATTTCTTAATATTTTCCTTTTGATATCGCACCAATACGAACACTACAACATTGCCTATACTTTCACATGATAATTGTAATTTTTAAGATCAAATATCAATCTGGTTGGGAGATTTGATTGTCTGACTTTTGCATGTTATTGAGAACTGATTGATTTTTTAAAAGTTTGTTTAGAGCAGAACAACATACATTTACATAATTATATTTTTTCCAAGATAAAGAGATAACTTATTATTAGATTCCAGAGCTGCAGATAATTTCTGAGTACCTTTATGAGCAAACTTAATTGTACTGTCATCAGCATAGATGATAGAGAATTTGTTTACAGCCAATAGCAATGTTTATCACCATTTCATTTAACATAGCATAAAAAAGTAACGGTCCCGATAAACTACCCCCGGGTCGCCATATGAAAATGTTTGTGGATAAAAATAAAATGTTTCGATTTGTTTTCTTTTCAGACAGATACGATCTAAACAATTCAGTTGGCGAGACACACATTAATTCTAGTTTATACGCTCATTCATGACATAACCAATTAATTACTTTTATAAACTCAAAAACATCTTAAATATTTATCATTGATTTTATGATTATTTAAGAACTAGTTATTGTTTTTTTTCTTGTTTGTTTGTTTTTTTAACGTAATTTGTTATCACATTTAAATACATTTATTTTTTTTTCTATGTAATGATTGCACAAAAAATGTTTATAAATTATATGTGATTTGAAAAAATAAAAATATAGATCGTGTAATGTTATTTATTTGATAAGCCCAGTTTGATAGGGGTGCACGTGCCGTGATGTCTTTCTATGTAACGAATGCAAAATCTAGCATTTTAAAAATAAATAAATATGGCATTTACATCAAAGGCCTATAATAACCAATAGTGGCAGGTTTAATATGTTTTAATATACCCATAATTGTGCGGCGGGTCTGCCCGTCAAAAGGATTCATAGGTTTATGTTTGCATTTATTTAAATAATGATATATCATGCTCTAAATTATGACTGCAACTCGACTATAGGTCTGTATGTTTCGACCGTATTGAAAAAAAAATGTTACGGTGACTCATTGCTTTCTTGCAATATCTAAAAGCAGTCTGTGTTTGAGTTTATTTATAAAAATAAATAAATAAATAAATAAATAAATAAATAAATAAATATACACGTATAAATATATAAAAATGTAACGGCGACTAGCTTTTTTTGTAATTTTTAAGATCAAATATCAAGATCTAGAAGCAGTCTGTGTTTGAGGATATTTATACGAAAAAAAAAGTTTTTATTCAAAGAGCCATAAATCGTGCAATGCATATAATAACGTTACCATATAAATGACGTTTTTTATGTGTTAATGATATTTTTTTCTTTCTTTCTTTCTTTCTTTCTTTCTTTTTTAAATATTTACCTTTTTGATATGGTTACCATGGCAACAAAAAATATAATGACCTCTATTTCTTTTTACTTGTCTTGTCTTGTCTTAAGAATAACAAGTTGAGGAAGTTTGATCAAACTCCTATGGAAATTGTAAATCAAACTTAAAGACGACCGGGTTATTAGGGACGTTTTATACCATGCCAATATGGCGGGGAATTTAAACGCTGTGTTGATAAGTGTATTTAAAAGTGCCGACAAAAGTCAAAAAAAGTATCAGAAGAAAATCGATTCGATTATTGACAAGGTAAGCTCATACCCATTTTGTTATATTGTAAAGACTCTAAGAAATGTTTTTAATTTGGTAGAATTTCTAATTTTAATTAGTATTCGCGATGTCAACAAGAACCGCGAAAGGGGTGATTGTGTAGTATATAGTGGTATCATACTGCATACAAAGCAATATTTAGTCTATATATAAAAAGACTACATACCAAACTAGTTTAAAGCAATATATGCGCATTTTGTCCTACTTTGCTTTAGGGGTGAAACCGTAAGATAGCTGACCCTTTATCAAAATCATATCCTGGAGACAGGAGTATCCAGTTCTCGCCAGCGTAAGAATTACGCTAAGAATTACTCACCTTTATTTCAAATATATATCTGAATGCAGCAATCTATATCCTCCACATGCCATGAATTGTCATTTGTAATTGATTACAAATAAAAAATATACCAGTCAAAAACCAACAAGTGAACAACAGTCAAAATGTTTTAAATTTATTTCCAAAATGTCTTGAGTTCTCACTTGTGAACTCAATATGAGTGTGTCATAGTATGGTGGACATAAAGAGACAAAATCTATAAACAACAGTTTCATTGAAACACTATGTTCTTAACAGCACAGATTGGAGTGCAACATTTAAGATGATCCAAATGTAGTCCATATATGTGTACCCATAATTTGTGATATCATTCTACTTTTAATTTGACGATATCCCCTATGGGTACACAGCC
>CM037779.1:49927544-49977544 GCA_021229015.1 Solen grandis | reverse complement strand
ACCACCAACAATATGACGTCTGATTTCATTATTGTCAAGGAGTCACGTGTCGAGTATGCTTACGTCACGATTGGTTTAGTTGCTGGTTTCCTCTCCCTTCCGTTCTTAATCTATCCTATTTATTTATGTTACTCGAAGAGATACCAACAAACTAATTACACTAACTTAGAAGGTGGTCGCAACAAGAGTGCTGCCAATGAAAAACTTACCGACTTACTGAACCCGGGATCGTACGCGGATGGATCCAAAGGCTTTGGCATCTTTGTCTTTCTCATAACCTTTCTGTACTATGTAAATGTTGTCGGCGGAGAGCAGCTCTTCGGAAACTTTGTCAGGACTTTCTCCGTGGATCAACTCAAATTTCCTAGGAACGAAGCCTCGTTCCTTGACACTGCATACTGGGGTTGCTTCACGCTTGGCAGACTAACGGGTTCCATCTTATCCCATTGTTTGCCCATACGAAAACTCTTTATATTAGACGTAGTCATTTATTTGATCGCTGTAACATTCTTAGATATATTCTCCGCACGAAACCACGCGACAATGTGGGGCTTCACGGGATTAGTTGGTTTTGTAGTTGCGCCGCTTTACCCAGCATGCATTTCTTATGCAAACACGCAAATAGAGATTGGAGGCATCGTGTTGACGCTGATAGTGTTTGCCACAGGGATCGGGGACTTCTTATATATATGGATTGCAGGAGCGCTATATCAGACACATGGACCAAGGACAGTGCTATACGGCATGCAAGCCTCGGCTGTTCTAGTGTTCATAATTACCGTGGTGTTTGTTTGCGCCACCTACCGGCGTGGTAACAGGTTCGAGAAAGGGTCAAATAATATGCAGATGACGGAAACTAGCCCTGTTTGTGATAATGATGAATCTATGTCCAGCGGTTACTCAAATGTGAGATGAAGGTGACAAAGATGATCATCACGTGTTCTGTATAGTACATGCCCTAGCTTTTTTTATTACTTAAAACTAGCCGTTTAAACACTAGATCTGTACGTAATATAAACTATACTAACTTATTGTAAGGTCTATGACTTACACGTGACCTTTTTAAGAAATCTACCACTCTCTTGCTTGAATGCATACCATTAACAAATCGAGACTTTTCTTCATATCAACATTATTTGGTAAAAAAGGCTGTCATTTAAAGCCAGAAATGAAAGTTGAAACATTAGGAATGTATGTATCAACCTCACCAGCGTTTTACTGTCCTTTTAGACGATATTGTACAGGAGTGCAAGATATTTGTTGCTAAATTTAAGCATTTAATGTTAATGAAATGGAGGATCTCTGTTTACATATAGAACTTTGATTATTTTACTTTCCAATCTATTTCTGGGATAAATTGATATTGGTATTTACACAGGGAAACCTATATTCTTACAGATCACGCAACAATAGCTTATGTATATTCATGCTGTTGTCTTCATTAGTCTCATCAGAAGCGCCTATGATTTCTTGATGGCCATGTTAATGTTCAATACACACAACTCTTTATAAGATTAACGTTATGTCAGTTTGAATATATCATTCAATCTTTACCAAAGTATACCCGAGATCGTACACTTTGATAGTAAATACAAACAAATTATTATTATGAATAGAGATGTGTTATGATATAATTAGAAATTAATAGTAGTGCCGCAAACGACCTGAAATAAGTCGTATATGTCACACAGGCACACACTGACCATTAGTATTTGAAAACATTCTCTATATGGAATCTTGCATAAACGGGTTATTTTTCTTTGGAATTAAATTTAATGAAATGTATTTTCAATGAAAGAACTTTTGTGATAAATATATATGGAATATTTCAGTCTTACAAATTTAGAAAAATTAATCCCACAAAAAATATAATGAATTTACCAAATCTAAATCGGGGTTTTATATTAGTAAATAACAATGTGCTTTTTAATGTTAAATGCTATATGTACAGTATAGTTCTATACGACTGTGATTTATGTCTCTGTTGTACATCTATACATTTTGTTAGCTTTATTCAATAAACAATCTGAAGGTTATGATGCCGTGTCCTGTGTGTGTTTCTTTATGTCATTTTTATCCTGCTTTAAATATTTCGATGAAGCCATTGTTGTATTTTCATCCGACCTGTATCTACATATGGAGGTCCGTCTGTCTGTCCTTCACATTGTTTTCCGTCACGCTTCAACAGGTGACACAAATGTTCCAAATAACACTCTTGTTTTAGTTAAGCATGTCACTAGTTCTTATTGTTTAGAGAGTTTTGTGTTTGGAACTGAAATCAACTTAAAACATTTATACCGACATACTGTAAATGATTACTAATGGTTTTACAGCACTACAGAGGTTGGAGGATATCAGTACCGACATTGAATTGAAACATATTTGTCTTATATCTCACTACAAACCTTATATGGTTATTCACTAATAGAAAGGAAGAATAAGATGACGTTAGCCACAAAATCTCCATACAATTTGATACAGGACATAGACACTTACCATACAAATTAAATGTTAATCAGTCATTCAGAAGAAATTTAAAGCTATAAAAAGGTTACAAAATTTTGAACTACAAGTCATAGAAGGTGGTCTGATGTGCTAACATTTCATACTAGAGTAATCACAAAAAAGAAACCAAGCAAATCAATAGTGCATTTCAAAGCCTCAACTGGGAAATCAATAGTACAAACTACAATAAGATTTCAACATAAAAATGGATGTTTTACAATTAATATTTATCAAACTGCCTCAAGATTCATGATAAATGAAGGGGCCTCCGTGGCCGAGAGGGTAAAGTCGCTGACTTTAACACTCAGTCCCTCACCACGTGGGTTCGAATCCCGGCAGTGACGAAGTAACTTTCCAGGATTTCACTTTTTTTTTTCATGACGGCATACCTATATTCTAGTTGAATACGAGTTATATATGATGACAGGATGATGCATTTAAATGTTTTGTTGCCTTGTGTATATGTCGCCAATTCCTACCTATGCTCCGTAACAACTGTGAAATGTAGGTTACATTCATTGGATCGTACTACAACAAGAAAGGACAGGTATGTACAGTATCAGGGAAGATTGAATTTATGGAAAAATGCACTTAACACTTAGTTTTTTACTTTACTGAGAAAAGCACTCTAAAATGAAAAAAGAAAATGTCTCGTTTTATAACCTATGCTTCGGTAACGGCTGTCTCTAAAAAAATACGAGCTAGGTTAGGAAACTGGGGCTATCCATATATTTTCTTAATACTAGTATCAGAAGGTATCATAAATGCAAGATATTTTGTGATTCTTGCATTAACGGACCCACAATATCATTTTTATTTATTTATTTATTTTTTTACAATATGACACTGGGTAACACTGTAAAACGGAGAAGGTGGCAGGCGAAACAAAGGAAATAGAAACATGAAAATGAAAGAAAAAAATATAGGAAGAGATAAAAAATGTTTCTTATTTGGAAATCTAGTGATTTAAGAACAGAAATGAAATGTCATACAGAAGAAGAAAAGTATTAGGGTCCAGATTTTTAAATAAATAAATAAATATATTCGAAATTAAGCAGTGAGACTGGCGTTTCAAGAAAGAAATGCTCCGTAACGAAATCCATTTTGCATTGTTTTCATGATGGTTGATTGATAAATTGTGTTCCCATATATAGCCCTTTGTTGAATTTGATACCATTATTTTAGATTTGTAATTGCTGGAAAGTAATGGATAAAGTTTAACTTGAATACTGAAAATGCCAGATTTGTGCTGATAGTCTTGTCATTAGAGTGATATGATACATGTATTCATTTATTTGACTAATAATATGGAGCATTTTAGTGAGGCATACACAACTTTGTATGATTGTATCGTGTGTATGTTTATATCCCATAGTTGTATATAAAACGTTATGATATGCAAGAACTAACCTATGTTCCGTTACGGAATTGTGGTTCTAGATATTTCCTCAGCCTAAGATGGGGCGTCCGTGGCCGAGAGGGTTAATTCGCTAACTTTAACACTCACTCAGCCCCTCACCGCGAGGGTTCGAATCCCGGCAGGGTCATTCGGATTTTCATGTGAGGAAGCCTTCCAGCTGGCTTGCGGTAGGTCGGTGGTTCTACCCGGATGCCTCCGTTCATTCGGAGTCTTCCTCCACCTGTAATTAGCTGGACGTCGCTATATGACTGAAATACTGTCGAAGCGACGGCCGGTAAGCTCAAATAGTCAAGTCAAGTCAAGTCAAGTCAGCCTAAGATAGTTAAACTATCGTTGTTAATACATTTGCTTGGCTTGTTAATTTTTGAGTTTGGCAAATAAATAAAATTTCTTAGAACAGTGTTGTACTTTATATCTATCATTGTATTAAAGAAAAAAGTATGAGTAATATAATTTTCTTAGGTTGGATTTGAGACAACAGAGTTGTCAAGACCCACGACTCAAGTAGGTAACATTGCGTTAAACAAGAGACACGTGATAGATATTATACAATCGCACGTCTTCTATTAGGAAAACAACAAACCATGTGTATAATGTGTGACTGAGTAGCTTAAACACCAAAAGAACTTTCCTCGTATCTATGCTACGTAACAGTTAAATATACTATATATATTGTCAAGCTGCATCCCAGATATAACGGTTATATTGGTGTGGGTCAAACTTTCTCATAATGAGATTAAGTCAACGGTATAATAAAAGAAATAAGTATATTAAACTTTTGATGAACTTTAAAATTTAACTTTTTGTAAATCAAAAATGTTTCAATTATCGTGGAATGGCTGTGCCGGAGATTGTTACACAAAGTTGAACAATATGGAATAAGAGGCCCAATACATCACCAGTGGTTAACAAATTTCTTTTAAAACGAAAAGTAGCAGTATCAGTTCTCGGGAAAGATAAATGAAAAATCCACAAGGTTGTTGCTGCATAGTCCACATTTGTGTACCCGTAATTTTTGATATCGTTCTACTTTCGATATGGTGATATTCCCTACGCAGAGGTGGGACAACCTGTACCAAAAATAGCATGTCGCGCCGAGCGGCTCACTGATGGGACTAGTTGCTGCAGTGCAGCAGTTTTCCAGTTGTGGTCTTTGGGCAATTTCTTGCTGGTATGGGGTCTGGTTCAGACGCTTTGCTAGGTTAAGTTCCTTAAGACTTTTGGTGATACCCGGGGTCTCGATCTGAATGTCCTGTATAGTTGACTAAGGAGTAACTACTAATGAGGGTACCGGTCTAGCGTCTTTATTGATACATGTATACTGATTTATGCTGTTGGTTGAGAATGTTCTATTTGTCCATCGTGTCAGAATGTAGTTTGCTTTGATCCTTGATATTGATTTGATGTATGCCAAATCTAGTGACGTTTTATATGTATGATAGATATTATGTATCATACTACCTAAAATTTTATTCAGTCGTTCTGTCAACATGGATATGGAGAGACAACCCGACACGATGTAAAGTATCCAGTGTGTAAGTAACTGACCCGCATAATACACATTACAAAACCGCGCGAAACAGAAAGTAGATCACAACCTCGGATATTTCAATCGAATTCGCGATCTTTCCTGTGCATTTTGAACCTGTTGCCCTACATCCTAAAAATTCTAAGGTAATGTTAAAATATACACTCAAATGATGTCATTCATAACTATTAAGAGTATAAAACGCCCGTATAAAATGCTTATGTGTGCTAATGTAATTAGTTTTCGCGAGAAAATAGTCTGTTTACAAACACGGAATCGGAATATTGTACTTTGTAGATCCCAATGTAGTTTTAAAGAACGGTAATGTGACACCAAAGTATATGTGTATGCTGGTGATATTGTGTCAGTATTAAGACAACTTGATAATAACTTATTTTTTTAATTCACTTTCATTTCATTTTCCGACACAAATCCTAGTAAGTTAGTGATATTTCTGATAATGCCTTTGGGCCATCAATTAAGAATTTTATTTTTAGTTGAGTGTAACGTCAGTAACTCTCTGCTTTACTACACACTATGCATTCGATTCTCTGCTTTGTAAAAAAAAAAAATGGAACATTACCCTACAACATCTGAGTAGCAGCTAATATAAATTTTATATAATTATATAAATTTGTTGCAAAAGTGTTTTAAAAGATCAAAAGTAAACATTTATATGACCTTCCTATGATACCATGGATTCTACCATACCGCATTTCTTTACATTTTCTGCGACTGTGCGTAAAAGCAATACATGTCGCTGATAGTATTTTTACATTGGACACTCCAAATTATTCTGCATTTGCCAATAAAGTTAATACTTTGAAAAATAAATACATTCTCAGTAAATGAATCGTTTTAATGAGCCTTTGTTAAAATTGTCATATTTTAGTACCACTGCATGTTCAGTAATGGTTGAACAGCATTTTTATATCCACTGGAATAACTTTTCAAGACTTATACAAGACAGTGTATAATAGACAATTTCACAGTTTGCCATATGTTTCTAAGATATTTGGCACATCAACCATATTATTTAATTTGGAGATTACTACGGTATCTCACGGCAACAGTTGTAAGTAGATCAAATAAGTGTTTTTAATTGGATCTGTCATGATAAAGTTTGGACAAATTTCATTGAAAAGGGATCATTTGTCATAAAAAAAAGAATTTTCATTCAGGCATAATGTTTATACTTAAGTATTTTTTTGTTTAATGTTAAGTACTGAGGTACCGTAAAACCCCGGCTACAGGATACAACAATTGTCTGTGAAATTAAAGTACAAAAGAACTAACTTCTCCATTATGTTGTGTAACTTGATCATCTGATTTATTTGCAGATGACACTGCCGTTTACCTAGCTATAAACAACAAGCAGGACTGTATTACACTTCAGAAAGACCTCGACAAGCTGGTGCAGTGGGAAAAGAAATGGGAAATGGAATTTAATCCCAGTAAATGCATTGTTTTAAATATTACTAAAAAGAAGAAAGCACTTTCCTTTGATTACAGATTACATGGACAAGCTTTAGAAACAGTGGATAATGCCAAATACTTAGGAGTTACAATATCAAAAGATCTCTCTTGGAATAAACATATTGACAACATTACTTCTTCTGCTAATAAAACTCTTGGTTTCCTCCACAGAAACATCCAGACAAAGAATAAGGAAGTTAGAGAAGCAGCTTACAAAACATTGGTTAGACCTCAAGTAGAATATGCCTCTACAGTCTGGAGTCCTCATACACAGACATATATAGATAAAATAGAAAAAGTACAACGCAGAGCAGTCCGATGGGTTAATAATAACTATTCTTATTACGACAGTGTCACCAGCATGCAGAAGGAACTTGACTGGCAAACCCTTCAGTACAGACGTGATGTCACCAGACTTCTTATGTTTTACAAAATAGTAAATAACCTTGTTGCTGTCCCATTACCTGCATATCTTGAAAGACCAGCGAGGATATCCCGCCACTTACACTCTTTATCTTACAGGCAAATTCATACTCCAGCTAGCTACTTTAAATATTCCTTTTTTCCTTATACAGTGATACTTTGGAACAGCTTACCAGAAAATATAGTCTCACAAAATGATCTTTTAGCATTTAAACAAAAGCTCCTCTCGTTTCAGATAGTAGACCGTCCCTGAATCAACAAAAAGATGTTTTTACCAGATCTTAAACCTAACATATTCACCTTTTTTTCAGAAAATTTTCTCACCCTAACAAAATTTTTATTTTAACAGTTTTATCCTTGCACAGACGCGCACCTGCCAGTAATACCCGAAAGGGGAGTTTGTGCAGTATATATAGATAGATAGATAGATAGATGTGATCACTTCATGTGCGCATTTACTATGTGGACAAATGTAGTTTATTTTGACCACATAATTTGAGCAGAGGGGCTTGAAATGTTTTATGGGTACTAAATATACAGGTTTTGGTCATTTCATGGTGTTTTCAGGGGTATTGTTGTTGTTGTATTGGGGTTTACCGTCACTGCGATAGTATTTCAATCATATAGTGACGTCCAGCTAATTACAAGTGGAGGAAGACCCCAAGTACACAGAGGTACCCGGGTAGAACCAACGACCTACCGCAAGCCAGCTGGAAGGCTTCCTCACATGAAAAATCCGAAGTGCCTACTGGATTTCAGGGGTAGAAGCTTGAAGTCCAATACAAATGCATTTAACATACTTAAAATCTGACATATCAAGCTATCAACCTTGGATACCTCCAGGGGTTATTTTAACACCATAAAATGATTGAAATTTGAATATATACTGTAAACCAGGAAACTTTCACAGTTTTATGTGTCCATGCATATTCGTGGAGTAATACTTTCACAGATCTGGGCAGACCGTGGACTCTGACCAGCAGACAATGTATAACAGAGAATGTTCATATGTATTTTATTTTTTTCCAGCCACAAAAATCAAGGAGAAATGAGGAAAAGAAATATGGATGCTTTGGATCCTTTGTTTTCCTTTACCATAGATAGAGGTAGTTAATGAACAAACAACGGAAATAACATACACATATACAAACTTGTAGGTTAAACTAAGCCAGACTTCTTGTAGCGACTAATTTTTGCGTTTTTATTTTCAGGAGAGTGATTTGTGGCGTTTTACTTTTGCGGAAATAACCCGACCGCAAAACTCGCTTACTTCCAATGCATGAAATAGTTTCCTGGTTTACTGTACTGTCCAAAAGATTTTACAAGCCCCTTTGCCTGTAAAACTGGCCGTCCAGTGTATGGTTTTGTAGCAAACTTTTGCATAATTATTGCAGTGGATATTTGATACAAGCACTTGGCAAATGACCAGTTAGATAAGATTTCATCTTCTGCACAGAGTGAATAAATTGAGTTACCGGTACTCAGCAAATCTTCAGCTTATCCAATCCTCTTTCACTTAAGACACACACAACTGAGGTACTGAGGTGCCTTCAGGGCTTTGATTTAGACTTGTTGGGGGAGAAGGAACAGAGATCTCTTTATTTAGCTTCATATTTTGGGGGAGGAGGGATAACAAGAAAAGTATATAGTTCAGGAAATTTTGTTTCAAGTCTTTATGACACTACAGTGTTGGAAAATTTATTTCCACATTACTGGTAAGTATACCTCCAACACCTCACTGGGTGATCAGTTAATCATTTATAATTATGAAAAACAACAACAAAAAAATCCAGACAGCAAAGATGAGTGAATTAATCATTGTTTCACAGATTCAGCCCTGAGGGTAAGTTTCCTGTAAGCGAGGGTTCTATGTTTGAGTCCAAGTCTGGTTCAAACTTTTTTTATTATCCACTTCAAAGATCAGAACATTTATGTTGTAATATTCAAGCATTCATGAGTCTAAAAAAGCAGCACATCCGCATGACTTCCTTTAGTTTTCTTTTATTTCATAAGGCTGTTTGGAAAATAATAGCATTTTTGGATGGGAAACAACCTTTTCAAAGGTTGTAAATTTCATACACAAAAATAGCTGAATAATTATTATCTTGAGAGCTCTTATGGCATAAATGTAAAAATTGAGATTATTGTTTCAGGAAACAGAAATGTCTGCCTCACAATCTCAGTCCATGA
This sequence comes from Solen grandis, assembly GCA_021229015.1. NCBI lineage: Eukaryota > Metazoa > Mollusca > Bivalvia > Adapedonta > Solenidae > Solen > Solen grandis. The sequence goes on along the minus strand of CM037779.1, from coordinate 49,968,002 downwards.
CACAGAGCGAAAAGGCCGTTGCCAAAATGACACCAGGCGAGCAGAAAATGAAGATATGTGATTTAGTCAAGTTCCTTCTCATTATGGACCAGAAAAAGCTCCCTATTAAAAAGCTAGGTAGGCTTATGAAGGCATGTTATTTCTTATATAGTTTTTATAGAATAAATATCCCAGAAACATTGATATTATTATTTGTATTCATGTCTAATATATTTCTTACAGATATTAACTCCTAACCTCATACAGATGTGTTGTGGTCCATTGGCAAACAGGGCAGACTAAGATCCTGATATGAGCTGTCAGTTCAGGGTTACCTCTGCTTGTTCATGATATTATAGCTCAGATTTTGCACTGTCTTCTAGGCAAAGCAAATGTACATGTATTATACAAGGTTTAGTTGTTTAATAGTCATTAATGTGTAAATGAATATTCATAAAGCAATGGGTAAAAGGATCTATGGAACACCTGCATTTTTCAGTCAAAAGATTGAGAGAAAAAAATTTAGTTGTTGAAAATTAAAATTAATGGTACATTTCTTTATCAATAAACAAACATGAACCAATCTTTACCAAACTTAGTCACACTGTATATCGGCACAATATCTCAGACCCATTTGATAACCAGCCATATTATGCCAGACACTCTGGAGTTATGAAGCTTGAACTGATGAAAAATGATTGAATTAACAGTGTCCCATCACTAACTCAGACAAACGTGGACCGATCTTTACCAAACTTGGTCACAATGTATAAGGACACAATATCTCAGTTCTTTTTGATACCAGCCAGTTTGTCCCAGACACTCTGGAGTTATTGCCCTTAAATTGATGAAATTGCAGGATGGGCGTATTTTGCAATAACCAGAGTTCTTATATTTATATACAGATATCAATAAACATGTGATGAAGGAGCACTCTAAAGCCTTCCCTTTCATAATGGCTGAGGCTGCAAAAAAGTTATCCAAGGTAAGTATCTAATGTGCTCATTACCAAATGTGTACTATTCATTAATATTGTTATTGTTTGTCAATTTGTTCATTAAAAGTTATTGCTGCTTACACTGTCATTCCTACCATTGCTTGCCTCTTTCCCCATTGCATAAATAAAAACCCTGGGGTAGACAGTAATTTTTGGGAAAACTCTATGAATTCAAAGAAATTTTCAGAGGGGAAGATGCCTTTGATAGACCCCAGATAAAGAAGAAAAAAAGCTCTGTTTAGTTACATTCACAGATTCTTCTGTCAAGTTAGTGAGAATCTAATGTATTGCAGGTGTTTGGGATTGAACTGGTAGAACTTGAGGACAAATTAAAGGGCAGTTACATCTTGGTGAACAAGCTAGACATTGACACAGAGAGAAATCACCTGAAATGGTAAGTTGCTGTTTTCATTTTGAAAATTCTCTCTCTGTCTGTCTGTCTGTCTCTGTCTCTCTCATGTCCTTCTCTTGAATCCTTACCATTTAGCCATTTTCGACTGTGGAAAAGCCACATCCAACTAACAGCAATTCATTGTCTGAACAGATTTCTCAATTTGACAAGTACATAATTGTATAAAACTTGATATCTTTTCTCATTTAAAATCAATTAAGGGCCAAATCTAACCTTATCTTGAGTATACATGTATTTTAGACTCTAGGCTCAGGATAGCTTGTTTGTTCTTTTATTATGAATGAAATAATGTAATTATTTTAGAATGGGAATTTTAGATTGATCTTTAAATAGTTTATGAAATAATGGATTTTTCTAGCCTAAAAGATGACTGTGTAGAAATTGAGCTACATTATTGTATAAGCAAACAGAGAAGACCCTGATCAGACAGCTCCTATTGGAGTTGTCTGATCTGGGTCTTCTCTGTTTGCTTATGCATCACAATGAGTCTATGAAGTAAAGGGTTAAAAACATATGAAAGCTTTAATACAGACATTTCTTGTTAATACAATGTTTTAAATATAAACTTATGATATTGATAAATAATGGCACAGGTACTAATTTTTGTTGACACTTAACTCAACACTTTTGACTTTAGACTAGCAGTGTCCTAGAAACCCTCCAGGTGGCTTGTGTTAGGTTGCTGGTTCTTCACATTTGCTTCTGTGCACTCAGGATTTTCTTACACCTGTTATTAGCTTGACATGGCCTTTTGATTGAAATACTGTCACAGCAACAGTAAAAGCAAGCACAACAAAATCAACAAATTTGAGATTTTCTAGTAAATATAACACACTTATGCATTATCACACCTCAGTTGCCTTTTGTTACCTGCCAAACATGTTCATGATCCACATTTTTATAAACCACATCCTACAAGAGATCCATTTCAAGGTCCCCTGATCTGTTTCCAGGACTGAGGATTACAACAGCAGGACAGGACTGTTGATGATTGTGCTTAGCATCATATTCATGAGTGGAAATGTCATGGTCGACAGTGAGTACTAACTTTAGTGTCCTGATATCCCCTTGCATGATTTGTGTTGATTTAGATATTTATATCGTTCAGATGAAACTTATTTCTGAAATATTGATTGAGGATTAATTGTTCCTTAAAAGACAGATTTTTTACTGAACCAAATTTAGGTATCCAATTAACAGACTTCAATAAAACATAATGTGTTTAACCATTATGCAATGCTGCACACAGTTTGAGACAAAGTTGATTCATGTCATGTTCAAATGTTTATCCTCCAATTTAAACTGATAACCCTTTCCCTCATATATACTCCTTTTGACGCCCTCAACAGGTATCACATAAAGCCTGATCTGCAGAAAACCACAGTTAAACCTTACCAAATTTAATTACAAAATACTCATTTCCAGACCACTGAGGAGCAGCGAACAGCATAAAACCTGATCAGCCTGCGAGTTACTCGCAGGCTGATCTGGTTTTATGCTGTTCGCATAGGTCTTTTCATGGTTTTCTCTATGAGGGAAAGGGTTAAAGATTAAGTACCAACATTCCATAAAATATATTTTAAGCATTAGGATTAATGGCATTTAGATATATAGTTTTTATGGTCATTTGTAGAAGATTTAACAATACTATTAAAAAAAAACTAATACTACATGTATACCATCATTATTTCAAGGGTAATTAGCACTTTCTACGCTCTATCTAGACAAGAGATCTGAGAATTTTGATCCAATTCGAACTAATGAATATTTGTTTTCCAGATCAGTTGTGGAATGCCCTCAGGAAGTTTGGGATTGATGTTGAGTGAGTACAATAGTTCATACTGTAACTAGAGCATAAACATAGCCCAGTTCTACCACCTGGCAGCTGCCGTGGTAGATTTCAATTAATATCATTAATGTACTGAAAGGAAGAAGTGCAGGGTAACAAAACTGTAATATTGACCTCTCTAGCTACTATCTCACTTTATTACCATCTCCACCCAATAAACAAACATTTGATATGGGCCTTAACTAAAAATTTCAATAGAACAGTCCTCATTGAATTATCTCCCTTACTTTAGGAGTAAACATGTTATCAGTCTCAAATTCCAAGCAACCATACTTAGAGTTAGTATGTGTAATACTTAAATGTTTAGGGATTATTTTTATGCCCCGCCAACTGTTTTATCAAAATCATGATTGCTATGAAATATGTTTAATAAGTTGATTATTTGAAAAATTAAAATTAAAATAAAAATTTGTATATAATATACAACCAGGTTGTATACAGTGCTTTTCTTAGTTTCAAAAGTGTATTTATCATTATACCCCCGCAAACGAAGTTTGAGAGGGGGTATATAGGAGTCTGTCTAACAGCCTGTTGGTTTGTCAGTCTGTCTGTCCATCCCAAAAACTCTAAATATCTTGTGACGCCAACTACCACTACATTTCTTAGTGGATTCGGTTCAAATTTTGTGTGTGCATTGTTAATCAGGTTGAGAGGTGCGTGACATAAATTTCACTTGAGTTATCTGAAGGATTACAGAGTTATTTCCCCTGATTCAACTCTAAATATCTTGTAACGTGAACTACTTCTACATTTCTTAACCGATTTGGTACATATTTTATGTGACATAAATATTACTTTTGTTGTTTCAAGGATGGCAGAGATATTGCCCTTGTCCCCATTTTTGAATTATCTCCCTTTGGTTAATTCTGTTTTCTTGTCTGGAACATTACTCAAATATTGTACAAGGTATTGACTTAAAACTTAAAATATAGACAGATGGCGATTAGGAGAAGTGCAGTGTCCAAGAACTGTAACTCTACCTGGTCCCATTTTTGAATTATCTCCCTTTATATTTTTTTTCTTGTCCAGAACATAACTCGCAAATTATACAAGGTATTGAATTGAAACTTAAAATGTAAACAGATGGCGACTAGGAAAAGTGCAGTGTCCAAGAACTGTAACTCTACCTGGTCTCATTTTTTTAATTATCTCCCTTTGTTACGTTGCTTATTTTACTTGTCCCGAACATAACTCGAATATTATACATGTACATGGTTTTGACTTTAAACTTAAAATGTAAATAGATGGCGACTAGGAGAAGTGCCGTGTCTACACCTTTAAACTACTGTACAAAACAATCATAACTAATATCCACTTTAAATAAAGACTTTACTTACTTATACTTACTATCATAACCAATATACTATGTTCTATGCTCCACCTTGAGTCTGGCTTTTCCTGAATCAAAGCATTTTGCAGGGTTATTAATCACCTTCAGTGATAGCTCTAGTTCTCCCTGGTGTATATAATCACCATCCTGTTACTTGCTGGGCATAATTACAATCCAAAACATCTGCAGTTATTAACATTTTAATGTAACTATAAATTGATATACGTCAGACAACTGAGGATCCTTGACTTATGACTATGTTAATACTGCCGCAACTACTCTACCTCACATATAACTCAGTGTGAGCAGTGTCCAGCAAGCAACTGACTCTACCTGGTACCATCTTAACAAGTTTTGAAAAATCTAATGCTTTTTATGCCCTACAATACCCAGATGTAAACAAAAGACCAACAGCACCACACTAAACTTTGTGCTACACTAAAAATTTACTGTAACATTGATAACAGTTTATCAAAATTGCCACTCTATTATACATTCATATTAAACATTATTGATTCTAAAAAGATTATATGAAAGTTTTTGCAATAGACAAATAAGATGCCATATAGCAAATAAAAATTGAAAGCTGCATTAAATTCCAATCAGTCTGTGTATCGAAACCCAAGGATAAAAAAGGTAGATAAAAGATGTACATAATTCATTAAAAAAAGAAAAGCAATATATGTCGCAATGTATCAGTTCCTGATATGTTATAATCACATTTTCTGTTTGAGATTTGGAAATCATTTAAAGAAACGAGAGTTTGAGCATTCACTTACTGGTTAAGTAGTATGCTTGGCTAGCTATTTTGTCCCTGACAGCTTCTTGTATTAATGAATTAGTTTATATTTTTCTTGATCAGAATTTTTCTTTGTTATATTAAATGGACCTTTCCAATGTTTATTAGAAGTATTTTTATTGAGCCATCACATTATCCGATTGCTATCCTGAGATATGTTGTGAGTGGGTAACCCGGTTTACACTAAATTACACATGGGCTTGTATATGATACATTCAAATGAAAATAAACTATTAACTATTAACTATTAATAGTAGTGAAAGGCTGGGTGTAAGATTTCATGGAAAAAATCATTTTGGTCAATCCATGGAAAATTGAATAATATTTCATATTGTTTAATTGAATATATTTGAAATTTCAATTGTGGTATGTCATAGTATGCCAGCTTGAAATATTAAGATTATATTTTCACATTTTGATATTTGTTTTGAGCTCTGTGTAGCCAATAATGTTTAATGCCTCTTGTCCAGTGTTCCCCATGAGGTGTTTGGCAATGTAAAGAAGCTGTTGTCCCAGGAGTTTGTGAGGCAGGGCTACCTCGAGGTGACCAACCAGACCAATACAGACCCTCCCACTGTAGAGTACCGCTGGGGACAGAGGGCGCGCCTAGAGACCTCCAAGAGAAGCGTCCTGACTTTTGTTAGCCAGGTGAGTGTCAGCTTCATCAAGCGTGTAGCTGTAGTAGGGGCTGTATAGGAATCATACACATTGTCCAGTACCACCTTATTCCACTCTACAAACAGTTTAGTATATTTGTAAATTGGTGTAGTGACATTAGATATTTTTTTCTGTGTGACATTTCGCATGGTTTTCAAATTTTACATGAAAGATGAGTGATATTTATTAGTTATTAAGTAACATAATTGAACATTTCAATGTGACATTTCCTGTTATAATGTTACTATGGCACAGGGCCTCCTCCTTTCTAGGTCTCTATAGTAGGGTCAAGTCAGTGTGCCAAGGGTAATCATCATTTCCAGTGATAACTCAAGTTGTAACTAATAAGAAAATGACTTTTTTTCTTTAGTAAGGCGAAAATATTTTTCCGAAAAAGTATTAATATGTCAAAGCTAATGTAAGAATCAGAAACATTTCTGACTCAAACCCAGGGCCTCCTGTTTTTAACCCTTTCCCTCATAGAGGAAACCATGAAAAGACCTATGCGAACAACATAAAACCAGATCAGCCTGCGAGTAACTCGCAGGCTGATCAGGTTTTATGCTGTTCGCTGCTCCTCAGTGGTCTGGAAATGAGGATTTTGTAATTAAATTTGGTAAGGTTTAACTGTGGTTTTCTGCAGATCAGGCTTTATGTGGTACCTACTGAGTGCCTCAAAATGAGTCTATATGAGGGAAAGGGTTAATGCAAGTGCTTTACAGACTGAACAACCAGACCTATTACTGGAGAGTCTCACCTTATATGAGTCATCAGTACTTTCATAAATAGCAATGATGTATCAGTAAGGTATTTATCTCATATGCTGAATGTCTCCTGTATGTTGCAGATCTACGAGATTGAGCCCTCTCAGTGGACCAGTCAGTGGCACGATGTCCTGCAGTCCGAGGGTCAGCAGGAACCACAACCCTCCACCTCCGGACGCTGACCACTGGTCATCCAACTACACTGTTATCTGTAGTGTCAACTAGTATCTCAAGACTGGACACAGAAATTAAATAAAATGGTGCCAGATGAAGAAAAGTAGTGAAGTAAAAGCGGGATGGAAGAGAAGGAATATAAGGAAGTATAAGGAGTTGATGACATTTATTAAAGTACTGGAGCTGTATACAATGGGATGCTATTTTGTACTGTGTAAATCATGGGTCTTTTAAATAAGTTTAGTATGATATTTAACATTCTAAATCATTTGAAGGAATGTCATCCTGTTGCATTCCTTGCATGATTAAATATATATATTTATATGTATGTTACTTGCATTATTACTTAAAAAAAATGGAACAGTATATATATTGAACACATGAAGACCTCAGGGAGGAAAATGTGAAAGAAACAATGCACTTTTAATTTTTGAATACATGGTGAAAATTTGAATCACAGTTTTAATATTAAATAAATGGAGAAAATTTGAATCACAAGTTGAGTGATATAGGCCTGCCTGCATGACCCTAGTATTAAAGAGACCCTGCTTTTTGCTAGCTGTGTCTGCTGTGGATAACTTGATTTGACAGGACTCTGAGGAGGAAGTTGATAGATTCTAGGTCTGAGATGATACACTGACGGGTCCTGAGATTGCTGACCTCTGCATTTTAAGAAACGATAATACTGGAGCATTATAGAGGGATCTTTCAAAAACATTGAGATAAACTTTTCAGCTGCCAAGTAATATTGTATTGCATTTAATACCACTGTTGTCATTGATTTGTAACCTTTCACACATGCATTGCTTATCTAATCAAAACACTCAATTATGTCTAATATTGTTCTCATGTTATGCACTTCATTTCCATGTCTTTTATACAACAAATCTTTGTTGCTGGTTATTATTGATTTGGAAAATCGGTCATTTCATTTGATTGTTTATCATGTCATCTATTTCGGCAACTGCACAAGGAGTTTTTCCAGTATGATCAGAGTGGAGTTGTCTCCCTTATGCATAACCTGAATTTCTTGGGGTGATTTCTTTCCCAGATAATTATTACTACCTGTTGCTTTTTTATTGGGAAAATTATAATTTTAATTGAAAGATTGCGAAATTATGAGATAATGAAAGTGTTTCATACTTAAGTAATATTATATTTATAGGTGGTATAGTATAAGTTTCAAATCAACATTTAAATCATGACAATATCACAAACCAAATAAAAATTCCATAAATTTATGAAATTTATCTTGGGAAAAATGTCAGTTTTTGGTTAGGGGAATTGCCTGTTAAAGGTAAATCAACAAAAAAAAAAATCACAGCCTTGTATCATGATATGAATTTAAATACTTGTTTATTTGCCAATCAGTAAAATGCTGGAGTATACTTATTTTAGGGTTAGGAGAAACCTGTGTAGTGAAACAAGTCATGGCTTCTCATATGGTGTGACTCTCAGTCAAATACTATAGGGTTATTTGTTTGTTAATAGAATTTTAAAGTAAAGCAAAAACTTGTTTTTTTTGTTGTTTTTTTAACCTAAACTCATATCACTTTTAAGTACATGTACATACATGTTTAGAATGTTGCTTTTGTGGGACAATTACATGTATATATTTTTTCTTTTTTGTTATTATGTAAAGCCTTCTTATTTTTCTCACAGACAGAAATCAAATCAAAAGTTATTTGTATTGACTCAGTCTTCATGAATCTGTGAAATCAAAAATATAAATAAAAATATAATATTTCACTTTAATATTTACGTTTAAGGTTTATAGAGAAATATTTCAATATTTTCTCATTTAAGGTACCATATGCTGTAAATCAGAAATGTTCGCTTATTGTGTCACCTGCTGTAAGCAGAAGTGACACATACCAGAGATCACTTTTCTGTTGCCTGTCTATCCGTCTCACTTTTTCCATCACACTTCAGCTGGTGACACACTACAAAAAAGTTACTAACTTTATATTTTCAAGTATGAATATTTCAGTGGGAAAGTTTGAAATATAAAATAGTTTATCTCTTAAACTGTTTCAGCTTTCAAAATGATTACATGTAATAGCTTCAACCTTTCCAATAACTTTTCTATTACATCACTGGTAAACAGGACAATGAAAGAGTACTAGTGTAAAGTCAGACACATGTTTAGTAGATCTGTATGGAAAGTGTAAGCACATACAGGTGAGATTTTTCATATTATAATCTATTTTGTTACTGTTGTATTTTTTTTTATTTTTTTATTTTGTAAATTAGAGTATCAAATAAAGTATGCCCAAAATGAAAAAGAAAATCCTGTTTTCATAAAGAACCATTTCCGGTGGCCGAGTGGTTAGAGCATCCGCCTCAGGAGCGGGAGGTCGTGTGTTCGATCCCTGGCCGCGACATACCAAAGTCATAAAAAATGGTACTGTTATAGCTCCCTTGCTTGGTGCTCAGCAAATAAGGGTAGTTGCAGGACTGGTTGGCTTGGTGTCAGGATAATGTGACTGGGTGTGATATGCCACATGTCTAAGGCGTGATACTGCAGTGTGGCAGCATTATATCTGTCTCAAGTAGACATTGTCTCCAAACGACTGAAATACTATCGGTGGGACGTTAAACCCAACTAACAAACAAACAAGCATAAGAACCATGTTATAGATAAATTGCCATATGTGACCAAAGATAAACTAGATCAGCCTGCAGGCAGACTTTGTACTGAAAGTCACTGGTCAGTGCTCTAGAGATGAAAATGTACTACTCTTTATCCTGTCAAAACTGGTTGTTGCTAGCAACATTGTCAGGATTGTAGTGATATAACACAGTGTGTGTAGCACCCTAACAGTGAAGGGTTAAAATACAAAATCTTTTTCTTTCTTTCTTTCTTTCTTTCTTTCTTTCTTTCTTTCTTTCTTTCTTTTTTTTTTTTTTTTTTAGGTCACGTGAGCGCTTGGACACAGGATGAGCTTTTGTGACTGACTTTTGTCTATCGTACCTCTTCCATCGTCAACAATTGCTTTTGAACACTCTAGAGGCCACAGTTTTGGCATAATCTTCATGAAACTTGGTCAGGATGTTTGTCTACATGATATCTCGGTTGAGTTCGAAATTGTGTCATGTGGGGTCAAAACTAGGTCACAGTGTCAAATCTTAGAAAAACCTTGTCAACACACTAGAGTTCACATTTTTGGCCTAACCTTAATGTAACTTGATCAGAATGTTTGTTTACATGAAATCTAGGATGTGTTCAAAACTGACTCACATGTGGTCAAAGCTTTTAGGATCGCCCTTCATCCGTCGTCCGTCGTCAACAATTTTCTTTAAACGACATCTCCTCTGAAACCGCTGGACAGAATTTAATGAAACTTGGCAGGGATGATCCTTGGGTCAACCTTCACAAAAGTTGCTAAAATAAACTTGATCCATGTAGAACTCTGGTTGCCATGGCAACAAAAAGAAGAAAAAAAAATGAAAACTTTAAAAATCATCTTCTTCAAAACTACTGGCCAGATTTTAAAATAAATTGGTACAGATGTTCCTTGGATCAACCTCTACCAAAGTTGCTAAAATTATTCCGATCCGTAAAAAAACATGGCCGCCAGGGGCGGGGCTTATTTGCCTTATATGTATATTGGGAAAATTTTAATCAACATCTCCTCTGAAACCACTGGACAGAATTTGATTAAATTTGGCAGGAATGATCCTTGGGTCAACCTTCACAAAAGTTCCTAAAATAAACTTGATCCATATAGAACTCTGGTTGCCATGGCAACAAAAAGAAAAAAAAATATGAAAACTTTAAAAATCATCTTCTTCAAAACTACTGGCCAGATTTTAAAATAAATTGGTACAGATGTTCCTTGGGTCAACCTCTACCAAAGTTGCTAAAATTATTCCGATCCGTAAAAAAACATGGCCGCCAGGGGCGGGGCTTATTTGCCTTATATGTATATAGGGAAAACTTTAAACAACATCTCCTCTGAAACCACTGGACAGAATTTGATTAAACTTGGCAGGGATGATCCTTGGGTCAACCACCACAAAAGTTGCTAAAATAAACTTGATCCATGTAGAACTCTGGTTGCCATGGCAACAAAAAAAAAATGAAAACTTTAAAAATCATCTTCTTCAAAACTACTGGTCAGATTTTAAAATAAGTTGGTACAGATGTTCCTTGGGTCAACCTCTACCAAAGTTGCTAAAATTATTCCGATCCGTAAAAAAAACATGGCCGCCAGGGGCGGGGCTTATTTGCCTTATATGTATATAGAGAAACCTTTAATCAACATCTCCTCTGAAACCACTGGACAGAATTTGATTAAACTTGGCAGGGATGATCCTTGGGTCAACCTTCACAAAAGTTGCTAAAATAAACTTGATCCATGTAGAACTCTGGTTGCCATGGCAACAAAAAAAAAAAGAAAACTTTAAAAATCATCTTCAAAACTACTGGCCAGATTTTAAAATAAATTGGTACAGATGTTCCTTGGGTCAACCTCTACCAAAGTTGCTAAAATTTTTCCGATCCGTAAAAAACATGGCCGCCAGGGGCGGGGCTTATTTGCCTTATATGTATATTGGGAAAACTTTAATCAACATTTCCTCTGAAACCACTGGACAGAATTTAATGAAACTTGGCAGGAATGTTCCTTGGGTGAGGCTCTACAAAAGTTGCTAAAATAAAGTTGATCCATGAAGAACTCTGGTTGCCATGGCAACAAAAAGAAAAAAAATTTGAAAACTTTAAAAATCATCTTCTTCAAAACTACTGGCCAGATTTTAAAATAAATTGGTACAGATGCTTCTTGGGTCAACCTATTTATCTCAGGTGAGCGATTTAGGGCCATCATGGGCCTCTTGTGTTTTTTTTCCTCTGAGGCCAATCTGCTATAGAACATGTTTGACATGGTGAACATGTTTGACATGGTGACTCTTGATATGATTTGAAATGATCTGATCTAAATCAGGTTACGCTCATACCAAGACCAAAGTTTGTTTAAGGCATTGTGATAGTTTGCTTCATTAGGTCGAATTAAAAGATTGGTGGTTTAAACCAGGTGAGGGCTGTGTTAAGATCGGGGCACGCTCGGGAGCATGGTTGTTTGTCACCTTAGGCCAAGTGCAAACACAGAAACGTATAGCACTTGATAAGAGAGTTTTGATCTTCTATCGACAACTCAAACTTGAAAGAATAGCCTCTCAAAGAACTTGTCAACGTTTCGATACTTTTCTTCTGTAAGACATGGAGCAATACCGTATTAACTCTGATACATACTTCTAGAATGACGACTCTACGAGCTACGAGTCTAACCTGTGAAACTGTCGTGATGCCACAAGTTCAAGCTGCTAATGATATGAACGTTGACCATATATCTTTTTTGTGAAAAAACACGTTAATGTAAAATGAAATCGTTAACTGAAGCAGGGATCTTCATGTCTGCATGAATGCCTTGAATTAATTATACTGTAGAGAAATTTTAATGAAAATTCAACCTAAGGCATATTTTTTGTTGTTGCTTTCAGCTCAGTTGTCAGTCTATGACATAATTATTAGAATGTTTTACAATATAACTTCTTTTAGGAAAATCTATTTCAGATATTATCTGAAATGAAGGCCAACTCCAAATGACGGCATTAAGATAAGACCTCACGCTAACACTGTCACTGCTCATTGATTTTGTCATTTGTGCATTGCCGGTGATGTGATTAAAAAATCGAAATTGACGATACGCTCGCAAACTTTCAAGCAAAACTGTTAATTCGTAAAGGTAACTGTTTACATATCTCTCAGTGTAGATATATTGTTAATGCTTTTGCCGTTTTGGTTGTTTTAATGTCAAGCTGAAAAGATTGTATATGGGTGAATTACAGCATAGTAAATCTCCACGTTGATCCTTTAGTGTTCGATAAGCCTTTGTCAAATATGTCATTGATGTGTTTTACATACACGGACCTGTTATCTGTACATTGATACCCGTATTACTTAAGACTGTCTATAGCAGCCAGTGTCCGGGGGACTTCCTTCCAGATATTGGATGTTTGTATCACCTAGCTCTCCAGACCACCGTGAGTGTTTTGTTTACCGCCACATCCATTTTCTGTCCCAAACATAAACCCCACAACACTAGGAATTCCAGGTATGATGTAGGACTTGGCAATGACGATGAGCCAAATACATCTGCATTACATTGTCATACGATAAAACCACATTTAAAAGAAAGGTTAACAATAAATACAACTTTTACCTGGGAAACTGGAGGTCGCTGGTTCGATCCTCAGTCGTTGTAATGATCCAGTTCTCATTTGTAACACCCCTTTCAAAATAAACATATACGCACGGATTGTTTAACTTCCATTCATATGATTTGAAACTATGTAAAACCATGAACAGAACATATATTTGTCAGACTTGTACATAGTTAACGTCTACAAAATAATATTTTCACCAGAAGTATGTACGGAAATGCGGATAATGCATGCTGTACGCTGTATATCGTAATTCTAAAATACTCTTTTAATATATAATTAAATATAATTGATACAATATAGATTAAGATAATGAGTCTGCCAAACATGTTTAGTTACTGCTAGCATTAAGCTTTTCTATATAAAGCTCTGAATTGAATGGTGTTTTCTTATCTCGGCTATTTCATAATTTATTAAATCTTTCACAATGAACCAGTTTGAGTTACGTCCTCTCATCCTAAATTCCCGGTATTGTAACTGTATTGCATGTGCTTAGCTTCCATCCTTTTACATGCCTTCTAAAGTTAGACTTGACTATTTGAGTTTACCGTCGCTTCGACAGTATTTCAGTCATATAGCGACGTCCAGCTAATTACAGGTGGAGGAAGACCCCGAATGCACGGAGGCATCCGGGTAGAACCACTGACCTACCGCAAGCCAGCTGGAAGGCTTCCTCACATGAAAATCCGAATGACCCCGCCGGGATTCGAACCCACGCGGTGAGGGGCTGAGTGAGTGCTAAAGACAGCGACCTCTCGGCCACGGAGACCCCTCTAAAGTTAGAGCGTCCGGCAGTGATGGCTGGCGGAAGTTGTCCCTGGTCACGACGGTAAAGGTAAATCACTCGGCATCCAGACTTGACTGGCTGAGATGTTGAGCTACATGTTGACAGATATTGAAGATATTTGAAAACGTGACCCTTTCTTTTTATTCATCTTCTTGTATGTTAAACTTATATATCATATATTATACATTATATGAATGATTGTATTGTATATGTAACGAAATACTATAAGTATTAGTTACGAATGATAATAAAGTCTATCTATCATACTGTTAGCGACCGTCCCCTTTGACTGAGAATTTAGAGTGTCCGCTTTGGGAGCCTTGGCGCTCTACATATATACAAATTTGTCCCTGGACTGATTAGCCCAGTGTCGAATTATGTGACTGGATGTGGTAACGTGCCACATGTCTACAGTGTGATACTGCATAGTGGCAACATTATATATGCCTCCTGACACTGTCTCCAAATGACTGAAATGTTAAACCCAACAAACTACATGTATGTTGTTAGCTATACCGCCAAACAACGTATCTCGTCAGTAGGATATTCACTGACGCGGGCATGTCTGTCTGTTCCCTAATCGGATTATATGCAAATGATCTACTTAATTTAGAATTTTGATGTGTGTACGGGGGTCCCCAGTCTATAGCTGAGCTCCATGGATAACTTATATCAGAAATATGCCGTTAGGGAATAAGTTAACCAGCAATGCTAATGATATATATATTTGAACTGTCATTTAAATATTGCCGCTAATATATGCAACGACCTGTTTAACATTTATAGGTCTTTGATATATATCATATAAGGGCTGGACTTCGTTTATCTAAACTCTTTAAGCTTCAATATTTACGGTAAAATCACCACACCAAAATTTAATTTTTATCTTACCTGAGCACATGTGCTCAGGATGAGCAATTAGGAGCGTCTGTTCATCCGTACGTCTTCCACAATTTCTTAATTACACTGAAGCATCTTCATTTCTTAAACAATCGTCTTCAAATGTTTATGTTCAATATCGATTATGTCTGATGTTGGCAATTTCTGTCAGGAGTTATAATCCTTAAATTACGAATAATTAAGATTTTTAAGCATCTGCAATTATCAAACTTTCTCCATCAAACCTTCGAATTTAGATCACAGGTGCTGTTTGGTAAGTGGCACTGAACTTTGACCTTCGATGACCATGACCTAATAACCTTCTCGTGAATTTTTAATCTATGACAGCTAGCTCGGCTTGGTTTGTAAAACTTCATTTTTTTTTGCATGGGCTATGTTTTGTATTCAGTACAACCATGCTATGGTATAGTAACTTGTGCAGGCCATGAAGGCAATGTTTCTCGAGTGAACGTTGACCAGGGCTCGAGTACATGCGCTCCCGCTAATGAGGCAGGTAGTAACTAAACCTTGCTTTATACACAGACGCCCCCACGCACATACTGACATTTATGTTTTCTCTTCATTGTATTTATTGTATCCCCAAAAATGAACTTTTGATATCGTTCAAGGGAGGTAACGTTTCTATATGATTTTGCAGATGCATTTTGTCGCGATTATCATTTCACCTACTATTTAGCACAAGCGGTCCCTGTGGCTGAGTGCCCGAGCGCCCACCTCGTAACTGGGAGACCGTGAATTCAATCCTTTGCGGCCGCGACATGCCAAAGTCCTGAAAATGGTACTGTATATTTCTATTGCAGTTTGTGCTCAACTCTAGGACTGTTGTGTATAATGTAACTTGGTACGTATCACGGCATGTGATATCTCAACGAGACAAATTCCCAAAATGACTGAAATGGTGCGTTAAACTCAAGCAAATATACTGCCACCACTATCAAGTCCGAATGAATAGGCAGAGAACATTACATATACTGCTGAAGAGGTATGGACTCAGGAATCTATAGACCTTAAAGCGGAATTCATGATAAACTTTGATAAGAAACTAGTCCCAGCTTTATCTGGGACTAACCAGAACAAATCCTCAACCCAAAAGATAATCTGTAAGGAAATACCTTAATCCACGTATGATAAGTATATATAGTTGCTGTGTTCAAATAATACAGAATTATGAGTAAATACAAATAACATGTGACAATAGGTAAATACAAATAACACCTGACAATGGATTCTTACACGCCACAGGGGCAACAAACCAGATAGACTGGCATTGTGTGTGAATCCATCACGGTGTAGTTTATCATAGTTTATTATTGTTCATCGCTTGGGGCCAATCTCACAGTAAACAATTTTCAAAATGGAAGCACGTGATCGATCGATCTGATGCGACCGTTATGAATGTTACAATTTGCAGTGTAAATACGTTCTTGAATGCCATTAGCTGGAACAATAGTCTGTATCATCCAGGCGTTTGCGTTTTACCTTGTGAAAGGTAAAACGCAAACGCCTGGTTAATACAGACTACTGGAACAAGTGCTACTGAGCGGTGATAATCACCACAATTATATATAGAGATATATGACCCACCATTCCAGACCCCTTTGCTTCAACTGTGCACATTTAAGCTTCGTCAATGCGTATTTAAGGGGATTGCTACTGCATCTCTACTTATATAAAGTACCGGTAACCACAGCTTTGCACTAAACCATCTGTTTTTTTTTTTAATTTAGTCCTTTTTAGAATTTTATTTTTATTATATAGATATGTTAAACATCAATATCCCTTCGATATTTGTTGTAAAGCCTCCTTAATTTGCTTAATTATTTAGCACTACATACACATATATACCGTACGTTGCTAAAACAGCGGTCCTGGGAATATCGTCTCATACAATTTTACATACCGATGCACACTTCTTTTAATATTGAACTGCAGTGGGTAACAGAAAATCATTCATTAAATTAACCCCTAAACATTTTTTCTCAATAATAAGGAAAAAGATCGAGTATCCCAGTCCTTGCTGTCCTGTACAAAT
Organism: Solen grandis; assembly: GCA_021229015.1. NCBI lineage: Eukaryota > Metazoa > Mollusca > Bivalvia > Adapedonta > Solenidae > Solen > Solen grandis. Next base: position 49,951,097 of record CM037779.1, on the reverse strand, counting down.
CGAAAACTCGCCAAGGTCGTTTTTGATATCACGGAGCAGGCCACCTCAGGTCGTGATTACACCATAATAGAAACATGTACATGTGTATTCTTGTATAAGTCACCAGTTATACACTTCTTTTAAAATCTCTGCAACCAACGTTTTTTTGTTGTTGTTTTTTTTTCGTTTTTTTTTGTGTGTGTTTTTTATTTGTTTTGTTTTTTGAAAATTTACATGTACATGCCAGGGGATGTCACGGCGATGTTAATGTACTTAATCATGCATGTATTGTTTGCATAAGGGTTGAAAAGGTCAACAAAAACATTTGTTTTCAATTTAAACTTTACTAAACAACGTTTTGGCTGCATCCTTCATCAGGTATGTCTTCAAAAACATTATTTTTATGTAAGACTTGAATGTATAGTTACTCGCATAATCGCACTGCTTTATTAACTGAAAGAGTTAAATCCTTTAGGAAAAATTCCTTGGTCATCCTATGTTGTGATATCAAATATTTTGAATACGAGTATGGAATGGTCACAAGTCACGGACACAGCATATTTATCAGTATATTTATTACGATTCATATAAAATATTCACAAAACATTCACAGGCAAAATGATACTAGTAGTAATACTAAATAATAAATATAAAAGAATACTTAGCAACATATAAATCGTTTGATATTCATTAGTAATTTACTCTTTATTTGGTGGGATGTGGGTGCGTTCTGATTGATATAAGGTTAGGATTAAATCAAATTGCGTAGCGCATACTTACTTTCAGCAAATAACTGCTTATGTGTTATATTCGATAGTTTAAATATCGCCGTATTGCTATAAAATGAATATTAAGGTAAAGTCCCTGTAATGGTTTCGTTATGTCTTGGACCACTTAACCTCTACCAATATAATCAAGGTACCCTAATGAAACATTAGGAAACCTTGTTTATCTCCGTGTAAGCTAGGCCATGAGGTCCGAAATGTAGCGGAACCATTACAGGGACTTTAAGTGTGCTGATATATTCATGCAATTCTTAATTTCATATAAACATATATATACATGTATAAGATGCTAATATGAGTTCTAAAAATTACAATGAACTGGAAACAGGATATGGACAAAATGTTGGACTCAATATAAAACCAAAACATTTCTGCTTTAGATGTCAATTCATGGGCCCGAGTAACCTATGTCTCTCACACTGACGATTCACACACACACACACGCGCGCGCGCGCACGCATTCAAGGGAAAAACATTCACACCGTATTCAAGATGTAATCGACTGTTACATATGTTTTTATTACCTCATATCATCAATTCAGACTGATAACAAAATTGCCTTGAAAGCTGAAATATAACGTGTACAAGAGCAATACGCTTATAGAATGTTGATAAACCATGAAACAATAAAACCGATATGTCGGTATACTGTAATGCATGCATTAATAGATGGCATGTTCTGTTTAACATTGAATATATTTACATTTGTATACTTACTGAATAATACATATATCTGTTACCGGTTACTTGTAAAAGCACGGAGATATATATACCATTTATAGGCCTGTGGTAAGAGGAACAAGCACAAAACCTAGTTGATTTATCGAAACGATTAATAAGAACAAAATATTTTGAACAATCTGGAAGCATTTTATATTCAACTTAAATGCAGATTATTTATTGCCATTGGATGATTAATATATGTTCTGATGTGTTGCGTGTTCTGATGTGATTATAATCTGAAAGAAAGTGGCAGTGTTTTAAGGGCTTGTTAAGTGTCTTCCACTTTTGCTTTGCCGTCCTACATATCACTTTAATACACCCTGACATCGATCTAAGAGTTTCAATACTGTTAAAATGCTCCCCTTTTCAAACGCATGTGATAAACTGCTTCTTCATGACTTTCAAAATCTCTTTTATCAACAACATGTAGATCGGTTCATGTCATCATACTCTGGTATGTAAATGTCTAGTTTACTGATATACATGTACATAAATGTATATTTAAAATCGATCATTGTAGCGTTCCTATTTGACCCCATAAACTATTTCCAAAGCTATGATATGCATATCTGAACTCCGCGTTCGATTATTGAGAAATATGCAAAAATATCATCAAATCGTACAATAAGTTTTCAATTCAAGTACGTAAACCACCTAATCCTCGAGATGAGACTAAACTCAGAATTCTGAACGTAGTTGTATACATGTTCATGTATATTTCATATTTCTCTTAAAGAAATAAAGAAAATATCGATGAAATTGGTCCTTTCTTTATGGGCCCTTTCTTCATCTAGAAATCATGACCCACAATGTACAATGTATCATTTTCAGTTACTGCATTTTCTCTACTTTTGATCCCGACGCTTTTGTTAACCCCCGTTTAAATACGGGGTATTAGCTGACGCCTTTATTGCGATTTAGTTTCATACATCACAGTTAAGTTCAATATACACTTTGTATACTCTTTAACCTTAATTATATGGAAATTTGATATGATCTTTCTCTTATAAGAAAGCATCTTATATCAATTGGTCACCTGCTAAACTTCCAATTTGATGAACGTTATCTTTCCAGAATTCATGATACTGGCTTAGTTTTCCTGCATCAATAAGTCTGTCTATATCTGCCTCTCGAATAGATACTTCCATTTCATCTGTTGGAACATATTCCCATAACCTCAATATCGGCCTTTCTTCCGTAAGATGCAATACCAGTAGACACAGTTTCAAGTTTGTTGCGTCACAAAGACCATTCTGCATCACAAGTATTTTACACATGGCAAGTTCGGCTATATCCAGCGGTCTTGGTGTGTCAAGTCCAGTAACTTTGATATTTATCACACATGTTTTGCCCCCTTTCATACACAACGCGTCGACCTGTCCTGCAAGAACTCTAACAAAATTAGAAACCTTTACGTGACCTGTTAGTTTCACTGCAATTGCTTCAAACGTATCGAACCAAGATTCAATCTTTCGATCAAATAAGCGACACAGGTTGCCGCAGAAGCTAATGTCTTCACTCTCTGGAGTCTTACCAACAAGTTGCTTGAACGAGTCCTCGGCCCCTTTCTGTTTCATCAGATGAAGCATAGATGTGTAGAACTGTTGACCTTGGTGTTCCCGGGATACGTTCCTCAAGAACTCGCTGTATCGAACTCTGTTCTTCTCGTGCTTATGCAAGTCGAGTCGACATGCTTCTTTCCGCTGCAGGAAATTTTCCCATCGTGACTTCCGGGCTGCATTGTACGTACAAGTAACGAGTTCTTCCCCTGAAATCAGTATAGAAATCATGTGTATTATATTAATCAGTTAAAAGGATCGTCAATTACGTAGAGATGTAGACGAAAGAAATATTCCATTCCTTATAAAACGAAATTTAATTAAAACAAAATCTTACTCATATATTTCTGGATAAAGATTTATATTATGCATCAATGTACCATCATCGTATGATCTTTAATACTTTTATATGGAAAAAGATAAATAAGAATAAGCATCAAAGACAAGGTAATTCCTTGTGGTGTAGAGGTGGGTGTCCATGACCAGATTCATTCCAGAGTACCTTGGAGTCATAATACATACATTAGCAAGAAATAAACAAAAGAAACGCCAGTATACACCGCGTTTTCTAAACTGGGGGAACTTATATCATCCAGGGTACCGTGGTACCTAATTGTCAAGGTGGATTTTTTCATATTCCACTATCATATTCCTAGCATGACCTTACCAGGTGTGCTAAGTAATGTAAATACAAAGGAACCGCTAACAGGGATTAATAAATTTAATGAAAGCAAAGTCTAGCTTAATTCCAAACTAAGGTACGCAATAAAAAAAAGTACGTAGCATATACTTACCCAAGCATTCTACTGAGATGAAAATCTTCATTGTAGTTAGGTCATAGGTTCGTGACAATTTCTCTAATCGTCGTTTTAACTCATCATCAAACCGTATCAAAGACGTTGTCGACGACATGATCTGTCGAATAGTTATTGAACACCTCTTTAAAAACTTATCCTATATATCGAACAATATAATGATTCCTTTATTTGGCACAGTCCATACAATGACGAATGTAATAACAAAAGATCGGCTTGCCGTTCCAACATAAATTACTCCACTATATAAGAAACTTGTCGAGGTTTTATTTTACACCTACGCTCATTTATATCCTATCAAATATCACAGCATTGTTATCAATGGCAATTTAAGCATAATGTTCTCAATGTGTTCTAATAAATTTCAACCTTAAAATTAATTACTTTTCATAAATCCAGTTAAACATACACGCATCTACGAAATTTGCTCAAATCACAAGCAAGATCGATCTCTTTGTCGTTCACGTTTATTTTTGTTTCATATAGATCACTGGAATGTTTCTTGTATCAACATTCTTCACATACATGTATAACAATCTGACCTGAGTTCTCCCCGTGACTTAGTTCTTTACGGGGTATAATCCATTTAACGTCAAACGTGCCTTAATTTACAATATCACGGACCGATCAGTCTATTCGATCACTGCCTGCGATCAAATATTTACCCAATAAAATCTATCACGTATTTAACATCGGTAAACACGGGTACATGTAGAACAGTAGCTACTCCACGTTTCCTAATGTGATTCTCTGAACACCTGAGTGTGTACATTGATGCACTTTCTCCCCACGACAAAGCAGACCAGCAGTGTTTGTTGCGACTCTCTCCGCGTTATTACCATCTGGATGATAGCTGAAGTGGATTCTCGATCATTCACCTATCAGTGTTCAATTTACGGTGAACTATCGGTCCCTTGTCAGTGGCGACATCAGATTTTATTCCAGTGAAATCATTCGCGGCATCCACCGTAAACCTTGCCCATTTACTTCGTTAATACCCCGCCAAGTTCCTGTGCTGAAAGAATTCCCACCGGTGCTGGTGTTTCAAAGGAGCGTTGATTAGTTTCCTCGACGCTTTTACAAACCATGCAGCGATAGTAGTTAGCTAGACAAAATGTTGATAGGAAAAATCAATATGGATCAAGCCAGGACATAAGTCATCAAATCGAGCAGATGAAAATATATAAACAATTTGCAATGACGCGCACATGAGTAGTAATCCTGGATTTCACCATAGCCCGTTTTCCAATATCATTTTTGACCGTCTCGTCTAATGAGCATGATAACTCGTCGTTTACCTGAGAAAAACTTTTGAGATATACACCCATGTACACAAATGGGCGTCGGGGCACAAGGAATTGTTTTTAAATAATTGTCTTAGTTGTTGCAAAGAATTATCGAATAATGGAACGGTATGATATTTCAATGGGGTGATTACACAAATCTAAACCTTAAGTTCGACATGAATGATCTCCTGTCAAAAATACATAAAGTGTCTCTGTCCGTATAAAGATCAAATGCATTTGTCATCACGCTGACTGCATTGAAATAAACTTGAATTGTTTACTACAATTGACCTGATGATGATTTGGTGGGCACATGGGTTGCATGTTTAGATGGTATATATGTAGATGTTTTAATAATTTTACATTCTTGTAAAGCTGTCTGGTGTGTTTGTTGGTGGTGTCTTAATGTGCCTACAACATTTTCTGTATAAATTAATCGAATTATAATTACAGTAATACGTTCACATATCTTTCAGTAGTTTAGTAATTAAAATTTAGTCGCAGATATCTTGTATTTCAATATAATGTATCTATATACCATATATTTCATAAATATGCCAACTGAATGACTGTCTCTCAGTTTGAAAGAGAAGTGCAAAAAATAACCTTAAACATTTGTATTAGAATGTTTTTTGTTGTTGTTGTTGTTGTTTTTTAGAAACCGATTTCAAAGTAAACGAGCTCCCTCCATTTTTCATCTTTATGCAAAAAGAATATTAATTGAATTTGAAAGCTAGAAACAAAGACAAAGCAGAGAACACACATCTTCGATAAATAATAAATGTGTATGTTTCAGACCGTCTCGTTTACAATTAGAAAATCTATTTTAAACATTTCCTGCATAACACTGGAATAAATATTACATAAATCACAATGCCAAACCACACGTAGCCTCTGATAAAACGTGCACGTAGTAAACCATACCCATTTCCCTTCTATATTTACTTGGCTTTTGTTCCAAATCTAGTTCTTGCGTTTAAAAGTTTATGAATGATTCTATTCTATGACGCTTGCTCTTTCTGACAAAAAGATAGATAATTTAATGCGTTTTTTTTTTCTTTCTTTCTTTTTTTTCTACTTTTTTTTCTTTCTAAAACTCAACAAACTCAACAATTTATGATTCTTCTAGATAGATAGATAGATAGATAGATATACTAAAACACTTTAATAAACTTTAAAACGAAGTTGACATTTGAAACATTTCTTATGTGTTACGCCTAGGTCCTGACTCTCGGATCAAGAGAGAGACTCTGTCCTGAAGTAACCCCGCCTCTCCGAAATAGAACACCTTCAGACGGTCCTGTAATTATCTTTAATTAAATTATGTGGACACGCTGAATTTAAAGTAGTTCTATGTATGCAATATTTATGACAAGAACTGAAAATAAAACAAAGAATAGCATTTAAGATTTTTTTTGCACAAGTTTTCAATGTCAAAACCATAGGTTTAAGTTTTAGCTGATTTTATCTCACCTGAGCACAATGTGCTCATGGAGAGCTGTTAGGATGGCTCAGTGTCCGGCGTCCGTCCTTATTCACTTTCACATCGATTACGAAACCGTCGTTCTTGCGTCCGTCCGTCGTCAACAATTTCCTTAGACCAAACTTCACATGATATGAATTGTATAAATTGTTTTGATTGGTTGAAAAAGTAGGTCACAGGAGCTAAAAATGAATTTGAAAAAACATAAACTTTGAAAAATAATCTGCATAGAGCTTAGATATTTGGTGTTCCTCTACAAATTTTATTTAAATCATGTCACTGGGGGTCAAAATTGGCCCTGCCCTAGGGGTCACTTGATTGAACAGGAAAATCTAGAAAATTCTTCTTGACAGAAACCACAATACATGGAGTTAAGATATTTCGTTTGTATCATGACCTTGTAGACTTCTACCAAGTTTTGTCAAATCATAGTTCTAGTCAAAATTGGTCCTACCCAAGGGTCAATTTATCTTATAGCTATGACCTTCAAAATTTAGATGACAGGTACAGTTTTTGTTTGGAATAACGATTATCTTGTTGTACAACTGCATGGATTATGTTTTTAGTACGACTATGTTATAATAGGCAATGAAGGCAATATTTCTCAGGTGAGCGATGACACTCTTGCTAAGAGAGGTATAAGGGATTTAACTCTAGATAGCGTGTCGTTTTATTATTCCAAAAGTAGATGTTCTTCTCATAATCTTTTACGTTAGAGAAAATCTTTACTGTAAACTGTAAAACGAAAGTGGCACAAATTATAAATGAAATGGGCTGTCTAGTACAGTGATATCAAAAGTTAAATGAATATCCTTCCAGGAAAATGTTAAGGTCGGACAAACTAAGGCCATTCCTATATATTCCCCCTCCCCCGCGGCAAACAAATATTTTCGTTACAATTAATGGTTATTTAATACAACAATATCGGCCATGATTTTATTTTAATCAATAAATAGGTGCATCATTAAAAAGAGGGTCCACGTCACATTGCAGCGGCAATGTTAACTGTGATCTATAAGCTGAGTCTGTAAATATTTCATTTATATCATTTTTAATTTTTTTTTTGTTTTGTTTTAATTTCTTATCAGATGCATTGGAATATGCCCGCACAGCTTCCTACAGAACTACAAAAGGTTAATGTGTGTGTGTGTGTGTGTGTGTGTGTTTGTTTTTTTAATAATAAAACAATCAAGGGAGAATACTCTTACGAGTTTCTATTAAATATTAAAGAAAAGATAACTCATACGGCTGAGGGTGTATTAAAGTGGAAAGAGCTTTATTGTTTTATTTTATTTCTTTTCCATATGAAGATAAATGTATGAATAAATGCAAAATTTTTTGTCACAATATACATGTCTATATTAGAGATATTCTATAATTTACATTTAAAATGGATCTACTACAATACAGTAATTTAAGCAGAAACAAAACTGTAAACATGATTCGGAATAAATTTGAATGTTCCCAGGGGCAACTATTGCTTTAAAAAATGATTAAAAAACAGACAGAAATTAATTATTGTTTTCAACGACTTCACAACCTGTCATTTAGATAATAAAACTAGGCAAAATATTTCATATCCTTAGGGGCAATGTTTTGACAGTCCATATTATAAGATGCTTAGATCTTTATCTATAAAGCATATCAATGATTGAGATCAGTGTCACCTGATAATATGACAGCAATGCGTATTGTTTTACATCTTGCACAACCTGTGGCTTTTTTTTTATTTGACACAGATGTGTATATTTTCATATATAATATTATCTGAACTCATCTTGCTTATTGTCGACGACCTATATATGCTTACCACACACACACACACACACACACTTGTCTAAAGAGTTACTTAGCAGTAAGTGCGGTTGGTATAATTCGAACCTGATTTAGTGACATGTCATTGCGTATTATCTGACTATATAGAGGCTTCCAAGAAATAATCTCACGTGCATACTGTATATACATGAACGTCTTATGAAATTTAAAACTGTGCATTTCCGCAGGTGGGTATTTTTTCATTTAAATCATGAAAACAATGGTATTAGCATACCGTGATCGCGGGGAATGGCGACGGCGCGACTTATGTAATACTGTTAATGGTTTTGTTAAATGCTTTGTCGGTCTTTGGATCACGTAGACTTAATTGTCGATTTACCTCCCAAAGTGTGTTTTAAAGATAACTTGAATTAAAAAAAAAAATATGGCTAAATGGAAGTTTGACAGCACCATCGACAGCATCAGCAACAATGATTTACATGTATACATACATATGGTTGATAATATATTTTTCACATGCTTATGAATATTCATGAAGGCGTTTTGAATATTGAATTAGCTGTCTATGACTTCGCTGCTATACTTACTCCCATGCAGCGTTATTGTATCATTGAACTTTGTATAAATATATATGCATTATATAGAGTCTATATACATCTCTTTAGTTTGCTGTGAACTTTATTCGAAAGGGAGCAGACTCTACTTCAATAAGCTATGTCTGGCAGATGACGGTTAAATTACTTCTTGTTAGTCATTTGTGTTCGATCTCACAGGAAACTGTAACAGACATCCAGACAAGCTGTGATTTTGTGGGATTTAGTTTGGAACTAATGTCTTTAGAACCATGTTTTATGTCGGTCGGCTGAAATACCGTCTGCGATTTTCTTATTATTTGGATAACATTGTTGTTTTTTTTACTATAGATTTACAAAATCTAAAGCATTATTTGTCAATTTAAATGTCGATTTACATCTTCAAACTCTAAGCCTTTTGAAACAGAAAAGGAAAACAACTACTTTGATTGATTAAATATCGCATACTCAAATAACTGATATCAAATTGTTCAGGTATTTCTTAATATAGAATTTCCCGCCTATTTGCGTTTGACACACGCACATAATTAACTTGTCGTCTGCTGATATCCTGATAAAACAGCTAGCAATCAATATCATCTCTATAAATCCAGTTTTCCTAGCAACTCTGAATTTCGGCGGGAACAAATTAGAAATGTTCTTTGTACGTTGGAAATGGCGGAGTTTTCTGATCGAACTCTACAAACAACAGGTGTTTTACATGCCAGAAAATGCAAACTGGGTGATAGTTCACTATTATCATCTAATCTAAGCAATTAAAATGGTGGATATCTAGATTGCTAATCGAATATGAAACTGGATAGTGTCACTGTGTGGTACAAAATATTGATAACTATGAGAATATAGAGCTATTTATAAATCAATGTCTCAATAGCTGCTCAATTAATACATCTACATAGAGATAGTTTTAAATCCATTCAGAACATCTCTCCCATTTCTGTTTCTTTTTCGCTATGAAAGAGATAATCCAAATGTTTTGAATAAATATTTTCCAAGCAGTAGTTACGTTGTATAGCCTATACGTGCAACAACATGCAAAGTAATATATCAGGAAGGTCAAAATGATATCTCATTCATTTGAATCATGATTAAGTTTGCAAACTGTATCTAGTATCTTAATTCGTAAAAACTTTGGCCCGCACCCAATACATGCAATATAACAGATTTAAGAGGTAAAAAATAAGGATTTAGGGGAGGGAGCGAGTCATTAATTTTCCCATTGCCTTGTGGCCATGACTTCACCTGAAGGGCTATCTCTCATGTAACACTATTGCTCGCTCGAGTAAGCGAGATAAAAGACGCCGCTATTGGCTTCCGTAGTGTACGAACGATTGATGGAACAGCCCATAACAATTCATTCAGTTTACACTGTTTGAATCGGCGACAGTGCGATAGTGAGGATACAGGTGTTTGAAACCGGAATAAAATGTGATTAAAAGTGTTGTGGATGTACAAATCATGCCTGTTGGATGCAGGATAGTGGAGCCCAACTGTCTTGGGGCTCATTCGGTGCCTCAAGAATCAGATGAGGACAAAAAATGTGTTCTTTCAGCGGTTGCGAACAACGCTATCGTTGGCTCACTACTTCAACTTTCGAGTCTAGTCCGTCATGCAGACGATCTGTTTTGTGACATCTCGGATGAATGTCAGAAAGTCTTCGAACGGACGGACAGTCTTCTGAAAAGGATTAAAAACATTGATGAAGCAGTCGGGAAATTAGATGCCAAGCAAGTACCAGTCCGTAAGTATACACATGATCACAAATACCCCGTCATTAAGTGTAAAACTTTTCAAAGAATTTGAATACCGAAATCCGCTCTTTGAAGTTTGAGGTTTACCTGTGAAATAGACAGGTAAACAGGACATGTTGAAATCGACCAGTAATCCTACATGTCAATAGTGTGTTTTCAAATTATGTTTGAAATGAAATAGATTTGTCTTATCTTTGACTGCATTGCATATCTAAATTATATATAATATATCACGAATGACAATGTAATTGACATCTTGTGTTGGCCATTTTAATGTTTTATTCAAAATGGATCTGACTGTCGCTCACAACAGTAATTACTAACTTAAAGATAAATAAAAAACTTTTCGTTAAAGGCAAATAGAAGTAAATAATAATGATTTGAATAGAATAAACATGTCATTTATTCACATTACTTTATAGATATATGATTATAACTCATATTTAGAGAGATCAATTAATATAACTCATATTTAGATAATTTAATTCATATGTTATTAATATCTCTCTCAAAATAAGAGTTGTAAATCCTATATCTCTGTATGTGAATAATTAATAAGGATTTATATACATATTGATACAGTTTGTGTATTATATATATCTCTGTATATGAATACATGATATATCTGTATATGAATATACATGTATGATAATGACATATCCCTGTTCATGTATATGAATATATATCTCTGTGTAGTATGGACATATGATAATGTCCTATTATATATGAATATATGATTTATAGCACACAGTTTATATTGAATGTATATGCCATACCTGAAGTTTCCTTTATAAAACTGTATAAAACTTTTTAATTCAAAAAATTTTGTCCAAAATTATATTGATAGAGAAACTCTCAGATGATAAAAGTGACAAACTTTTATATTAACATTAGTGTCAGTGTGTTACTATATAACCAGGTACAATTGACAAGAGTATCTTTACATTATCTGATTTTCATCACTTTTTTAATGTCATTTAAATATGAAAAAATATCTTTATCACATACACTTGTAATCATTTAATTCATAGATCATAGATTATTATTAATATAATACATATATAATCATAATTCATAAATATATAATGCGTCATACATGATATATGCAAAATAGATAAAGAATCTCTATCCACCAATCTTGTCATTGTGAAACCTAAATCCTTCTCTGATCATGTAATAACCCTATATAAAAGTCCAGATTACTTTTCGATCTATCTTAAGACAGAAATAGTTCAAAGGGTAACATCTCAGAGTCTCAAGTGCCATTGTAGTGAAGCACTACCTCCATACACTGCCCACTGGTTGATCAAGGCATACAGTCTTAGACCCACTCATACTGGATCTTGTTCAGTGGAGAGATGGGAATAAATTGGGGTCAGAATGGGGCTTAATATGAATCGGGCAGAGTCACGGGACCCTGGGGGCCCAACTCACTCTAAGGTTTCACTATTGTACTTGATCATATTAAACACACACAGTAGCATTACACAGGGGACAGACAGGGGCTAGAAGACCTTCAAGTGTCTGGGGGCTTATATGCATATGTTATGCAGTATACTGTCACCATAAAGTCATTATCAGCCCTAGCACTTCGTGTTGATAGCATTATCACTACAACCCTTGTCTGTTGTCTGAGACAGTCTGCGTTACCTAATCTTACCTCATTCTATTTATCCTATAAGATTTACACTCAGGTGGCAACAGCTTTCATTTAATTGCCAAATTGATGATCAACAGTTTTACTACCAGTTTATTGGCTACTCATGGTCAGTCATAAATAGCCTATAGAGAGCTGAGTGTCATTATACAAGCATCTTTATAGTTTTCAGCAAATTGTTCTTGTGTATTTAATGTGATTTAGGTTTCTTATTTAAATTTTTCCTTGTAATTATATGATATTTATTGCATGTTAATTTAAAAAAACAACTCAGAGATAGACGTTTTCTACTGGCTTCCAAATAGTAAATTACTAAATTAATTGATCAGTGCATGATATCATTGTTGAAAAAATATTCCCGTGCAGCAGTTCTTTTCCTTATGTGCAATTAAATCCTATTATTAATTTTAAGGTGTTTTGTTTAGACATACAAAAGACTTCCTTTCCTTCACAGGCTTAGGGAATTTTTTCAGAATTTTATATCAATTACAAAGCAAGGAAATAAAACGAATGAAGCAATAACGGAAGTAAAAATATATTTTACCAAATAAGGGAATTGTATGTAAGATTAAAGACTCTGAGTCTGAAATTGAAATGTCATCTGATACTTTAAGAAGCTTGTTACAGCTAGTTGCCATTTTAAAAGGGGAAATGACATTTATTGCCCCTGTATCTGTTTCTTTATACAAAAATGAAAAGCCTGGAGAAGTGTCAGTTGATTCCCTATGGCAGGTGCGGAAACCAGCCTCATGCTGTTCCAGAAATAGGTGAAAAAGTCATTAAAAAGTTGAACCATGATGATGTGCTTGACTTCTAGGGTGTACTGTGAGGAAATATAGACCTGGATCTTGGAATCATTATTTTTACTTAAATATATATATATATATATATATATTATATATATATATAATTTAATGTAGAGCACTAAAGATATACCATCAACAGCAGTGAAAGGGCAGATTAATGACCTAGAGGAAGAAAGATCTTGAAAAGTTCATGTTAAGGAAACAATTAATGAACAGTTCATCATTTTACAGTATCTGAACAATTCATGAACATTTTATTGCTTTTCTTTCATGAACAGTTCATGTAATGTAGTTTTACTGATTCATGAACTATTTAAGAACATGGGGAAGTTCAATAATTACATTTCTTCTGAAAAGTGTTTAAGATTTTGTGCCATTTTATCATCATGCATATCCCTTTAACTGTTCTTGAATCCAGTTCATGAACTAGAATGTATCATTCATATACTAGTTTATTACTCAGGGATATTCAACCTTACCAGGTTGAACGCTTATCAATATATATACAGTATCACAGTTTATATTCTGAAGCAGGTTTTTCAAGATTTTTCTTTTTTTGTCAATATCATCATTGCCATTAATTTTCTTTAAATCCTTCGCAGACAATTTCTTTCAGTCTGATCTAGCTAATTTTCTTCATAAGTCATATGATATAGCCTTCTGATAGGTAATGGGCAGAATCCAACCCCTGTGTACTGAGGCTGTAACCTGATGACCAGCCTCTTTTTACGGTTGTCACTTCAGGTAAAATCACCGGTAAATCAGGCATAGCATCAGACGAGTGGCTTTCAGGTGTCAAGTGACAATTTACAATATGTATAAATACATATTTAACCCTATACATGCATACATTTTTACATAAAATTATTCTTTTTTTTATACGTTCCTATAGATCATAAGACACATATTTTCATTTTGTTTTATGTTCATTTCACATCTACTTCAAAATCCTATGAAAATTGTATTACATTCACTCTGTATGATTCATATTGAATATAAAAACATGAATGAAATTGTCTACAGTATGTACCTGTACACATATGAAGTTACAGAACATATTAGAAATTGATGTGTTTGAAGTAAAAAAAGACGGTGCATCTTTGTGTTTGATTTTGCCAAGCTAATTAAAAAGAAAGCAAAGATTGAGAATGATCTATACAAAAGAGCAGGCAAAACATCACTGGAAAATAGAGATGGGTGTACGGTTTATTGAAAAGTTGTCAGAATGATCAAATGAAAATGTGTGACCATATGAAAAGAATGTTGCATAATTCCTGTTGTCTATGGATGAGACTAATATATCAGACTTTTTCTCCACCAGTGGATGCAGAGCTGTCTGTAAATCAGTACGGTAAACTGAAATATATATTGTTATTTTATACTTAGTGGAGCAGAAATGTTCTAGGATCTTTGGAATAATGTTTGCAATTGTATTTGTTATGTCAAGCTTATTATATAGACTTTGCCTTTTCTGAAATTATAGAACATATTTATGATAATCATGTAATAAAAGCTTTAGGTTTATAGTTCTCCAGTGTTTCCAAACTTGGCCATTCAAATTGAAACCAGACACTTTGTGTTAGATTCAGTTTATATGTCATTTCCTGAAGCCATTTATTCACAACCTTCTAAGAATTGTATGATACATCTGTGGTTGGTTTTATCCTCTTGTTACTCTGAATGTCTCAGGTGACAGCTGAACTTTTAGAGATTCAGTGTGGCTACAATAGAAATGATTGAAATCAATAAGACTGAACCCTATAAGCTTATTTATATAGACAGATCATTTTGAAATTGACCTTCTTTCTGTTATATAATATTTGCATAAATTACCACCTCAAATTGTACTGACTATATATATAAATAGCAAATCAGGAAAAAAAAAGAAACACTGATATACTGGAGTAAATTCTAACTGATCTGGTTTATTATTTTATTCTTTAAGGGTTACAGGTAACTGATTAACCTTGTTTAGAGCTATCCCTTTATTTACCAGTATAATTATGATATTAGTCCAATCCAGTGTTCAGCAATAGAGATTTGATATTATACTGAGACTTTCACATACTATTTTAAATAGGTGAACCTATAGCAGTATTGGTTATAATATATATACATATACCTTATTATCAGATCATAATAATTACAATAGAGCAAAAACTTAAATGTCACATCTAATGAACATGAATATTAAATTATGATAAACACTGGTCTTTATGTGTTTCCAATTTGATAGCTGGATCTTAGCAATCGTTTCATCAAGAATAACATTAAAGACTGTGACAACCCCTAAATTTACCCGATTTGTTGCAAATCTGGTGTTTGACTTGACATGACTATTTGAATTTACCATCGCTTCGACAGTGTTTCAGTCATATAGCGACGTCCAGCTAATTACAGGTGGAGGAAGACCCCGAATGCATGGAGGCATCGGGGTAGAACCACCGACCTACCGCAAGCCAGCTGGAAGGCTTCCTCACATGAAAATCCGAATAACCCTGCCGGGATTCGAACCCATGCGGTGAGGAGCTAAGTGAGTGTTAAAGTCCGTGACTTTACCCTCTTGGCCACAGAGGCCCCTAAATCTGGTGTTTCATCATTGTTATTTCTGAAGAAAATATAACAATGTAAACTGTCTGGAGGAGTAGGTCTACCCTTAGAAAAAAGGACCAGAAAGCTTAAATTAATTAAATTAAGATCAAGTCATTGTATTAATTTGCTGCTTGCAATAGATCAGATATTTTGTCACCAGTTCCCTGACTGAAAAACGATACATGCTGTAACTGGCTGTACATTTTGTATATCTTTTGTAGAGGCCTCACTGTTTTCTTCTCTATCGAACAAGCAGATCTTAAAGTGTCAAACAAAAATACCCAAGTTAGGGGCCGTGTCTTTTTTTGTTGTGATTTTGTGTACCAGGGTCGATCCTTTGAACAAACATGGTGAGGTTTGCATGCTTTGTTGAACTTTTTTGTTTTCTTCCCTGAGGAGTTCTATTATTTGTTTTCTTTTTCTGAGCGAATGGGTTATGCATACTGTGTACAGGTGTTGGGGTATAAATAGGGTCTTTATTTGGTGAGTCTGATGGGTCATTGGTCACCATCCTAGCAATGCAAATTGTTCGTATGTAAGCCCTTCGTCAGACACTTAAAGAGGACTCAAATAAAGTGTTCTTTTGACACAGAATTGACATCCTTTGTACAGTTGCTTTGGGAATGTTTATTATTGTGATTTTTTGACAATTTTAAACTTATACATGAAATGTTCATTATACCCTCAGCACATTGGCTTCATGTACAACATCATATTAGATGAAGCTTTTACTTTAAAATCTTCTCCCTAAATGTGGTAATTATATAAATACTAACTTATTTTAAATGTAGTCTAAAGACCTTCTGAACTTGAAGAGCAGTCAGGTTGGTGCCATAAAGACCCATGGCTCCAAGGTTTCTGAAGAACAGTCCCTAGTGTGACACTAAGGTGTATGTGAGTCATTTGTGAAAATTGTGTAATGGTCGTGCATAGAACATCACGGTCCAGATAAAAAGTCCATTTTTGAGATGAAAGCCATGTTCTTATCTGATGTTTTACCCGGTCTATTTGCATTTTGACAGGATTTGTTTTGAATTTTGATAAGCTTGTCAGAGCATTTGTATTGAACATGTGAATGTCATGACAGACTGAATGAGATTGTCTGATTAAAGTAAGAGGATTTCATATAGGACATAAATCAACTCTTTTTGAAAGGAATCAAATATGAAATGTGTGCTTTTTCACATGAACATTAAGGTGCCATTCAATGTGGCTGTGTCAGACCATAAGTGGGTCAGATTACATTAAAGCTTTAAAGTAGATCAGCTTTTAAATTTATCCTTAAATGAAAACAAATTCATGAAAACCAACATTCAGTTTTGGTAATTTTAAAAAATATCATATTAACCCTTTCCATGCTAAATTTCTTAATTGGATGGGGTCCTATCATGCTTGCTGATTATTGACTGCATAGCGAACAGGTCTGGCCGGCGAGGTTATAAACATTTTTTGTGCTCAACTCGAGTTTGTGCTCAAAGTTTCATTTTACTAGTCAATTTGTTTTAATTGATATATATATATATAAAATAAGGAAACCAAGTTTCAGTCTCAAACTGAGTTGAGCTGAAAAAAGTTTATAACCTCGGGGCCTGATCTTGGTCTGCACAGGTTGATTTGAGGAAGAAACAATTAGTACCCATAGCATTGTAAGGATTACTTTTTTTTCTTCAATCAAAACTTGTCATCAATTTTTTCCTTTTTTTTTTTTTTTGATTAATTGTTGTTTACATAAGTTAATTAATGAGAGGATTTATATAATCAACCTTAAGTGAAATTAATTTTATGTTTTACATATAGAATTATTGAAAAGCAGGGCCACATGTTAATAAAATTTACGTTTTGGATTCATATATGCATCCACAATGAAATTTTGTTTATGGTTTGCTGGTATCCAATATATTCAAGCTGATCAAAGTTATAATGATAATAGATTTTTATAAATGCTCGCTGTAAACATGATCAGAAAATTGAATAGTTTAGTCATGAAATGCAATGGTTCTTTGTTTGGCTGATCATGAATGAAATGCATATACAGTCATTATAAATTTGGCGATAATCACACTTATCTGAGTATTGAACTATTCAAAGGATGAACAGGTAGCTGTATTACTTTGTCATGCTTTTCTTTTATTTTGTGTTTAAAATGAAATTACAGAGGATTTATCTAAGGTTGGTTTATCTGCAGTTTATATTCAAACCAGGATCATTATTTTGCTTTATCGGTTCATAAATTCATGTTTTGAATATGTCACATTTACGTAATAACTGTTTATAATCAAATGTTTAACTGCACTCTCAGTGGCAAATTCCATGATGAAATTTGTATTACTACCGTGTAGGTCCAAATGCACAAATAGAAAAATAGATAATCTGATATTGCCTATAAAATTTAAATTATATCCGATTAACTTAAAACTGAATCCCAGATTTAAATTGAGTGTTTTCAGTGCATCAGTTGTAAGTCCTCTTATAATGTCAATTGTGGCAATATTTATTAGAAAACAAAGTGACATTAACAATAACTGTACCTTTTGCAATAAATTTGTCAATATTTAAAAAAAGACATCAAGACTTTCAAAAGTTACTAAAGACATAACTGTTTGATTATCCTATTAAGTCATTTATTTTTCAATGTTAGGTTAGGGTGTTAAATGCTTGATAAAGATCTCCTAGGCAAAACAAGTTGTTAACCCTGGACTTAACTTTTCATATAGACCAGTAGTCTGTACTGAAGGAAATGACATCATGGCACTTGAAAAGTAAGCTTATCCAATTTTAGAAGTTCAATAATCCAAAATTAATGGCTAAAGATTTTAATTCCTTTTAAAGTACCAGTTGAGTCGGTATATATCCATTGAACTTTGACCGTTTCCATTTATGAGAGCAGGAAATGAGGCGACATTTGATACAATATACATTTATGTTTGGTATTAACTTTGTCTTGTGCTTTGAACATTATGGTTTCTCTGATACTTAACAGAAATTGAATTTCCACAAAGAATGATTATAAAGGTCTCTTGAAATCATTAAGACGGACTGTCCAGGTTTGAAATGTAATAAGTAGAATGTCAGTCACAAGTAAAAGTAATGTGGTTCTGTAATACCACAGTATGGTCTTGTTTGATAAAACAACATTAGCTCAATATATCTCAGTATCTCCGTTTGGGTCTCATAACAAATTGGTTTGTATTTCAGCTGTAGTGACTGTACATATGACTACTGAAGGATTTCAATGCAAAACTGGCCATGGTGTTTTGAAAATAGAATTGAAGCACTGAGTTTAGTGAAATTGTTAAAATCTTTAACTTTAGTATAATACAAGTGAATGATTTGAAATGATCTGTCCCTGTTAATGGCTTTTGCCTGAAGGTAAGTGAAGGTGTGGGAGAGATATCATCAATCTCATCAGTTTCTGTTCAAGCTCCATTAGATTTGTTGACACTTTCATCTTCTGGTTACACCTACGTGTGACCTTAAATACCCCATGTAGGATTTCAGCTGTGTCACCCCATTGCATACTGGGATTGTGTTGACCCCAGACATATTTGACAGGCCGAGAAACAATATTTATATTCTTTATAAATAATTCTTTTGTTTTTGGGTCATTGCTTTCCAATATATCTAGAGCTATAAAGATTACCTAAAATTTGAAAATTAAAATCTAATAGTTTACCAATTGCAAACAAATGTTTGTTTTAAATCCTTTTTAAAGGGGCCTTTCAGGCTTTCATTTTTCGCTGTAGTTGTTCCCTTGATCAATATTTATGCATGGTAATGTTGGTAAGCATTATCAGTTAAGGGTCCAATATAAATAGGATGTCATTTCATATTGAGTTCATGAAAAGTTATTAAATGAGCCTCTGGTGAGCTAAATAATAACATTTTTATGAATGAGTTTGGTAAAAGTTGGCATGTAATGGCAGTCATGTCAGATTTTCTTTATCATATGACCTAAACTCAGAAAACTGCCTTTATATAGCAACAAAACTATTAAATAACTGTGGGATACCAGACTTTAAATGTCTCTAGACTATTTGAAATCTTACACCAAGAAAATAGTTCCAAGACAATTAATAGCTGAAAATAACGATTAAATGTTTGTATTCTCATACATTTTCAACATATCAATGTATATAGAATCATTATAAGTATCTAGACAGAAATTCAGGAGAATTAATTCTGTATCAAAGTCATATTTAAATGATAAAAAATGCTTTGACTTTATAAATTTGGTCAGTACTAGTGTCTGCTTGTATTTATTGACTCTCTTGGTGTTGTAATATAGTATCACATGTCTGAGGATACTTATGATAGTGACATAATCTTAAATCTGTCGCAAGAAGACAATATTCATAGGATTGAAAATCCCAGCAGGAATAAAACCCAAAACTGAGTAGTAAATCCCCAGTAAACAATAACCAGAACATGATCTGTATCAGCGATTACCCCTGTCCAGTTATTACATATATGGCAGTGATTACTTGGGGCTGGATTAGGTCAGTAGGGTCAGTGAATCAACATTTACCACCTGGACACAAGTTATTAGATTTTAAAATATTAAGAGTCATGTTGACTTGAGTTGTGTGTCACCAGAGTCTTCCTCTGGTTGTCATATTTTACCTTCAAGTGATAACGACTGGCAGTTTTATCAGGTGGGGCAGGCAAGTCTGCCCAAGGTCTAGATACTGGCTGAGGGCCCATACTTGTTTTTATGATATTGTTGCTAGTTTACAAATTTCAAATACAATCAGTTTAATGTTGTGACTTAAATTGTCTGTATTGAATTTGCTGGTTTGACTGTTCATGCATGTACTAGACGCTTGTTTTCTGTTATTGTCTAAAGTCAAAACTGGGACTTAGCATGTGGCAATATGTCTATAAAAAGGAGATTTTATGTTTTAAATGTTTTATTTTAAGGTGATTTTGTCAGTTTCTCCAGATTAAGCTCAACTAATTTATGCAGTTTACTATGTAATAGTAAAATGTCATGCAAAGTTTATTCTTTCAGAAGTTGGTCTAAGATAAACATTTTTGGAAGAATATTGATTTCTATTTCCATCCATCTTCAGTTCAGTGGGGCTCCAAGTTGCTGTCAGTGATTGCTGACTTGGCCTTGAAATTCTCCCTGAATACGAGATTCCTTGCTATTCTGTCAAATGAGATTCATTTTTCTTGATTAGAGCAGACTGTTAACCAAAAAAATCCTTCGACATTTTGGACAAGATTTAATGCTCAGCAGCCAGTTAAATTGGCTCTTAATCGACATCATAGCATCCGATATCAGAAAAATGAGTTAGTGCAATACCTTTTAAAATTCTGTCTGTAGTTGAAAGTGAAATGATTCAAATTTCTGCCACTATCTGTTTTGGCATAACTTTGAAAATATTTTAAGCAACAGCTCAGTACAGCAGAGTATCTTAAAAATGAAAAACTCGCCATATAATTATATGTACCATTGCTGCAGATTAAGTTCCACAACTTGATCAATGTTATATATACAATAGAGAATCCATTATGATGGTGGTTATGACACACCAGTAGGTAACAATTTGATCAAATGGTTGTAAAAGTGCAGTTAAACTGTCTACTTAGGATGCAGATGTCAGGGCTGGCCATGGTTTGACAATGGCTGACAGCCTTAATGCCCTTGTATAAATGTGACATGGAATATCTCACACTTTGTCTGTGTCAAAGGGGTTGCTATTGTCCATTGTTGAAAAATGACCATTGCAGCCTCACCCAGTCACCTGGTCAAATTTTTCTCACTAGCGGTCACACACTGGTCAGAGAAATAGCTGACCATCAGTTTGAGGTGACCAGTACAATCAACCATAGCATCATGTGACACGTGACTGAAAGAGGCTGGTCACACATGGCATTGTGGACTCAGGTAAACTGTCCTTGTGTTCCACATATCTTGGCTACACCTTTGTCTCAGTAGGAGCAGCAGCCACTTAAAACCTGGGCTTTGTTCCCACCGTGGCATTCGGCTGACAAAATTAATGTGGAAACAATTTTCTGGTCCCAGGAACACAGGCTCTTTCAGTTTAAATGTACCATACTATTGTTTTCAGTTTGTATAGTGTTTTCAAAATATTGTCATTATACAATTTTTTTTTTCTCCACCTTAGTACCTGCGTGAATATTTTTAAGCTTATTCTCATGCTTGTACATACTTATTTTTATTTCACACTTCACCTGTAATAAAGCCAAATCTGTACAGGATTATTTGTCATGAATATTTATACCGTGGGCGATTTGTGAAAGATTCATGATGTATTCATTAAGAAAAAGAATGAGATAGATCAGATATGTATGCATTTAGCCATGAGATGAACACTCCTCTGTTTGAAAGAATGTCTGTGTAAACCTTTCAGATATTTTTGTTGACCTGTTCAGTTGATCTACCTGTGCAAAGGAACTCAAATATGTTTGTTTTGATTGGTCATGGCCACATTAATATTGATATAAAGCTTCATTTATTGGTTGTAAAAGACTATGGCCTTTTTAATGTACATCAATTCCAATGTTGTTTTTTTTAAACTTTTCACTTGCTTAAAAACTTATCTCTTGTCTTTTATTTATTTTGTGTCAGAGTTTGTCATGATTGCATAATTTACTGAAAAAGCATGTTCCAATTTAAATATGAATGGAAGTTGGTTTTCAGTAAATCAGCTAATGGGTTGTTTATGAGTTTATAATGCAATTTCAGTAATTTCCGTTTGTTTTGGCAGTTTTATATCTTATTCTGTAAAAACCTGGTCAAACTGAATATAATATAAAAAGTCTGAATATTTCCTGTCCTATTTTTGTCACGCTGTAAAGTGTACACCAGTTAGTGCAGGATTGAATATTTGCACAAGTTGCTTTTATGATCAGAAAGTGCTAACAGCATGGTCTCTCACCCCTTGGGTTGCCTGGTTACCGTGGTGACCAGTTATCTGCAGTTTTAAGTGTGATTGTGAGGGTTAAGCCTTCCTGTCAGTGTGAATGTAGTTTATGGATATTAGGTACTGCCACTTGTCATGAAAAAAAAATGTGACAGGACATGAAAAGAAAGGAGGAAGAGTTTCAGTCAAAACCTGAATATATTTTTTTTTATGTTTTTTCTACCTTGAACTAGTGAACACTGTACCATAACAGCATACTTAAAAAATGAATCATAGAGCAGTTCATGTATAAATTGCATTTTCTGTGTGATTACAAAGTATCTTATTTAGCATAAGATAATTATAAGAGGAATTAATCATTTTGTATCTGTATTACTTTTAACTCCTATAATCATGTATAGTTTATTGTAAGTAACATGTATATAAAATAAAAAGATACACATAATTTGTGTTGTTTATTTTTACAAAGCATATTGCCAGTTTGTATCAGTCTGAGGTATTATTACTTTTTACCAGTCGTCAGGTTGATTCATATACATATCTAAAGTAATAAATTTACATTCTCTGTTACTCTGTATGGTTTTTACTTTGAAAGAAGGACTCCATTTGAAAGTTTCACTTGGATTTATTACTACATGTAATTGAAAAGGATCTTTGCCCTAAAACAGTCATTCAAAGCAATTGCAACCGTTATAAAATTCTGTCATTTAAAATATGTAGCTTCCTTCTAGGTACCACTGGGCCCCTATAGATGTTTCTTAATAAACATGTAGATTCAACTGACCAATTATAATGCAATCATCAGTAGTAACTGAAACCAGAATTGCCTTCACAAGGAATGATACATACAGGATTTCA
>CM037779.1:49877444-49927444 GCA_021229015.1 Solen grandis | reverse complement strand
CTGAAGTAATGAATGATTGAAGAGCGTGACCATGTAATGTCCCCAGTAATTCTAGTCTTGCTGGCGATTATCGGATCAGAACAAGAAAATGTCGAGGGAAACCTAATGCCTTCAAACTGCAAATAAAGGCAACATTTTACGTATAGTTTCTTTCATATTTTTTAACTTATGAATATTCTCAACAGGAACAAAATGTATATATTATACAAAGGTAGTGTTGGATGACTATGTCTCTGAAGATGATCAGTTTGATCTCCATTAACGGCCAGAATTTTCAAGACCTTCCCAGACATGAAGTACTGGTAGAACCAGTAACCATAGTTACAGAAGGATTAGTATGATTTAGACAGACGTGTTACCCATCCATACTCAGTATAAAATAATTAAGTTTTAACATTTCGTAAAATATCAAATATCTACTGTTGTATATTTAGAGTACATTATAAATCACATGTATCAAATACATTATTCATTTAAAACTTCAAATTCATTATATACATTTAAAACTTGTTTTTTATTTTGCCTGCATGTTATTTGATTTTACCACATGCTGGTACCTTTGTATATATAAACTTAACAATATCTGCTCTAACTTTAGCAGCCAGTGAAAGGAAAATCTCAGAGGACTAAAAACATATTATTACCAGACATGACAATCAAACTACAAGAGGCCTAGCTAGATGCTCTAAAAACATGAAGATTTTCCCTACTGCTTAAAATCTATATCTATTCAATGCTTTGCACCATTTTTATATATCAGACTTCACTTCATCCCAATGTTATTTCAAAACAAGTTGTACACTAAACACCCTGTGATATTAACATGAAGCTAGCCATGTGATACATTGTGGTATTAGATGTGGGTTTATATCAATTGAAATGATAAATACAGAACATCACCAAATTGTGAACTGGTGTCAAACTCACCTTCTTGGTCTGTAAAATTGAAACAAACAAATATCAACTTTCATTTCATGCCAAAACTCTATGAGAAGAATTATATTCAGATTATTAATATGATCCTCATAATATTGTTTGATTGTCCATCTGAAAACATTATAGTTTTCTTTGAAATTACAATCATTACCATGTCAGTTTTAAAACCTCTCTTACGGCAAAGTTAAGAAAGCTTAGGAGCCTAGACACGTAAAGCAGAATGTTGGAATAGCAGCAGCAGAGGTATAGTAATCAGCTCTGGAATCAATTCCTCTTGGGCTTATATTTTGTAGCAATAATTACTCCTGGAATTATGTAGCAACATGGTTTTTGAGTTACCGCATGAAAGTTACCCTTGACCTGCAGAGTACAATACAGAATCTGCTTCCTGGTAACTTGCAGGCTGATCAGGCTTCAAACATGATGCATACATAAGTAGTACCTTTGAAATTACAGGAAGAAACACTGATATTTATTTCAGAATGAGAACTGCCTTAAAATGGATCAGAAATGTTCTGGCATAAGCTGTAGGCCTGGGTTTGTCAAGTAGACAACAATTACTGAACGTTCTGAGATTGACATCAATACAAGCTTCATAGTATACCTCTACTATAATTATTTCTAGACATATAGCTTGTAATGGCCCTTAAGCAGTAATCACAATCCTGTCTTTCTACAGGTCAGTCTGACTGGAACATGATTCACATGACCAGCCAGCAAGCTTAGTCTAACAATGTACCGTAACTAGAATATGTTACAGAGATGTTATGGTAGACTGACATTTCACACAAAGTATTATTGCCTTCGAAAATAAACTTTTGAGACAAAAGAGAATGGCAGCCCTTGCCTGTTTATATATACACACATATTTGGTTCTCAGGAAAGGTCATAAATAAAGGTCAAGGTCAGAAGCCTGCTTTTGTCAGTTAGAAATTCCAATACTTGTTTTGGAAATGCCTGAATATGAATAGAACTTATTAAATCCAGGGATATAGGAAAAAAAAGTCCATTTAAGAGCTGGCAACAGAACCACCATTAGTTAATAAAGAGCCACCTTAACTATTTAACACCCTATAATGCACTTACAATATATCTACATGTATGCAGTCAGGTTTAGCACTTAAATGCATCATTAATTTTTAATGCATTTCATTCAGTAAACAATTTCCTTACCCTTATACCAAATAGATAAGGCAAAAGCAGAAACTGTGATACATGTCTTCATAAAACTTAATTTGAAGATTGCTGAAACTGACTGAGGATTCTTCCCTGACTACAAGTATTTGTTATTTGCAGTTAGGCTAAGTTTTTGAGTCAGGCTATCTTCAGAAAGATGTTTAATGAAATATGTGTTTTCAGCTGAAATCTTGAAACCTTGCTTGTCAGATTTATTGTAATTTTGTTTTCTGTTATTTAAATTCTACCAAACATCAATGTTTTGTTTCTTGTTTGATAAGTCCTAATATTGTCAAGACACAAAATTTCTTGCCTTTAACATATTAAGTGTTGTAAAACTTTAAAATTTCAGCAAGATGTTTGTAGTCTAAGACAAACTGAAAAGTCAAGCAATAGTTTTGCAGAACAACTTCTAAAATAAATTTTTAAAAACGTTAAGTTTCTCATGACCAAGATCTACATGCCATAAAATATACACACCCGTCTCGGTAAATCCAATTCTGTTGTCTTGACAGTCTCTTCGTCGAGCATGACTGGCCAGCATTTGAACATCCGGGAACCAGTGAGGCCGTCCTTCCGGTAAGTGTCAGCACTCCGGATGACGCGGGTCGGGTTAAGTTGACAGAAGACATATTGGTCCTGGATACACTGGGGGCGGTTGGTGGGCAGGAACATGTGACTGGTGTAGCCATGGCGAGCCTCGTGGTGTTCCGATACAGCTGTGAACTGCTTCAGGTCACCCTCCGCTGTAAAGAGAAAGGAGTGATTTTGCTATTACTGTTAAATGAAATGGTCAAAGTGGCTAAGACTCATTTTCACACTTCCCTTAACCCTTTACTTCATACATTGAGGCGTTTTATCCCTTGGTAAAATCAGAGCTGACCCAGGGTAGATGGTTTTTGGGAGCTGTCTGATCTGGGTCTGCTCTGTTTTCCAGTCATATCTAGCCTTTCAATGGTTTGCTCTGTGGTAACTGTCAGGGTGTTACAGGATAATTGTGCCGAGCTACTGTACTGTACTGTAGGCTCACTAGGGAAATTGTTTGAACATTGTGTGCATTACCAGGTTAATTTATTTCCTTTAAAAAAATAAAGAAACTGAACTTGAAATGTCTTCAAATGGCCTACAACAAGCTAACAGTTTGATTGATCTTCCAATTTTCTATTAATAAATAGCTCTTCTGTTCCAAACCTAAAGGCATAATCAGACTGAAAATGAATTTCAGACTAATCCGGTTTTATGCTGGTCTCATTATTTCAATTTTGCTCAAGCTGCAAGTCAGAAATTAAAAGAAACTTTGGCAATCTTTAAATGGAATGATAAGTTCTTTAAATTATTTGCTGGTTTGTTTGTTGGGTTTAACATCCCACCGACAGTAATTTCAGTCATTTGGAGACGATGTCTACTTGAGACAGATATAGTGCTGCCACACTGCAGTATCACGTCGTAGACATGTGGCATGATACCACACCCAGTCACATTATCCTGACACGGGGCCAACCAGTCCTGCAATTATCCTTATATGCTGAGCGCCAAGCAAGGGTGCTATTAAAATACCATTTTTTATGACTTTGGTATGTCGCGGCTGGGGATCAAACCCTTGACTTCCCGCACCCGAGGCGGACGCTTTTATTTTATTATAGAAATCTGATGCATGAGGCATATACATGTAAGCCCCCAAATAAATAGTTCCATTTTTTAAGTCTCCCGACCAACCCTCTTTTTTAACGACCCACCCTAAAGGTTTTTTTTACCCTTCTGCCTTTAATAAAATCTTCCCTCATTTTCTACCTTTTGTTTCATGTAAAAAAAATCCCGACCTTCCAACCCTTTTTTTTTTCTTTGCTGGAGAGCAGAAATGGAAGGCTTAAATGGAAATATCAATACTTGGACCGTGTGCCATTGCATACAAATGACTAATACTTTTGAATGTAAAAACCATATTTATGAAAATTATTAAAGAAATTTGAATAATCTTGTTCATGTCCGTCCCAATATTAAAACAATATACATCATTGGAGCAAAAGAATTTGCATATTTGCATGACCTTTTACAAATCAAGTACTTTATACTTTACCATTAATTCTCACGCATACTTTCAATTGATTCTCAATACAGTATCTTTCTGACAGATTTTCCAGTGTGTAACAGACCACAAGATACTTAGGAACAATCAAGTGAGAAACCCAGAGATACTTAACCTCTAACAATCTCTGATTTCATGCACGGAAACGAAAAAGCTGTCAGGAAAACTGTACTTCATGTCTAGCAGTGTTCATGGAATCAATAAAATGTGTTCAAAATTAACTTTCACGTTTATGTATTTGTCAATCACTGTGTGATATAAGTGGTCACTAAGCCATTCTCGCTGTCAGTTATATATTCTAAGGCTTTCTTGATTCACAAGAATAAAAAATTTAAACCAGGTTAAAAGTTTGGTTCAGTTTATTAGAAAGCCAAGGATATGGAAATTCTAACAAACAAAATTTCTTTATTACACCGGTACTTTAAAGTTAGAATCTTTCATCTTCCAGAAAATGCAAGAAATTCATTATTTTTGAGAGGCTGCACAAGTTGCCATTGCTTTGAGTGAACTTATTTGTGTCTTTCAAATATCAAATGTAGCATAAGAATCTGCCAGACATTGAAATATCAGAAACAGTCTTCTTGGGGTAAAAACACTCAAGTTTAGATTAATTAATTTGTTTAATTTTTTGACAACTTTTCAACATATTTCACAAATGACAGACATCCTTGCACAGTACAGCATTTCAAGCTTTGGCAGCACTTGACAGATTTCTCTTTTCATTCAATCTCCACCATCCAGATATTCCATATCATACTAATTATATTGATAAAAGTCAGATCCAACAGTAAAGCAAGTCTCTGAACAGGTTAAACAGTCAGTTTACTTTCTAATTATCTAAGTAGCAACCAGCTGTACAAAAATATGATCAGCTTAGAATTTTACAGGTTGATATGAATTAATTATTCTAACATCTAGGTGAAATATTATGATCCTATAAGAAAGCTCTCATAAAGTAGAAGGGTAAAAATACTTAACATCATTTTGAACCATGAATAATAATTCATACATACAAATTTATGATTAGAACATTTATTTACTGAACTTAAATTGGTATATGAACGAATATTTTTTTTCTTTGTCATGCAAACTGTATAGAATCTGAGCAAACACAGGAGATCCTTATCAGACAGTCCCTGGATTCGCTCTATTTGCTAAGCATCAAAACATCAGAC
Source organism: Solen grandis (assembly GCA_021229015.1). Lineage (NCBI taxonomy): Eukaryota > Metazoa > Mollusca > Bivalvia > Adapedonta > Solenidae > Solen > Solen grandis. Next base: position 49,922,071 of record CM037779.1, on the reverse strand, counting down.
AGTCCCTGGATTCGCGCTATTTGCTAAGCATCAAAACATTTAAAGGTGAACAATTCTGCATCAAGTTTCATAGAATTCCATCAATACAACTGAATGTTTGATCATTAAAGTACAAACACATGGTCATTAAAGATCGTCCTGACAACATAAACACAAGATAAGCATCTTTATCTTGGACAATTAAGCTACTAAAACAATAGCTAAATAGCAAAAGTTGAAGAGCAAAACACAGCAATAATTAAATATTGATACTTCTAGATTTCAAATGCAAATCAATACATTAAGTCAATAAGGTTCAGACGATTGATTCAAAATCAATGTACCCCTGTAATAACAATGATATCCACTCTCCTGTGAGTCTGTCAAAAGACTCACTCAAAGGACCAACTACATGTTCTTGTCAAGCTGAATAGATTGAAGTCAGTGCCAAGAAAAAAATATTCCTTATTAAACTGAACTGAATGCATGAGTAAAATTTTATCAGTGAAAAGTGAAAACTGGGGATCGAAGGTCTAGAGTCAAATTAAGTTTGGATGCCTTAAATTGACTCAATTAGGCAGGTGTCAGTGATTACATTATGTATGGGGATTATTACATCATTAGTTCAGCAATGAGCTTAATTATAAACAAATCTAAGTAAGATTTCTAAAGTAACTATAACTTATCATTATCAGTAAATAATGTGAAAATCATCCATGCAGAAAATTTGGCATATTATCCTCATACAGGCTGTGACTTCGATTAAATCTTCAATTATGAGAATTTTACTGTAGGCCCAGCCTCTCAGGTTCTAAGTTGATATAAACATTTCATACTGAAAGTTTAGAATGTGTGCATGTGCATGACCTATACAAAATCTAATTTCTTCGTGGTACAAGTAATTTTGTGAGCAATCAATTTTTTGTGTACATGATTATATATATCTCAATATTACAACCCCACACCTTAAGAGATCTCAAGAACCAAGTGTGTAATGTTCATGTCATCCAAAATTCCCATGAAAAAAAAATCATTGCTGATATAATTATCTTATTACTATATCAACTGTAAGAAATTAATTGACACAAAATAAGATAATGCTGTCATGTAACTTATCCTGGTGGGGTATTGACACAAAGCCACAAAGTAGGGCATGTTTGCTAAGGTGAACCTATTTCCTGTTTATTCTGGTTCCCAGTGGGACCATTCATTTCCCATCATGTCATTCAAACTTCCTGTCTAAACACCAGTGCAAAAGTGATAAATGCTTTGTCAACAACCAAGATCTCTCAATAGTTGCCCCTTCCTTTCATAAAACAAAAAAATCTTATCAATTAGAAACCATGGTGAAGTCAGAACATTGGAATTCAAATACAGCAATTATCAATCATCAGCTATCAATTATACTGTCATTTTGTTATAATATTTAAATATGACTAAAAATCAATGGATACTAGCTGTACAGTAATCTATTCACCTGTATTTTCATCAAAATTATTAATTAATGCATTCCCATACTGTTTAGTAAAAGATGCATGCCCAAGTTTCTGTGACCCTACCTCTCCGTAAGGGGTATGTGTAAACATAAAAGGTTAGCTGATATACTTAACATAATACAAAGCTAAGGGCTAAAATGCTTGTCATATTTGTGATTTTCCCACCATAACTTTATCAACTTCAACAATGACTGTCCACAACAACCAAGTGCAGTGTACAAATCCAAATATCAAATCACAGTCCATGCGCAAAATGGCTTTGGAGATTGATTGTTGAGCACTAAATTCAATCTGTTGCCATTTGTATTTAATGTCAGTTTTACACCTTGTTCAGAGCACCAAATCTAAATTTCATTAGCTGAAACTGAATCCGGTAATCCTTTTGCGGAATAAACAGCCCAAAACAGCTCCCCTGAATTTCTAAGTATCATTAGCACAAAGTGACAAAACCATGTCTTAAGTTACAATTACCAGATAGGATGTCACTATTCCATGAAGCACCCCCCAAAACTATCTGTAAACCACAGGGACATTAAATTCAACACCACAGTCTGACCTTTAAATTGCGATTAATAGCTGGTGAAAAACTGTCAATGCGTACAACATAATCCACTTTAATACCCATTTAAACCTAAAGAACACATTTATGTTAAACTGTCTTTAAAAGAACATCAATGTCATCATCAGGTTTCACCTATCACATAAAATACCAGTATCATCTTCATTAATGTGAACATTTTCTGAGCAAAACTGGTTTAATTAAAACATACACAACATTAATCTCCCAACCCTTAATATGTTCTTTAATTCCCTAGAGTCATTATATATGTCAGGCTGGATAGAATTATTCTGGATTAAGAAGCCTGGAAAGTTTTTACCCCTGTTACTTTGTATCATGATCAGAAGCTTTGAAGGAAGATCAAGTATATGTTTCAACATCATTAATATGTATCACCTTACAACACGTGTACTCCAAGTCCCCATCTTTCTATTCAAAAAAGTTGTAGTTAAACAAATCAAAACTTCTGCTATATAAGGCTATATGATACATTAAAACACTTGTCTACTTTCTTGAACCATTTTAGGTAAGTTTTGATTGATTGGTATAGTTGTTCTGACAGAAATTTATCTAAGAACATATAAACAGGTATTTTTTCTGGATCTGGACTTGTACGTGTAAGACAACTCAATGATCAGTGCATGCATAAAAAGTATTTTATTTTCTGCAAAGCCTGACAATGACTGATGAATAAAATCAATTATATATTCATCAGTTACATTTATGTTACAATATCCAGCAATCATAAATGTGCTTTGTATCTAATGTGACTTTAAAATTGAATACAATATCATATCAAAGAACAATGTTATTATTTATCCAACAGTCTAACACAACATTATCAATTGTGAAAGCAGCAGAAAAATAAAATACTCATACATAGTCTGAACCCTTTTTATAACCTTATGAATAATGTGCATATGTAAATGAAGACATGATGAATATTTAAATTAACTGAAAAAAAGGAGATGTCTGATCTGTTTGGAAAGACATTTCTTTATGTGCTAAAGGGTTAATCGTAAAAAATAACTTTCACTTTCAATAAAACAAACTGAAATTTAATGAGCCACAAGACCCAGTATGTCAACTGTCTGACATAAGAAAAGCTCTCCGGTTCAGCCATAGCCACTTAATAATTGTTCAACATTAGAAACACAAAGAAGAGATCACCCCGTAATTTGCCGACATTGTTTGACATGACAAATAGTTGATATCTACACCTGACTTCATGCACATATCTGTAATAACCTGGAACTGAATATGATAAGATTTTGCAACATTTGTAATCTTTTGCCAGCAATGTGACTGTATTAGACAATATATGACATAAGCTTTTTTTGTGACTAAAATAACGGTATGTGTTTACTTGATAATGCTGACCATCATGTATGGGTATGATTATTGTGTCAATTGAAATAAAGCTAGTAACCTGCAATATATGTAATTTGTGAAAACAATTAATTCAGTTCTTGTTTGCAAAACACCATGTAATTTGCAATCTGAGCAAATGAAAAATATTAGTCTGACCTAGAAAAGTTTCTCATAGAAACCTTCCATTTAAAATACATACAATTTCGTATACATCTGCCATTAATCTTAATACAAATGTATGCTAGAAATTATAAAGGTAAAACAAAAATAAGGTCACCTTCTACCCTCATCATGTCTTTTAGATTTAATCATGACTGTGAAGTAAAAGCACCAAGACAGAAAATAAAGCTAATTTCAACTGTTTGAATTATAAGCTCCCTTGTAAAAGTATTCATGGCATCACAAAATTGTCCGATAAGGTCCATGTTCAAATTCTTACTGTACTATTTCAGGCTAAGAAATCATAAATAATTGAGCAACTTGTCAAATATTTCACACAGATGGCATTCTTTGGCTCTATTTTCAAATATCAAAGAGTTGCTATTTTGTTCCATTAAAGCAAACAAAATGAAATGTAAAATGGCAAAAGTCAAAAGAAACAATCACACTAAAGGATTGTAACATATCATTGTGTTGAAATACACACAATCTGAGCTCCCAATTGCACACAAAAAAGACTACCAAACAAACAAAGGTGAGAATATATTATCATTACATTTTAACCTGTCAATAACACGGATAAATTTTACTTCAAAATTCTGCCAATAACTTTTTATCCATTTTTTGTCATCTTCCCTTTGAAAGCATAAAAAGTAAACTTGAACAATTTGGAAAACTTATTAATAGAATGATTTTTATTTCAAACAGAAAAAGTAATGAGCAGTCCGATTCTTGACATAAAAATGGACCAAGTCTTACCTTTACTCTAAATATATATACTGACGCCATATAAAAAGATAAAGGCAGACACACTCAATGCAAGTAAACTGGCAAAGTTAATGTTACATCTATTTAAATTGAAGATTGACACAGATAATTTCAAGGTTGGAAAAAAAAAGATGACAAAGGATGAGAGGGGCAAATAATGACACTTCAAAGCCGGACAATCTTGATAATACCCCAAAAGGCTTAGCGACAGCTGCTGCTTGAATTACAATAACACTTGGGGTGTAACGGCTGACATATTTGGTTACAAAAAAGTTGTTTATTTTGTATCAGTATCTGTTGACTTAATCTTTCTTCTTTACTTTGATACAAAAATGCTTTAAGCAAAATAAAGATACAATAGAGTATACTTTTTTGTCACTGATAAAAAACTTTAAAACTTGTGTACAACAGTTATGGATAATGTTTACTTCCTGAGCATTATAACTTGATGTCTGATTTTTTGCAACAGGTTTTAAATGTGAACATGCAGGTGTTTGCGGGCCAATGTTGGAAGTCGATATGAGGGTTTCATGCAGTTCAATGACAATCACCATACTTCAGATGTATGCATGCAAAAAGGCCATGAAATAATTCCATGACATCATTAGTTGAACATTCACCTTTATACTTTCAGGTCCTCTTCTAAATATTCAATTATAAAGAGTTATACGGTGTTAGACTGTAAATAGTTATTTTCTAGCAAAATATGATACCATACAACATGCATAATTGTATGTTTTGATAATCTCTACTGTTTTAGTAGAGTTACTTTATCACATGCTTTGTATAAAAATCTACATCTAATTAGTAGTTTCAGTCATCCATCTGTATAACTTAAGTGTTCATATAATTATATTTTATTTCCATATTTTGCCTTCTGATCAATCAGTCAAAGATTATTTACACAGTCCACAAATCAGTGACTTACAACGTTAACTATTGTGTTTGTTAAGTATAACAAAATAAATATCAGATGAACATAGAATGCAAATCCTTAAAACTTAAAAATCATGTCCACCAAAGAATTGGTGAAGTAATAATAAGTTCTCGGTTATCTTTCAATCAATTCGTTATCATGCTAAATGGGGAATCAGTGATATTCATATGTCATATGTATATATATCAGTAAATATAAATATATTGTAACATGATTAACAGTCTGAAATTGATATTTTATGCATGTATCTTAAGTAAACATCAGTATCAAACATTTAGCCAAGATTGTCAAACACATCACGTCACGAATTATTAACGTCATATTTCTATACTCAGAATATATATCATATAAATGCACAGCTGCATGGATTTCTAAACCTGAACTTCAGTTCAGATTTCAAAACAGTGCTATAGAAATATATCGAATCAGACTAGATTAAAATATATACAAAACAGTGAAACATGATACAATAGCACAAAATTGTTAAATCATACAATTATGTACGAAATTACATTTTAGCACATTCCTTAGAACTCATTCACACAGTGATGGAAGACCACAAGTGTCAAAATACCCATATGCCCTCTTCATGAACCCAAGCATGTCACCAAATGCTTAATTATCATAACACATACAGAAAAAATATACAACAGACGCATTGTGCTGGTCGTTATTTTCAGGGCCAGAATTACAACCTCACGTAAGGTAAATTACAAAAATGTCCGATTTGAGTGTTACTACGAACTACAAGGCGTCTCATGCACCAATGGGCAGACCAATCTACATCTGAATGATGTCAGCCCTTTATATCACTTGTAAAGTGTTTACTAAAATCATAAAACTAGCCATAAAAAGTAGATGTTAAACAACTTGGACCATTTTCCCAGGGGTTTATCACAGGGGTTCTCTACATTTCTGGTTACCAATAAAAGCAAACTAAAAGGTACTGTCACATTAATTACAAAGGACTTCTTAGATAACAGTATGTTTGGGCATATAATGACATATGGTACAACCACTTATTACAAGGACATATTGTATGTTAAGTTTGACCTATTGTATTGCAACACTATCATTAAGTTTTTTGCCTTGATCTCCCTAAATTAAGGCTCATATAGTGATGTAAGCATTGTTCTGTTTATTTCGTTTTAAGATGTGTTCATTTCATTTTTAAATCAGTGGAAATCTGGAATTATGGAAATAATCAAGTTTTTTTGTATAAGAGGGCCAATTAATAATGGCCCTTTTTTTGCTCACTGCTGATACAAAGAGTTGTCACCCCTGACTATTAAAGCCATAAAAGATTATTGCCAAATACATTCAGTCTTCTAGCTCCATCAAGATACTTTATTGATGTGGATGACAGAATGTAAATAAACTGATATTGATAATTCAAGGACAATAACTCCAGATGTATTGCTTGATAGATTATAGCCTAAGAAAAATCAGGTTTGTTCAGGGAGTATAATTTACAAATTAATTGCAGACATTGCTATGGATTGCCTGATGATGGAAATCCAACTATCCTAAGAGCCTGTCCATTCCACTTGCTTGGGTGCCTGGACAGTGTATTGGTAAAGTACTGGACTCGCTTCTGACCAATGCACCCCATGTTCAGCTCCTGGTCACATATGTGAGAGGGTACAGTGGTCGCCCATCAAGACACATAGCTTTTCTCCAGGCTCTCCTGTGTCATCCCAGAATGATAACCACATTATGTCACTACCAGTGCCATCATGAGTGATTAATATAAGTTGTGATAACTTGTTTTGTAATTGATGTAAAATAAATAAAGACCACATGCTTAAATAATCTAGTCATTTGATGCTGCAGTTTTATCATCATATTTCTATCATAAATTTGCTGCCTTAAAAATTCAAACCATGAACCAGTAAGTCACAGAGACAGGTTGAGTTATTTACATCAGAAATACTGTCATTCTCATCCTCATATAAGGTTATAATTAAGCATAATTAAAGGCTTTGGAGATGCATTGTATAATTTACATTTTTGACAGAATGAGCTATTTCTAGCCATTCACAAGACATTATACTTCTTCAGTGTAGAAAACATGAACTGGCAAATCGCTGAGGAAGATTAGGCCTGCTGTGAATCCTCTATATATAAACACAGGAATAAAGTGGAAAACGTACAACCAATAATTGATGCTCTAGGTCACTTGGTGATCTATAGCGAACTGTCTCCATAACATAGCTGAAAATTGTTCCTTTCCTATCGATCTTGAGAGATTTTCATGATAATATATATGAAGGCATATAAAAATCTCTGTGGTCATTTACTTGACGTTGAGGGGTCAATCAATGTAATGTCAGTTTATTACCTTCATTTGCATTTTATTTACCATATGATACTGAGGAAAATATACCTGAACCAAAACTTTTATTTATTTTCCTTGTCACTGATAAAGAAAACCTTCAGATTTGTTGGTACATTCAGCTGTTTTTTTCCAGTTTTAAATTCGCATTTTATGATTGATTTTATCATTTCTGGCTTAGACATTAATTGTTCAAAATCATTTGCCCTTGGCAAAAAAAGCAACACACCAATCTATAGCCTAGAATCCTTAAGAACAGGAAAACAGACTTACAGCACCCATAATGCACCAGCTGGACAACGTCCAATTAAACATACTGGCACAGATGTTGTTGACCAGTCTAAAAAACACACAGTCTAATGCAATGAAATGAAGCCTAGTCTCGATCCAGAAATACATGAGCTCTTCCAGACCCTATTTGTATGTTGTATGACCTATCAAATCCCCAGGGAACCAAACAGTATTAATAATGCAGGAACCAGAAGGTGGTTCCAGGCTTGAAAGCTTCTGGAAACCATTTGTTGTCCAATGCCACTGACAGTACACCTATCTGTCAGCCTAACCTTACACTTCCTCGTGACAACTTATCCATCTAATTGAAAACTGTTTCTATATCTAGAATAACTTAAGATGAAGAATGACTTGGCTTATACACTGGTATTTATATTAATAAGCCATCTAAAACAATATTTAAAATACCTGAAAAATAACAATTTGTTATGGCAAAATGTAACAATTTGGTATACATGTTCATTTAATATTTGACATTTCATATGACTAAATTCATAAAGAGTAAGGAAATAAAACATAATTGGAAAATATGAGAAAACAAAATCTTTATCAGCAGATTTAGGTTTTCATTAAAAAATATAAACAACAGATAATTTTTCAAAAACAAAAGATTTGACCAGGGGCTCAGGGGGATTGACCTGACATCCAAATACCTGAAAAACAATTGATTTTCAAGGCATTTCAATAAACCAATTACTTCTGTCAGTAATCTGTTACTAATAAAAATCAGGATATGACAAACTATATATACAAAGCACTTGGAAAAATCATTCAAATTATCAAGTAATACGTCATCTGAGACCTACAGTTAAAATACTAATATAATAATGCTTCCTCATACAGTTCTAATGTGATAAACATGCACTGACAATTTGGCATTTCCTAATTCCCAAAAGAGTCTTTGATAAAGAATCTGGAAGATCTCTTATTTGTTTTAAACCTTATGAATATTCATGTACAAATTTATCAGTTAATGAATGAATATTTATTAACAGAACTTATAAAAGTGAATGAAATCACATTTTTTTCTTTGCCATAGGTCAACTGTATAGAAACGTCTGAGCTACAGTATTTAATGAGCAAACATATGAGACCCTGATCAGACAACTCCTATAGGAGCTGTCTGATTTGGGTCTGCTCAGTGTTTGCCTATGCTACAAAATGAGTCTGTATGAAGTAAAGGGTTATAATACTGTGGGTATATTAACTGTCACTGCATGGCCAGTGTATTAAACTTCCATTCTTGATCATTTTCTTAAGAATATAGAACAAGAAAATGTCAACAGAAAACTACTTTTTTGTCATATTTAAGATTATTAATAGTTGGCAACATAAAACAACAACTGATGACACAACAGCATGTAAAATATTTTTTAATCAAGATCTTGATTGATTTTGTTGCCTTTCCAAACTTCTCTTGACATCATTATACTTATTAATTTTTCTTCAATTTTGAAATCAATTCTTTAATGACAGCCAAATCAAAATAGAAAGTCATTCAAATAATTGACAAATGAAGTTGTCCCATAGATTACTACAAATAGTCATGAATACCTGTTCAGTGACACCTATGTTATTGATTAGGACAGGAAAGTGATGCTTTAATGTGATTTCTGCCACCACAAGCATGACCCGCCGCTCCTGTATATCATGATGACAACCCTCACAGTTTGTCCTGGTCTATAAATGATAAATGTCTACTAACAGCCCCATCAATCTTATCACATTACAAAAACAATCTCACATCATTTTATAACCAGCCAGTTAGGGTGGCTCATTATGATTTATTAAATGTAACTGTTTTCATCAGGACTTTTCTCAAATTAAATTGCCATCTTCTTTTACCCAAAACAACATAGTCTACCATGTTTGTTGATGATTCATCATTATCAACCAGGTTGACATTTTGCATGCAATTATTGTAATCAACAGGGTCAACCATGGTCAACCTGAATTGGTTGACCATAATAGACTGAATCAGCATAGAAGTCAATAGTTAGTTCATGCAAACCATAATACCATGCTTGGTGGACAATATGGAAGATTGGTTCAGGCAAAATATGTTATCTATTTATTTAATTTAAAGAATCAGAAGGTAAATGATATCTTTCAGTGTTCATACAGCTTTTTGTGTGTCATTGTAACATTATATTTGTACCTTTCACTATACTATTTCAGACAAACAGTAAGCATGGACATGCATGTGTATCTGCTGATCATGATGGACAAAAGGTCTGGACTTAAAGTCAAGTTCCATCTCCACTAGAAGTGGGAATTTCAAAATGTTCTGATCTCTACCATAAATATGGCAATGACAGCTTATCTATGCAGTTCTGTATCAAATCAAATTGACACTGTTTTAAGCAGATTTAATTTTTTTTTGTAATTAAATTTATCTTAAATTAAAATCTGAAAATTGGAAAGCAACCAATTAATGTTTAAAATCTGAAAATTAGAGCCTCATTTATCTCAGTTAAAGAACAATTAATATTGCAGAAATTACTACTGAGACTACATTTTTTTAGAACTTTAAATTCACAGAGGTTCTACTGAGATTATTAATGGAACTGGAACATCTTGCAAAGGGAGACAAAAAACTAGAAAGGATGTCTCTAACAATCAAAATAACAAGATTAATTCATAATCTCGAAGTACCAGGTTATCATAGCCAAGTCTCTCACTAGTATATTGGTTTCATTCCTTTTCAGGAAGTTCCTCAGCCAAAATATAATTGCTCACAGTTTTACAGACTCAATTTCCACACCTAATGAAGTCAGCATAATCTTTTCCCATCATTCAATTCATGTTACCTTCAATATTCAAGACCCTTTAAAAAAACGACACAATGCAGTACCATTGATTTTTTGACTGGAATTTGAATTTTGGGGCAGCGGCAAATTATGCTCTGACAACTATACATTCGTTATCTGTCCATAAACCATGAAAACTCTGCTAGTTTCTGTAACAGAAAATGGATGAGCTCAATAAACATGTTAGCAAAACTAACATTAAAACTGACAATTGGCTGTAACTTCCTAGGGCACAGAAATAAGTATGTGTAAAACACATGGGCTTGAAATGCCTTAGAGAAATAATCTGAGACTTTCTGGCAAGAGAAAATTGGATTCCTTGAAACTTGTCATGGGATTACAAAGCACAAGAAAATGTGGGGCTTATGTATCGCACAATTCTGAAAGTTCGGATCAGTGTTTTATGCCCTTAGCGGATACATACTGGAATTTGGCTGTCAAAACTTGTAACATGTATACAAGCCAGCAGGATGTAGAGAGCTAAATACTTTATCTTCTAAACTTTCCATATAGGGCACTGTATATAAAATTGACACAAGAAATTCTAGCATTCAGAAACTAGGAAAAAAGATTGATGGTTCAGAATCTTTTTAAGATGCATCAAATTATTTATTCATGCAAACATCCATTATGTTGAGAAAAAATTAACTGACTCTCTGACAATGATGCAATCAAATAACCATGAAGATGCTGTGAAGTCAATTTCAAATGGTAACGTGCAATGCAATTAAATACCTCATAGAAATGTGATCAAACCATGATTAAAGAAGGTTGTCAACTAGTCTGCCTGTTGGTTATTCATCTGAAAATCAAGGGTATAATTAACAATTAATTTAGGGCTAAATAGTGACTGATCAATTCATTAAATCTTATTATTCCTTAAAAATATCTTCAAAGGTAATATGGGATTCACAGAGATTAAGTTTAAGTGACAATTGAAAACATTTCAGTCTCTAAAAACCACTTGCAATTCAATGAGAAAAACCAAAAACCTGAGTGTTGTGCCACAGGCAAATAGGAAATTGAACATGAGATGACATTTGAGGACTGCCTTTAAGAAAGTTGAATATTATATTCCTATGTACAAAAAGTATGTTAAAACATCATATGTAACTTTTATTTCCTCCAAAATACTTTCCTAATCAGTACTTAAAGTTGTTAAATAACAAATTGCCATGACAAACTGTTTCTATAATCTAACTGATCAAAAGGAATGCATCAGATCTTGAAAAGAAAATTGCTGATTTACAGAAGACTTCCTGAGTCTATATAACAATTATGTGAACAGCATGACTGATGCAATTTCTTAAAAGAATTCAATAACCTATGCTATGAAATTGCAGAGGAAGCTGATCTAGTTTCTGAAGTATACGAGAAGACTCCCGCAGTCATAGATCAGTTAGCATTTAATTTTGTCAAGACATCTTGACATTTTATTGACAGTGCTGGTGCCTTATATTGTCCTATAACTTTTGTAAGACGAGTAAATCATTTATTATCAGGGAAACCTATTATACAACCAGCCTTGAAATACCAGAACAAAATCTGTAATGTCCGGGGATTTCTCAATATCAGATACACTGTCTCCCATAATCCCTTGGTTTATTCAGCAATGATGTGTTTTTTTATGTTGGGAAATGATCTTGTGATTTATATCAAAATTTGTTTTGTTCTCTTCACTCAAGAAATAAAGAGAAAATTCAAAATTATACAAAACTACTCTATTTTTGCTTCAAATCTAAGCCTTAAAAAATGACTCAAATCTCTCCTATGGGGTTCACAGTCAGCAGTGCAGACCTACAAATGCAATCCACTATGATTTTTTTCCTCATTAAATTACATGTCTTTAAGTAAAAATCAATGGTTTTATTTCATGCTATGAATTTCTAAGCAGACGTGCTATAATGAATTTGCATACAGATCTTCATTCATCCCTGCAGTGCTATAATGTCTAAGGATACTTAAAACAAGCACAGGCCTGTATCTGAGATCTATACATAATTTACAGGTCCTACAGTATATAGTGACACTGCATGAAGTTTGCACCATCATTACTAACATCTGAGGACAGGCACAACGCAGATATAAGAAATAAATGGCCGACGACTCTGTCAGGGAGGTTATGAATTTTGCATGATTACAAGTAATGATGTCACACAGGGCTAATTGCTGCTAGCTCACTGTTTCTGGTGAGTTGATTATTATAATTATTATCAACTTACGGTCCATGTGGCTTAATTAGAGGTGAATATCTTCCTCAGAAGCTGGAGGACATGGGTTGGATCCCTAGCTTTGATATTTATTAGCAGAAATAATATTGGTAGCTAAAACTGCTTGCAATTTGTAACTCATCACTTAAGGTTGTTGTCACCTAGAACTGTTACAATTGCAATTACAGTCCTGATTCACAATGGAACAATTTTGTAGCATCAGAAAATGCAACTTAACTTTGTTCCAATGCATGACTTACATTCTATTGTATTCTCTAATTCATAAGCATGAAGATTGCATTTCCATTGTAATACAATGTATATATACTGTACAAGAATCAATGGTGCAGTAAATAACAATGTCATCATATGTTATTGTCGTAATGTTACAAGACACTATATTTTTCATTCTTTTATTTTCTTGTCATCATGCAGTGAAATTTCGTTCCAGTGCATTTCATTCCATCGCAAATGGACTGTATATATAATCCAAATTAACCTCTTTAACTCATGAATATGTATGTACAAATTAAAACTTAATGAATATTAATGTACTGAAATTGAAGAAGTATTAATATTTAAATGCCATGCAAAAGCTGTATAAGCAAACAGTGGAAGGACAAATCTAATCTCCTCTGTTTACAAAGGCATCAAAACATACCGGTTTGTCTATTCCACTTTCCAAGTACGTAGGTATTAATGGCTTACTTGTGTGTTTCTGAAATATTTTAGTTTGATTAAGTTACCTTTTCATGTCAGATGTACTGAATTGTAACAAAAGGCATAAAACCATATCAGATAACGATAGCATCATGAAAATGGACTGCATTTTGCATGTTTTATATATATATAAATTTAGTGGCATGTAATTAATGCACTTGCACAGCTATGTTCAGTATACACAGAGCCTGGTATGTGATTATAATGTGGGGATATACCATTACATGATAATTATATCAGCACATGACTAATTCTATCAAAAGAGAAAAAATGTTGTGGTTAAGCATTCTTTCTTTGCAAAGAATTTTATGTAACAGTATCAAATGAGTTTAACAAAATGTAAAATGGTAATTAATACTACTCTTCCTCACTTAATGTACTTAATGGTTACTGTATGTTATGGCTGGTTGTTTTTTTTGTTGTTTTTTTTTTTTGGGGGGGGGGGTTCACAGTAATAATAACATATATTGAAACCCTCCCAACCACCATACACACACACCAACAAAAAAAAAATACTAGGTGAATTTGCATGTTTGACAATTATGATAGTGTTACTACAGTATCAGCAGATCACACCAACACGTGTTTTGCATGATGTAATGGAATTATGATACTGAAGATTAGAATCACCGTGTTGTAATATGTCCACTGGGATTGGGATGCTGTGAGCAGTAATGCACAACCTAGTCAACTGTGCTGTATTCTGTCCATGGGGATATCTTCAGTGCGAGCAATCATGCACATTCCTGGTACTGACTGTGCAGTATCGGGTGTCCATGGAGACTGCATCACATGTAGCTAATCAATTGTTGGGGACTAATTGTGTATAAAATATTAACAGAAAATGGTGATCGACAGAATACTAGATACATAGGTAGGCCTTTGCAACTGCGAGACAGAAAAAGTAATCAACATAATTTGCTACACTTATTTAAATTAGTTTGCTATGCTTACTCTTTAGGCACTGGAATTTCTACATCTAATTGTCATCAGTAACTAATTAGTTGCCTAAATTAGGGAAACATTTCCTACAACTTACAATAAAATGGAAATTACCTTTAGGAAACTGTATTTAGAAGTGTATGTTCGTCATGAACAAGTCTGTTAAGGTATTTATGTTACCTTAATTCAGAAAATTCTTTTGCAACAGAGTAGCCTCCCCTTGTGTGGTCTTGGTTGTGACATTTAAATATTGTCAGTCATGGTCTGATCTATGTGTATAATGGTCAATCATGGTCACCTCGCAGGGGTCTTAATAATTCCTCAAATTATCTCTCGCCCTGCTTATATCCCATCCAAAGTTTCAGACAGTGAAATGAAGAAAATTACAAAAAAATACTGTAATTTTCACTCACTCTGCACTAGTTTTCACTGGCCAGATGGACACACAAGTGCTAATGGTGTAAAAAACCTATGAATATCAGACCTTGATTTTTAGCTACAGACCTTGGTCACCATATTTAGCTCTAAAAAAAACTCCTGAAAGCAGTCTTGTCATGCTTAAACAAGTGTACCATTGTCAATTTTTTTTGAAAATCCTTCTGAAATGCATGGGGTATAGTTACTACAGCTCGGACAAGATTTTTAATACCCATAATGGACCAACACTCAACCTCTAGATGTGACCTTGACTTTCAAATCTGTGTCACACTGCCTCATCATACTTAATAATCATACTTTAACTGTATGAATTGCAAGTTACTTGAAATAATCTTGATGCACAGCAAATTATGTTCTAGCTAAACAAAATAAGTGCCAACTCATCCACCCGTTACCAACTAGGCAACCTTATAATGCCAGGCTACAATTTCTTGATTAATTGCATGTTACTTGAGATATTTCAGTGCACAACAAATTACATTTTACTATTAAAAAACCTGGTTAATAAGAGGATATTATAAATTATCTTAAAAGGATTTGGCATTGAATTAAATATTTCTTGCACAGACATCAACTGAAATATTGACTGAAAAAAAATGATATTGTGAAAATCTAGTATACTAATAAGAACTGAAATTTGGAGTAAACAACATTTAAGCAGTCTGATATGGACCTTGCAGACACTGGTCTGAAATATCTTTCCATTAAATAAATACCTGATGGTTTGTAATTTATTAATATATGGCTTTCAAGTTTTCCCACATCAAAAGATAAGTCTATAATACCTTTTCTTTGAAAGGTTTCAGACATCTGAAATAATTTTGCTGCTTTCAAAACATATGATATTGGCCAATATGTTTACATTTATTTGATCTCCAGACATCAAACAGTCATTTTGTACCATGGAGAGAGGAATCAATGTTGTGCAAGTTTGAACAAAACCTCCTACTATATTATTGGATGGCCTACTTAAACATCTGATACTAAAATATAAATTTGTTGTATCAAACCTGGCTTCTATAATGATTTTTACAGAACTGTTATATCAATATTGCTTTACTCTATTTGAAGTTTTTGACAAAAATCAATTGACAATATGAATATAAATTTTCACCAATTAATTATCAAGCAAAAATAATAATAGTTATCATTAAGGTTTTTTCTTTGAATAAATATTTTATATGATGATACTATTTTTACATTATTTCAATCACTATGCTTAGGTCTACTAGCTGAGTTCTACTACAATCTACATTTTAAAGAAGTGGTTTGCATGGTGAATTACCAATGGTCAACCATAGAAACCCAGGCTGACCATGGTTTGCTTATCTGATGACATATCTAACCATGATTGGCAATTTATGGTTATAATTGAAAAGCAACCATGGTTACACCAGTACTGACCATGGTTATTATATTACTGAGCATAGTTATTTTTATATATTTCTTAGTAATATTAAAGCCTTTTAACTTGATATTTGAAATGATAATGAGCACTTTCAAACAATAAGTTGATTCTAGAATTTTCAACAATTTCTGTATAATACTTTTGGAAAAATTCCCTGGCTAAACATGACAAATTTACAGTAAACATTATATTTTATCAATGATGCAAGCAGTTTTATTTTACTTTATTTCTTAACAACGACATAAGCTACATATTTATAAATATGTCAGCTTTCTTGATGACCTGTTGTACAAAACATGGTGTCAGAATCCAAGATCATCGCGTTTTATATTTTGGAAAGTTGTAAAAAAAACACAAGAGGGCCATAGAGGCCCTAAATCGCTCACCTGAGTATAGGGTTACCCAAGGAACATCTGTACTAAAACATTTTGAAATCTGGCCAGTAGTTTTAAAGAAGATGATTTTTATCATTTTCATAATTCATTTCTTCCTATTGCCAACGCAACCAGAGTTCTACATGAATCAGGTTTATTTTAGCAACTTTTGTGAAGGTTAACTCAAGAATGATCCCTGCCAAGTTTAATTAAATACTGACCAGCGGTTTCAGAGAAGATGTCGTTTAAAGGTTTCACTATATTCATATAAGGCAAATTAGCCCGCCCCTGGCGTCCATGTTTTTTTATGGATCGGTATAATTTTAGCAATCTTGGTAGATGTTTACCAAAGGAACATGATTACCAAAACATTTTGAAATCTGGCCAGTAGTTTTGAAGGAGATGATTTTTAAATTTTTCATATATTTTTTTCTTTCTGTTGCCATGGCAACCAGAGTTTTACATGGATCAAGTTGTTTTAGCAACTTTTGTGAAGGTTCACCCAAGGATCATCCCTGCCAAGTTCAGTCAAATTCTATCCAGCGGTTTCAGAGGAGATGTCATTTAAAGCAAAAAAAAAAAAAAAGTGTGCTCAGGTGAGTTTAAAAACCAAATGAAAAGAAGGAACATCAACCATTATATCTGAATACTGATATTTGTGCAAAATACACAATACTAAGGTATCATGAGGTTGAATTAATTTGACATTACCAGAGGGCTAACATGGCAGCAGTTCATAAGTACACATAGATGAACATATGAGGACCAAAATCTTGTTTTCCTAGTCAAGATTAATTCTGTCATTTGCGATAAAAAAGAGGCAAGTAAATTTGAGGAGAAAAAAATTGCATTTAACCCGTCACAATGAAACACCACCAACCATGGTTCACCTTGAGGTTTACCATGATTACCAAAATTGTTGACCATGGTTATAACTATAGATGTAGACCATGGTTTGGAATGGGCAATGAACCAAAGCTAAGCTGCGATGGCTGACCAGGGTTGGCCTTGGTTATATTTGTTATGACCCTAGTCAACCATGGTGAAAAACATGGTAAACAATTGTAAACAGGATTAAACCTCAGGTGAAACCATGGTCAACCATGGCTACGTGATCATTTTATTTCACCATGCCCTACCAACATGCTTAACTATTGCTTGACCATGCATGGTCTACAACCAAGCATTGTTTTTGTACATGCATGGTGCCATTTAACAAAATTGTTAAACCATGCTTAAACCATGGTTGACCATATCCGGTCGACCATGGTTATGCATGGTTTAACTATGGTTAACCATGGCTGTGAAGGCCTCAATTTGCAGTGGTTAAATAAAGATGCTCATTTCATTCATAACAAACATTATTAAAAGGTAATTCTATTGATATTTCTGATCAGTTGTGGTAACTGTTCAAGCTCAGATATGGTATCTGTGTCATTTAAGTTTGCATCATTCACTGATTTAAGAATAGAAAACTGTCAATTTGATGAAAAGGCCCTCAGATACCAGAATCTGATAATGAGAAATTGAGAAATGAATTCATTAATTAAAATTCTCAGCATCAATCACAGCCAGCCTTAGGGAGTATTATACAGTAAAGTTCAACTGCAAGAGAAGTTGCTGGCTTATGATGTTTTCACATTATCTTATTGAAAAAAAAAAAAAAAAAATAAAACACCCCACAACTGAGTCATTATCAGTCAAAATATTCATAGACTTCTCTGAAAGCAAGACAAAGCTTAGCATAATAATCAGACATGCCATAAAACTTATTGTCTGACAACACTCTATATCCAAAACCAACTTACTTTACAGATATATCGCCTTCAGGCACTCATTTTGTAAGCACCAGAGTATAACGCTCAGACAGGCTGGGAACTAATGGGAGGAACACTGGAAGCTTAAGACATAAGTAAAGCTCCGCTTTAAATGCTAAATCCAATTGATATAAGGACATAAAAACAGTTGTAAAGCAAAGACGTTAATCATGAAATTAGGACAGACTTTCCCATCTAAAAAGAAACAAAAGCGCGATTCATGGAAAATCAATGATGAAAATTACAAAGACAAGGAAAGTGATATACAGAAATGTGTAGATCTGCCACTTTTGGTGGATGTTGGAGATTATAATGTAGGGCAAAAAAAAACGGACAGAAAAGGAATAATCAATTGCTTTCTCATTAATGTCCTATTATTCATTGGACGTGTTCACACACTGGGTGTACCTTGTAAATCTCTTTGCTCATCCAAACTGTCATATATTCTTTTGCTAGGAGCTTAAATAAGCTGCCCTGGATTATAGTGTGTCCAAAACCTCTAAATCATATCTCCCTTCACGATTCCTGAGGGAGATAGTGCTCATCTCCTTTTTATAATAACTTGATTTATGTTCTTGATTATGGTGTCCTAAATAATTGCTCGGTGGGAAGACTAGGAGATATAGAAGATTAAGAATGACTTTAACTGGCACTCTTGTCATTATTTCTACAATATGTTTAAAAAAACATATAGCGCAATTATCCCTTTCCCTCATATATACTCCTTTTGACGCCCTCAATAGGTACCACATAAAGCCTGATCTGCAGAAAACCACAGTTTAACCTTACTAAATTTAATTACAAAATCCTCATTTCCAGACCACTGAGGAGCAGCGAACAGCATAAAACCTGATCAGCCTGCGAGTTACTCGCAGGCTGATCTGGTTTTATGCTGTTCGCATAGGTCTTTTCATGATGTCCTCTATGAGGGAAAGGGTTAAATATAGATATTCAGAGTAGGACATGACAAGAAAGTTAAATGAGACAGCTTGCACAAATGTACCTACTGTTCTGCCCCTTCAAAATGTTCCCAAAGTTAAATTTTAAGCCTTCATAATTAAAGTAGCTAAGCGGGATACTTTAAGATAAATCTTATAATTGCATGTTCATGTTTCAAATGTGATTTATTCTGACAAATTTCAAGGACAAAATGAACAAGAGCTACTTGTATACCTTTTAAAAGAGATATGTGTATTTAATATCTTATGGTGACAAAATGTGGTTTTTACTTTTCACAAAATGCACAAAATTTGCTATCTGGAATAATTAAAAGTCTCGCTACTGACATTAATGTTTCTATTTGTTATAATATAAGCATAAATAAAATACATTAATTCAGACTACTTTGCTTCCTTGACTTAAATGCCATCATCCATTAATGCAGAAGACTTACTGTCTCCGTTAAATATACATATGTCACTTTTTTCTCTCTTTACTAATCCTTAATATGTCAGGGAGTTTTATTCTAAATGTAATGATATCTTCTTAGATTATAATGTTGATGAATATTCACTAACAGAGCATCAAAAACTAACAATTACTTTGAGGTTTAATAGACTAGTATATGAGAAAAAATATATATAAATACTGCATGGTTGTACTTAAATTAACCATAGTTACCATACCATTTACAACCATGGTCAATTAAACCATTTGACTATTTTAAGTCTCCGAGGCCCATACACTATGGTGACCTGATATATAGTTGATGAAACTCTCAGATTAACCCTTTCCCTCATATAGACTCATTTTGACGCACTCAATAGCTGGTACCACATAAAGCCTGATCTGCAGAAAACCACAGTTAAACCTTACCAAATTTAATTATAAAGCCCTAAATTCCAGACCACTGGGGAGCAGCGAACCGCATAAAACCTGATCAGCCTGCGAGTTACTCGCAGGCTGATCTGGTTTTATGTTGTTCACATAGGTCTTTTCATGGTGTCCTCTATGAGGGAAAGGGTTAAGGAACATTGACGCTTGGTCACTGTCAGAAACTGTTAGAAGGTTCTCAGAGAACCCCTCCTGTAGGAAAAAAGAGTTTCGTGTGGAAACTTTAGCTAACCACAAAGTACAAATTTTGAAAATTATGTTTAAAAAGCATGGTTTTGTTCATGATCTTTTAAAAGTTTTCACCATGGTTTGTTTCACTGTCTTTGAAATGCATAATATGCAAATTCTGTTGTTTTATGGTCTAATTTCATGCAAGACATGTTTTAAACCATTGTCAGCAAATATTCACAAATACAAAATCATTATAGAACCATGGTCAAGCATGGTTCATTGGCCTTGGCAAACCACACTGATGTGGTTGTCCATGCATACTGACAGGGGAATGGAACAGCATTAGATGCAATAACTCAAATCTTACAAAGGTTTTATGTACCTTTACTTGATCGTATTTGATTCATGGACTTTAACTTTAACTGTCATAAACCACTGGTGAGAGGGAGATAACGATATTGACAATGCACTTCATTATGATTTATAACCCTTGGTTTCCTTGATAGAGACTTGTTTACATTTCCACATTCAACCTCTCATTCCTGAATAGGAAATTTAAAGGGCCTAACAATCAATAGAAACAACAGTTTAAAAATGTTGCCCATAACTCAGTGACATCATGCAAACAAAATCTATTGAATTAATCAGACACTGAATGTACAAATTGTCATTGCGGCTGCTTTAAATTTAACATTTCCTTAAAATATGTCAAGGAAATAGGGAAATCAGCAATGCAGACTTCAATCAAAGTGGGAGTAGACAGGTGCCCTTAAATATGGCCAGTTTAGTCAGTTTACATTTAAGGTCAAATACTGATAATATGTGAATGACAAAGTATGCTGTTTTATTGTAGCCATCAAATGCATCAATAGTTTTTTTAATGGGAAAAAAATAATAGTTCCGTTTCTGGTCTCCAGCATATAAAAAAAAAAGTGTCTGTAGGTCGGGATGTAATTTTTTTTTTTTTTACATGAAACGAAAGGTTAAAAGGGGGGAAAGATATTTTTAATGGCAGAAAGAGTCGGTCGGGTAACCAGAAACATAACTTTGGGGGGGGGGGGGGCCTTTGTCATCATGTTTCAAAATCTAGATCTAATGCTGTATGCGGTCATTCCAAAAATTATTCGTCTCAGTACCCAGAATATATCAAACAAATAGAGCTAATGTACCATTTCAATAAATTTTTCCCCCCACAAAGTTATAATTAGGTAAAGGACAAAATAGATAAGACTATGTAGTTCATCATAAAAAAAATAATCAAAGGTTTAAGTACCATGTAACATGATTATACAATCTTAATTCATTTACAGTGTTGCTTTATAATTTCACACCATCCTTGAAACCACAATCATTAATTTCAAGGAGTGCCCAGCACTTTTGCTATAAATGGAAATATATTGAAATTCTTTAACAGTTAAACAGACAACCAATCAATACTTAAATTTCATCAGATCTATACTTCACGGTGTTTATCTGTACTGTAAATAACATTCCTGACATACATACATTGCTATCTGAATAATATGAGGACATCTCTGCCCATTCAAATCTTATGGTCTGTGTATATTATCCTTAAGTACAATAATAAAGACAACTCTATTGCGTGGGACACAGATCATTTCAAACATTACTGAACATGTCTACAATATAGCTTAAAGTATACAATACTAGTGTAGACTTCCACAATCCAGTATTAACAAGGATGAAATCATTTGCCAAACCTTACACCCACTTACGCAAGGCACCTTGACATCTGGGGATGTCACGGACTGTATACCTACCTAGTAAAGCAGAAAATTAATCTCCTATAATGTCATGTTTTAGTAAATGTCAAAATCACATGACATAAAAGATGACTTAAATGAATCATCCCTTGCTTTATCTGTTTTTGTTAACATGCAGCTGCCAATTTGAACGTCATACACATTAAGTAATTGACATTTAAGTAATAAACTGAATTTTTAAATCAATTCAAACAAAGACTATATAAAAGCTATCAGGAAAGTGAATATTTATACAAAAAGTGTATATCTTATGTAAGAGAGTCCCTTCATACAGAGTTAATTACAAGTGGGCGATTTAACTATATGTTAGTTAATTTAAACTTAATCATTTCACAACAATTGGGAAACAATTTCTTACAACTTATATTAATCCCATTCAAAAGTTACTGGGTTGGACCAGTACTTTGCCTCAGGGAAGGTCATGAAAAACACTTGTCCTCCATCGTAGTTTGAACTCACAACCTTCCATAGTCAGAAATGTTAACACTGGACCACTGGGCCCTTATGTTTAATTTAAGTTTGCAGATTTGTCTTTTTGTTGTCAAGTCAATCTGATGGGCAACAGGAAAGTTAGTGCTTAGTCCTAAACTGGTTTGAAGGAGTGTAATTAATTTATTCTTATCTCAGAAGCTGAACAGTACTGATGAGCACTGTAAGTTACTG
The DNA here is from genome assembly GCA_021229015.1 of Solen grandis. Classification (NCBI taxonomy): domain Eukaryota; kingdom Metazoa; phylum Mollusca; class Bivalvia; order Adapedonta; family Solenidae; genus Solen; species Solen grandis. The sequence continues at coordinate 49,899,006 of CM037779.1, read as the reverse complement.
CAATCTGATCTGGCTTTATACTGGTCACAATTATGTCAATTAGCTTAAATGGTTGTCAGTAATGATGCAGGGTATCTTGATATACGTAAAGGAATAAGAATTAAATTTTAAATCCACTGAAAACTAAAATCATAATCAACATCTGGGGATTAGAAAATGCTTTGAATTAAATCAGACTTCATGAATGTCTTTCTCAATAGACCTTCATGTAAAACATACTGAATTTATCCTGAAATGAGTTCTAATGTTTTCAGGAAATTAAACAAAGCAAAAACAGTGATGAGATTTTATTTGTTTTGCAACATTATTAATCTAGCCAAACCATGGTATGGGACTAGACCATTGCAGACTAGTTTCTTACAAAGTTTTCTGGAATCTATCCGACTCTAGGTTGTCCTCAAATGAATCTTTCAGGCATAATGTTTTCACAAATTTCCTACAGCAAAATAATCTGTAGGGAAAGGCTCTTGGATATATATGCAGATTAAGAACTGTCCCTCTAGGATTAATTCCCTGTCTGAGAAATGATGTTAGGGTTACCAATAACACAGAGTGGCCAGACCCCCATGAGTTCAACAGTTGGTTCAGAAAAAGACTAATCTTCTTATTGCAATTTCTCCCAAAACCATAAGCTCTGGGTGTAATATATTGATGAAATTCTACCCAGAATCCCCCAGACTGTTCCATTTGTTAATAAATCTTGGTCAAATTCACATATATAGAGCATTACAATTATATGAACACTTTCAATATTAATTTTGTTTGCCAAAAGTGCATGTATAAAGGAGAAATAAACACTTAATAGTGGGCATTTTTATATACATTATAGTATCCGACAGAATGGATCTTTATTTTATAAACCTTTCTTATGTGAGATAAATATACTCAAGTACCATTCTTAATATCTGTGGTAATGTTGCAGTCTGAGTGTGATTAATTAAACCCATGACTTCCCAGTTATTATAGGGTAACATTCAGATTTCATCTCCTTCATGACATAAATCCATGGCAAACTTCCACTAATGAAATCAACAAAGCCATTTTGTATTTGTTTTCATAATCAAAAAACCTGGATGAGGACAATTGAACGCTGAATTTTTGGATTCCTCCTCACCACTCAAATATAATAAAGAAATACGACAAAATACATTTATCAGATTCGCAAGCTTTCAGCTTTTGATGATGATAAATTGAAACAATGGGCAACTGCAATCTTCTCAATGAAAAATTAACAAGCAAAACTTTCTGTAAAATCTGTTCCATCAAAGCAACATGAAATTTCAAATTATTTTACAATTAATAAATATTCTGGCTGTAACTGACTTTACAAAATAAACAGGACATGAATACAAGCCTGATGCTGATCGAAGCTGTATTGATTAAGCTTACAAAAGGCCTCCTGAAACTAAATGGATAAAGAACATGGAAAACTCCACAGCAGAAAGCCTGACTTCCTTCCGTGGGACATACCAATTTCTCACTTCACTGCTCCCTTCTGAGTTAATGCCCTTTTTAACTGGTCTCCCACCTGCCTCATACACAGAGTCTGAGTCTAATTAAACTCATCAACCCCGGATTAATTACCTGCTGTGTGTGGGTTTATGACTACCAATCATTTTTATTAGCCTCTCATTGTAGTAGCTGCATCCTTGTCTTTAATCTCAAGGTCACTGTGAGGTCAGGCAAATCTACTGTAACTGACATTTTGTCATATGCTTATTAATTGCCAATTAACAGTTGTGGCCACTCCCAAGCTTACTGCTATTGAAATACATGTTATATATTCATGCTGGCACAATTGTAGATTATGCTAAACAGCATTTCAATAGACTGACTCTATTTCCTGCAGAATACTGCATTGATTTCTCTTATCAGTATTATTATCATTTATATTAAGTGTGTTCACTGATAAATCAATGTCCTTGAACTTTTATATTTCCTGTAAAAACCAAATATCAACCAATAGATCAAGGTCTGTTAATGACATACAGACAGGCGCCAGCCCTGAGAAATTTCGCAGCTTATCCTCATTTAGCATAAATGGCGAAGAGTTTTAATTCACTCTTGCAAAGAAAAAGTTATTTTTTTTCACTTATAACTGCATTGAGCGCCTGCAGAAGAAAACTATGTTAACATAAATTTTCTCACTTTACAAGATTTAGACAGAAAATGCAATTATGTTTAAGGACCTAGACAAAAAATATTGAAGGAACTAATCTTATTTCAAGAACAAAGGGAAATTCTACAGTATTCTTAATTAAAAAATAGACATCAAAATCCATTAGTGTATTACCATTTTCCAGCAATTTTCTCAGAACGAATTAACTCATTTTACCTCCATATCAGGAGAGTATCTTAACAAAAGATCCCGCCTCAGCGTCCTTGCACAATATTTTACCCCCTAATTAGAAGCTCCCTGTCTTGATGTCAGTCCATTTATAACGGCTGAGGGAACCTAAAAGGACATCCTACCTGACCCCTAATTGGAAAATATGGACGCTGTGGGAAAGATACAGATTTAACTATGGATCATTTAGTTCTCCCTTTGTAATCAATGTTAAAACCTCTCTCCCAGTGCTCCCTGGAATATCTTATGTCAGCCAGCTCACAACAATGGAATTCAAGCAATCAATTAGCTAACATAATGCTAGTTTAAAAGATAAAACAGTTAATGACTGGGTTGATGTTTTAAGCAATTTTCTAGTCATTAAATATTTAATTTCCTTTTCATAATATTTACGTCAATAAATTATCTCTACTTAAACTAAATGCTTTGGAAAACATAAATATGATATTGGTATGTAACAAAGTTGGTACATGTACTGGATTTTTCTAGGAAATTTAATTAAACAATAGCTAAACATATAATATAAAACCTGATACTGGATTTATACTCAGATATCCCTGGATATGTGCAACTGCCTTCCTAATCATTTTATTAAAATTGATGAAAGCTGGTGAGTGCTGGTAATTATATTCAGGGGCCAATAACTCTGTAATGTCTTGACTTATGTTTGCATCTGAGATGCGTATAATATTTTAAGTACGAATGTATAAACAATGTATTGATGAAAAATAATTTGAATGTTTAAACACACATATGAAATTGTCTAAATACAAATTAAAGTGCAACTGAGACTAATAATTTACAGCATATAATGTTCCTGTTCATCAAAAGATTCGAAATTTTAAATTAATTCCACTCAAAATGAGGGAAGAGTGTGCATTTATTATTTATCATCTGTCTTACCTTAAGGCTATGAGGGCTAATATATCTATTCTCTGAGATAAGACGAATAACATGCAACAAAAGATTTTTCAAGTTTCTTAATGCACAGTAGGGACCCACTGCAAATAAACTAACAGAAAGCATTAAGTAAAATTCTAATGTATGTCAGCGTTTTGTAACGGGGCTTTATATCATGTTTTCAAGAAATGTGGGAAAAGCTGAAATCAACAAAGCAATATTCAGACTAGTACTTCCATGCAAGAACTTAATTTTCTGTTAAATTAAGTCTTAATCAATCATTCAAGTTTGAGTGGATTTGATAAAGTTTACTTAAATGAGAGACAACATACATAATACAACCATTATGAAACTCAGATTTAGCCTGGCTTGTGTGTCTCAGTTCTCTTTCTTGTGTTAAATAGAATGTTGTACAGAGGTATAAGTTATTTCAGTCATATATATCAATGTCTTTCAGTTAAATATATACGGATGCACTGCTGGTTTGAAGGGCACCGAGAGCACATTTAAAGGCAACCAAATAGAAACACAAAAGTGACCAGCTGGGATTTGAACCTACAGCACACAGAATTAACTGCTTGTAAGTAAGTCAGTAACTATAACCACTGAGTCACAGAGGCCTAAATCCCTACATAAATTATTACAATGACTTCAATATTTTGGTGTTTTTTTTTGGGGGGGGGGGGGTTCTGGTAGAAAATTATATTGCACCAAAAGTGTCATTAACTTTCAATCTTGCTACTGACACATTTAAGGTAAGATACCCGTAATGGTCCGCCACATTTCGGACCACTAAACCTCTACCAAGATGATCAAGATACTCTAATGAAACAATAGGAAACCTTGGTTTAATATTCATGAAAGGCCATGAGGTCCAAAATGTAGTGGAAACATTACAGGTATCTTACCTTAAAAACATACAACTAAATGCATTGAACTTCAAAGTTCATGCATAATGTCCTTAAAGTAATATTCCATTTCAAAATTGAATTAAAAACAGTGCACAGATTTATTGACAAAAAAAAATTATTATGATAAATTATGGACTTAAACTGTAACATAATGTGTTTGTGAGATAACACAAAATGTAAATCCCTGAATAACTGTGACAGACTTTTTTTTTTTGAGGTGATTGCCCTTGTTTCATTTTTTTCCCTTGTTTTTTACCTTGTGCTTAATTGACTTTACAATCTAAATGATATCAAGATCTGCAAAACACTTAATAAATGACTTGAATAAAAAATGGAGAGAGACAGGTCAACAACATTGTAGTTAAGCCATATATATATTCTTGGTTTAATGTCACTATTGTCAATAACCGAATTTTTTATGCCATAAATTTCACCATGTGATACATGAAGTGACAAATTAGTGTCAGTCTTGTTCAATGTATGATTTTGGAGTTGTTGTTGTTTTTTTATTTACCTATTTTTTGACTTCTTTATTTAGACATCTGACTGGCAAGATACACCACAATTAAGTTTGTATGAGCTCATGCAGTGAAGGGTAGTGAAATGGAACGATGATATCTTGTTTAATAGATCCTTAATTGTAGCATGACCATAATCATCCCCAACTACAAGGTTGTATCTATTCACAAGTTAAAGATAGCAGTTTTCAAACACATTAAGTGTTGCGATATAGGCAGATCTCGAGGGCTGCAGCTTATAAAGTCATTCACATTGATTACACAGATGTATACACTGAAAAATAAACATGAAGGTAATAAGACTGTAAATTTAGATTTTAATTTAAATAAAAGATGCACAGTACAGTCATAAAATATATAAATACATGTACCTCCAAATATATAATTTAAGGAGATGACCATATAACAGCATTTAATGTCAGTTTAATTTTTGCATGTTGTGGAATCTCATTTAAAGACTACAAATTAAAGCTGTTCCTTCTTCTATATCTTTATCAAGGGTCGAGAGCAAAACTAGGTTAAGTGCTTATACATAAAGGCACTCAATAGCTTAGTTTTGCTCCCACACCTCTATATGAACTTAGAATAATTTCATGGCCAAGCTGGTTAAATGATTAAAATAAATCCAAGCAGGACTGTCCAATTCATGTGAGGATGGCTAATCCTGATGGCTTGCAGTAGGTTGGTAGTTCTAATATATAGTTTATTGCAGTCTCCGTGTGTTTCATCAGGTATCTTGAAATCCTCCATCTGTAATTTAAACTTACAGGACATCACTATATGACAGAAAATTAGAGTGGCAGTGACAGTAATACTACAAGACAAAATGATCTATACTGGTTGAAAAACAAATATTTATGAAATTTATTGCCCTCCAAACAAAAACTGAAATATGAACCAAAATGACCTTCAGACTTCAATGAGCATTACAAAACAGTTCAAAACATACAAAATAGTGAAAATCTATACAGACCACTCAGGTACTGCCTTAACTGCGTCCTAATTCTGCTTCTGACATCAGACCTTTTGTACAGATTCAATAATACTTTGAGATACTAAAGAGAGTTTAAATATGTGTAGCGGCTCTTGTTTCACTCTCAATAGGCATTACAGATAATACCAAAGAACCAAACGTTTGCGATACTCGGCTGCATTGAGCAAAAATCAATATACATAAAGACCAATCAGCTCAAAAAACATTACAGTAACTTGCCAGTGGTGTAACTCGGGGCAAAGTAAATACGTTTTCAGTCTAGCTCTACCACTATTTACATGAAAACAATGCATTTATTAAAAAAGGAGGCATGATTATAGATTTCTGACTGTGACATGGGCATCTTTTGATTGTCAGATTGACAAAGTGAAGAATAGTTATGAAACTGAAGGTGTAACATGGTTGGCCATGAATGGCATGCTGCTATTTAAGACCATGGTCAAACAAAATCAAGACCATGATTCAAGTTATTACAGTCCAGTCTATTGTAACATAATTTGCTATATGTTCAAGGTTAATTATAATCCCCATGCATAATCATACTGCATTCAGGTGCTCTCAGATACAGTGTACAGCTAAATCACAGAATATGTTTGTTGTCTTTAATCGTTTAAACATTTAATTATTTAAATTTCCATATCAGGAAACTAAGTATTAATTGCAAACAGGTTGGCTTAAGTGAAAAATAATCTAAACAAACTCACAATGCATTTTATTTTTTTTTGTGTAGGCCAGGATGTTTTAATTACGGAAATCAAATTGTTAAAAAGATTTAAGTTAGCAACTAAAATTACCTCAGACAGATGAACTCTCTAGAGGCTCAGTCAACATTGAATTTAAGTGAGCTTGTAATTTATTCTCTGAATTTCTATTCCTAGAACTTCTAGAAATGAACCCAGTATGTTAAGTGTCCATTGAAACTTTTGACCTCAACTTACAGCTGTGACACTGGCTGATGAAAAAGCATTAATTTGATTTGATTTGATTCAAGGTTCTATGAAGTCCTAGTCTGATTCAAATGGAGGCAGTTCCATACACTTATTGATATAGCTAATTAATTAGCCATGCCCTAAATTTTACTTCAATTACTCAAAGTAAAAAAAAAAAGAGAGAAAAAAAGAAATAGCTCACCATCAGCACCTTGTGTTCAGATGAGCTAAAATCTAACAACTACTTCAGACTTAAACTTGATAAAAGAATTGCTTTTTCAGTCTCAGTAACAATGCACAATCAAAAACAGATGCCTTTGCCTTGATACACAAGGTCTAATTGAAGATGGAAGTGCAATTCACTTCACAAGCTTTCATTTACCTGACTTGCAATCAAATTACTTCCAGTTCATTTGTAGAACTTGAGGTTACTCAGGTCAGAAAAGTATTTACAAAGTGTATGTACAATCTGCATCACAATAATTGCTATGTATTACATTATACATGACCAAGATTAATTATGAAACCAGATTAGCTATCTGGTTTAACCCTTTCCCTCATATAGACTCATTTTGACACACTCAATAGGTATCACATAAAGCCTGATCTGCAGAAAACCACAGTTAAACCGTACCAAATTTAATTACAAAATCCTCATTTCCAGACCACTGAGGAGCAGCGAACAGCATAAAACCTGATCAGTTACTCGCAGCCTGATCTGGTTTTATGCTGTTCGCATAGGTCTTTTCATAGTGTCCTCTATGAGAGAAAGGGTTAAAATTAGTACTCATCAAATGCATGCATTCAGCACCTTCCTGTTGCACTAATGTTACTTAACCCTTACGATGCTTTATTTCTTACTTAATTGGACTTGTCCTTTCTTCATTTTGGACTGTACCATTAGTTGTTTATAGGTGTGCTTGCTGAAAATGTATTTACTGAAAAGTGAACAGTACAGACCATGATCAGATTGCAAAGATGTGCAGTCTGAAAAAGGTCTGCACTGGTGGCAATGGCAGTCACAATGAAGTGGGCACAGCATTCGTTGTAAGGGTAATTAATTTAATTTTAAAAAAAAATTAAGTCACCCTAAACATGATGTATCAAAGCAATGTTTACCCTTTACCTAATGAATATTCATGTACAAACTTATGATAAATATTAATTTGCTCATAAACTTTAAATGGTATATGAAACCATTCAGATTGTATAGAATCTGAGCTACAAATTTGTATTAGCAAACATAAGGAGCTGCATGGACAGGGGAGAAGCTCTGCTCTTTTAGCCAATCAATCCACATGAGATAACTTTGAAGGAGTTAAGGAACAACAGTTTTCAAGGTTCATTTCTCTTCACAATCAGGAAATGAAATTCACTTTCTTTAATGAGACAAATGAGATAGTTTCATCAGTTTATGATGGCAATTTCACCAAAGTCTTCGTATTCCAAACACAAAACCCAAGAGAAATATAGGATGCTAATTGAATTTTTGTTTCATTACTCCCACTAAATGGCAGTGTAAACTTTCAAGGCTGTAATGGTAGTCGTGCTGAAAGTGAATGAGCCAGCCTGCTGTAACATTTGCTGATCTGGACTTTTTCTTACTAACAATCAATAGACCAATTGCAAGCAGGTAATGAAATACTATTTAAAACACATTTAAGAAACCTTAATTCTGACCTACACTTCCAATTTTGTCAGGTGATTTTAGAAATAAATGCATATTTAATGATACATCTGAGAAATGACTGTTTTCCACAGCATTATGCCAATGACTTTATACACGCTTTTCCTCAGTCTGGACTTAGTATTTTCAATTACATACAGATAAATAACAGTTTAACCCTTTCCCTCATAGAGGATACCATGAAAAGACCTATGCAAACAGCATAAAACCAGATCAGCCTGCAAGTAACTCGCAGGCTGATCAGGTTTTATGCTGTTCGCTGCTCCTCAGTGGTCTGGTAATGAGGATTTTATAATTAAATTTGGTAAGGTTTAACTGTGGTTTTCTGCAGATCAGGCTTTATGTGGTACCTATTGAGTGCGTCAAAATGAGTCTATATGAGGGAAAGGGTTAAAACCTGACCTGCTCTTGAATTACTCACAGGTAAAGGCTGGCCCAAGTCTTGATCTTGTAAATACTTTACCCTTTACCTCATGAGTACATATACAAGTTTATTACTTGACGACTATCAATATACATTAAAATACTGAACTAAATGCCATATATGAAGCAATGTATTTTTTTTAAACAGAATCTGAGCTTCAATTCTATATGAACAATTCAACAATGGATATCGAGTCTCTGGCCAGACAGCTCCTGGACGGAGGAATCATATATTTAAGTACAGTTTTTAATTCAATAACATATATGTACAAGGGGCCCATTTTATAATGTCATTGCATTGTACTGGTCATAGCTTTTATTTTTCTCACAACTTTTAAAGAGCAAATTGAAATTTACAAGACAGACTCACAACTTGAACTGAAGTAGTTCAACTAATGCTGTAATTCTAATTAGAAATGTGTACATAATTTCATCCATCCTTTGTTAACATTAATTCTTGAGGCAAGATTAAGTATATGCAGTTACAGTCAAGGTGCTGTGAAATTGCATCACTAGAACAAAGAACATATTTGCAGAACAATTACACTTAAAAAAAGTCACAGAAATATCACACAGACTTTCTGAGAGAATCTCAGAGTTCCTAATATGATTATCAAGTGAAGTCAATGTGATTAACTGAGAGACAATTCGTTGTTAAGATCAAGTGCTAATAGATTTTATATATATCTAGCAATTTAACAAACATTAATTTGAGTATAGTACAAATTAGGACATTGGTTTCCCAGCTAATTACTGCGTACCTAAATTATGAAGTCTAAGGCAAATGCAAATTATTTTTAATGCAAGAAAAAGTGTACTGCTCTTTAGAGCTTCTGGCTTTGAATTGAATTTAAAATCACTTATAATACACTAAATTTGGTAGTCTGTGGCAACCATTTCTAAAAAATCTTTTACTATCCAAATCAGAGTCTTTAAGTCTTGTGGAAGCTTTAAAACAGCTGACCTAGAAAGATGAGACATTCCAATTTAAGAAGACATCATTCTTGGAATGACCCTCCAACCCATGAATACAAACCTCAAGGCTGCCATATTGATCTCTATACAGCTGAAGCAATTTCTTCCTTGTAACAATCTCCCTGGTTCCATTTGTCTTTTAGTTCTAATTATAATCCAGCTATGCTAATTTATCTGGTTAAAATATATCATAACTCTGGCCTTTTATGTCAGGAAATCAACTCAACTCATAAAGTGCTAATAAATACCGATAGTAGCATAAATGGAATACATTAGATTTCACTCTCTTCTTACTTATTTAGTGGTGGATAAAGTCAGCTAACACAAGTTCATCTCTTTGGAAACAAGTGCTACAACAATCTAGACAAGGGGGACATGATGGCCCTGAATCACTCACCTGATTAATACTTTCCTTCATTGCCTTTTATTGAACAGTCATACTGAATACAAAATCCATGCAGAAGTACAGCAAAATATTCGTAACTGCACACAAAAAAGAGCCATGATATGAACACTTGGTTCAGGTCCACAAGGCCATGTTATAACATACCAAATATCTAAACCCATGATCTTGTGGTTTCTGACAAGGTCTTTCAAAGACTCTCCTATATAAGTCTATGTAAAATCAAGTGACCCCTGGGGTGGGGCCAATTTTGACTCCAGGGCCATGACTTCAGCAAACTTGGTACATGTCTATAAGGTCATTTAACACACCAAATATCTTAACTCCAGGCCATGTGGTTTCAGACTAGAAGATTTTTCTAGATTTTCCTATATAAGCCTATGTAAAATCAAGTAACCCCGGGTCGGGGCCAATTTGGACCCAAGGGCCATGATGTGAACAAAGTTGATCAATTGTCCACTAGTCCATCTTACATACCAAACATATAAACTCTAGGCTTTTTAGTTTCTGACAAGAAGGTTTTTCTAGTTTTCCTATTTAAATCTATGTAAAATCATTTAGTGACCTGAGGTGGGGCCAATTTTGACCCCAGGGCCATGATTTGAACAAACTTGTTATATGTCTATAAGGCCATGTTACACACCAAATATCTTAATTCCAGGCCTTGTGGTTTCTAACGAGAAGATTTTTCTAGATTTTCCAATGTATTAGTCTATGTAAAATAAAGAGACCCTTGGGGTTGGGCCAATTTTGACCCCAGGGTCATGATTTGACCAAATTTGGTAAAGGTTCATAAGACAATGCCACACACCAAATATCTAAGCTCTAGGCCTCACAGTTTTGGAAAAGAAGATTTTTAAAGATTTCTTTTTAAAAATCTATTTTTAGCTCCTGTGACCCAGATATGCAAATGGACCGGAACTTTTTGAACAACTTTGGTAGAGCTTCATGCAAGGAACATCACAGCCAACTTTCATCAAATTTGGCCCAGTAGTTAAGGAGGAGATGTTGTTTAAAGAAAATTGTTAACACCGGACGCATGAGATGCACGAATGACGAACAAAAGGTGATCACAATAGCTCACCATGAGCATGTTGTGCTCAGGTGAACTAAAATTCTGGATTATTGTTTGCTTGCTTTAGTTTAATATCCAATAAACCAGAAGTATTTAAGCCATTTATTGGCTTTAATATCTAGACACTGATAATTACTTGAATACTAGGATGCTTGTAGCTGCTGCCTTGTAGCGCCATGTACTGCCATATCATGCCAGACAAATGGTGCATTATGAGTCCCGAAAGCCCAAGCTATGGTACTTTCCTTATATACTGATTGCTGAGTACAAGCACCTAATAATCACTGGTATGTTGTGGCTATTATAGGTCACTGAACCCATGACCAGTCCCCATTACTGGGTGGATGCTCTGAGCTATCTCTGAGACACCGAGAGTAATGTACAAAAGATCTTAGTAAAAATCTTTTCATAAAACATACAGAATACATAAATATTTACTACAGAAACAACAACCATTGTGTACTGATCACTAGGACCCAGGAACTAAAGTCCTTATATATCCTCCCATAATGCATAACGGATGGCTTAATAAATAATATAGCCATATAAGAAGTGCTCAGACAAACCAGGATTCCATGTCAGAACAGTTTAATACAGAATACTTAAAACAATAACCATTGTGTAATGATCGCATAAGGACCCAGGAACTGAAGTCCTTGACAATTTGAGGCTGGAGTTCTCCCATAATGTCTATATTAAATGATAGCTTAGACAAACCAGGAGTCCATGTCAGAACAAATGACTAAAACAAATCCACCAAATTAGGAATTATCGAGAACCCTGAATAATATTCTTCTCTTTAATGATAGATTTTGATACAATTCTTCAGTTCCAAATGGCAAGACTATATTCAGCTGTCCTGTACAAACATGGCTATCTGGTATGCATTATATGATCATAAATGTATTTTACCCCACTGCTGTCTTTCATTTGGAACATACAGTCTAAGAATCAACAAGACAATATTCAATACTGCAGTCTGGCTTGTGCAATAAATCAACAATTACAGACAAATTACACCCAATAGCACCAACATCAGTTGCTGCTAAGCATTCCATTCAACACAGGGTGCCGTCATACAGATCATTCACCAAGGAAATCAATCTCTTTGGTGCATCCTGCAGCTAAAGTAAAGCCCTTGACAAATATGACAAGTCTTGCCAACGACTGTCAAACGGCTGTAACTACATGTTAACTCCTGTCCAATATTGGTTATTTAATTGTAGTGTCTGGAAGTTTTGATACCTGATGTTTGCACAGTGTGTCGTCACTGTGCTGCACATGAGCGATAAGTGAACAATCAATGATCAGGATTGGTTGATGCTGACCACCCTAACAGCCTCAGTATAGTTACATACATGTGGTACAGTGTCCGAGTTCTCTACTGTTGGGGTCAAAATTTTACCACTATTTATACTACTGCTGTAAAACTTAGGATCACTGATCAGGTTTATCTACATTGATTGATTGATTACCTTACTGATTGGTTGACTGCAAATTTATTTAACTGATAGAAAACATTATCATTAATCAATTCTGACTGCTGTATTATGTTTGGAATACAATTCAAATGTTAGATTGTTCAATGTATTTGACCGATAGATCATTCACCCAAGCCTGCTTATATTCCAGTAGATATTATCATTGCATTATATATATTATGCGCGACTTCAATATCTAAATATATACAAATGTATTTACCAGAAATACAATGACTATTACAAATGTTTCAATATATATGTAAATTTAACTTAGGTCAGGAGACTGATACTCTGTATATTCATATTATCTTGTTATAATGATGCATTAATTCTGGGGAGGGTCAATGACATCTAAACGGTCTATAGCTATTCGCAATGACGAAATATTTGAGACAGGGTGGAAATAAACGGAAATGTAGCCATATCAGGAAATCTCAGGAAGATTTTACCATTTAGTCTAGTCTGACCTATTGTTCATTTCATGCTCAGGGCTAGAAAGGATTTCAAGTCAGTATCAATATTAAACTAATTTAATCACACACCAATGATACTTGTAAAGTATTCATTGCAATTTAATGAATTGCTCAAAGCAACAAAGGCAAATGTCAAGACAACATAAAGGAAAACTTGAAACAGAAGTCAGAGGCTGTTAAACATCAGATTTCTGCAGATAAGATTGATATAATTACATGATGACTGATCTTATCATATTGTACTTACTTGGGTGAACTTTGAAATTAAAGTGGTGAGACAGTATACCATTACTGATGTTTATAATACTTAAATCACATTTATGATATTTCCAGATGATTAATAGCAATCTATAAATTAGAATTGATGTGAACTTTTTACATTAGATAAGGAGCAATGTGTGCTTTCCTATTGTAAAATAAACTCTGCAATCTGATCTAGAAATGCATAGGGACAGGGATATTGTATTTCAACATATAAAAATTCAAACTCAGAGCTAATTGCAACATTGCATGGTGAAAATGTAAAATTTGAAAAAAATATTTTTTGAAGTGTTTATTTCATCAGTTTATAGTATATACAAATCTGATATCAATAAAAGCAATTTTTGTTTGCTTGGTTTTCACAGTGTAATTTTCTCAAATGTGAACTTTTAAGCTATTAGAAAACAAATAAAAACATATTCCACCTCAAATGTACAGATTGGTCTGGGTTCATACTGGTTCATGTGGCATTTCAGCCAAACCAGGAGCAATGCTTCATGAACAAGACATTTTGTCTTCTTGGCTGTCTTCATTATATTGTTGTATTTAAACTAACTGATTTTACCTCAATTTCTTACAACTGAAAACAAATCCTTAGACTTAATGCTTCCTTGGTTGGACCAGTACTTGTCACCTTTAAGGCTATGAAAAATCCTAGCGACTCAATGAGTTTGAAGTTACCTTTTGGGCCCCTTGTCTACATATATATAAACTTTTTTTTTTTTTTCCTTTTTTTTTTTCACAGGTATAGGGCACAGCTATCAATTCATTGAAACTATTAAAGAACTACATATTGCTTTAATTCAAAGAAAAAAGGCACATTTGTATCAAACTATGCTGAAAATTGGGTCAAGAACTTTGACAATAGTTAACCATTCCACAATGCAAACATGGAAACAAACGATTCATTGACCCATTTAACAAAGAAAAAAATATGTAATGTTAAAACAGCTTATTGAAGAAACTCTCTTGAACATTACCCAAATATTGACCATCTTGTTCAAAATGATCCACCACTATTTAAAAGCTTTCATATCAAACATAAAATGAAACTCCATGACTCATGAGCCACTGCAAAAACTTAATGAAAGTGAATTCTGAACAAAGCCATAGACATAATAACTGAAAACAAGGTAAATAGAGTCTCCAGTCAGAATACAAGCTACTTGGAAGCAATTGTAACCTAAAACCTTTTCATTCATCTATTTCCCCCAGTTTATAAGGAGACAGTTAATTTAAATATGTCATGTTAAATAAAAGTCGACATTAAAGCTGAACAAAAGAGGCATGTTTTTTGTCGAGGTGAACTGGAGGCAAGCTCGGGACCTGTAGACAGGATCTGATGATATTCCTCGTTAGGTTTTGACATCACCATCAATATAGCCACTGATGACTCAAGTTTATTGCTCCACCGGAAATATATGGTGACTCGAAATATGTAAACATAAATCAACCTGCATACTCTGGCTGTGTGTATATTGTTTGATGAATAGTATATCTACATGATGCACAAAGATATCTGATATATTATGTTAACAAGCAGCTAAGCTGTTGCACATATAAAAGTATCAAATTAATATTTACTGTCAGTACTTTGAATTGTGCCTACATATAATAGGTTGAATCAGAATTTCTCAAGGTCAAATCCAAATTCATTTTATTGCCATTAATATTTTCTTAAAGTATTTAAAATATGGTATGACTGAGTCCAGTAATTTGATACTTACCAGTAACAGATACACTGTGTATGCTTATAATTAACTATGTAAATATTAATACCAGATTTTGCAACAAAGAAACTTAACTTTGTTTCCATGGAAAATAAAACCCATTTCCTGTATAACAATGTTTGCTCAAATTTGCAGCTGTAATTAGAAAACCAACAATCAGCGCCTATAGAACCAATATTGACCCAGTTCCATTTCCTGAATGGAACTATGGGTAAACAATAGTCACAATATCCAACTACAAAAAATATCTCGTTTGTACCTGACCGTGTATTGAAAATCCTAAATTCATTGCGGTTAATGTTACAGTAATTATCCAATGAAAAAATATTGACAGTGCTTGATATTAAGTGGTTTGGACAATATTTTCGTAACCGTGACAAAGCGGCAGATGGTCGAAAGCCATGGCAGCCAAACACTACAGTAAATGCTTATAGGATTATCTAATACTAACCAATAGTTTTCACAACAGCACTGGATTAATAATTACAAGAGAATATCTCCATGTTTTTAATAATCTGCATTGCTGAAAACTAAGATGAAACAAAAATATCATGTCAGATGTATGTTTAAAAATTCTTCAGTAATGGGGCAGGTTTGGGCAGTGCTGGACTCAGATGGTGCAGTCTCTGGTAATGGTATTCACTGATTACTAACAGAATGATAATATAAGTCTCAGCTTTTCTTTTCATTTAAACACATGATTACAATTGTACAATCACTCTTAACAGAACCTGGGTTATATATTGTCTCAGGGGATCATGAAAGTTACCTTTTAACCCTTTCCCTCGTACAGGACACCATGAAAAGACCTATGCGAACAGCATAAAACCAGATCAGCCTGCGAGTAACTCGCAGGCTGATCAGGTTTTATGCTGTTCGCTGCTCCTCAGTGGTCTGGAAATGAGGATTTTGAAATTAAATTTGGTAAGGTTTAACTGTGGTTTTCTGCAGATCAGGCTTTATGTGGTACCTATTGAGTGCGTCAAAATGAGTCTATATGAGGGAAAGGGTTAAAGTGTTTAAACTTAATCTGGATGCTATATCTGAAGACCTGTGCTTTATTACAATATGCCCTCATGGTTTTTATACATTTATGCTACATCTAAAACCTACTCTATATTTTTCTTGCATAATGATACACAACTAACACATATTACACAGAGAGATAACAGGGTTAATAAAAATAGCCATGTAAGCATTATCATATCAACACATTCATGCAAAAACAAGGTACACAGTGAAACCAGAGGTGAAACAAATTAAGCAGGTCTAAATCCATGATGGATAAAAGTGACACCATATCTTGTGGGTGGGTGTGAGTGAACATTCTACCTGATATACACCTGATATGTCCGACCTATCCACAACAGGTACCTACAGTTTTGTCCTGACAAAACTTGCCCCACATTTCCCAGCCTGTCACATACTTCTCCACCCAGTCCCTGATACCAGTATCTACAGGCAGATAAACCCAGTCTACATCATGTTAATATCCACTGTTATTTGAACATGTGTATAACATTGACCAGGCATGTTCATGTTAATTTCATCAAAGACGAATCAACTTGAAAAATCTCAATACATTCAAATGCTTTAAAAGTGATTTGTAGTTTACATTCAACGGGTTCAATGGTCCATTTTCATTGCAGTTGTGATGAATGGCTTTTTCAGTATGAGCATGATTTAAGTAAAACCAACAAGAAAGCCCAGTATCCACATATTTATCTTGCTTGAAATAAATATAAAAGTGTCTACCAGTAAATAATAAAAGCAAAATGAGGTTAAAAACATATCTACTGATACAAGATATCTCTTCAAGTGAAAAAGAGGACACTCAGTTGTATATGTTTAAACTGAATGAATATTACTCTGCAGTCTTTTAAGAAATAAAAATAAAACAATACACAAAAGATTAGCTCTACCAAAACAATTAAACCTTCTGGTTGATAAATTATAAACCAGACAACAATATCAATCCTGACTGATGTAACTGCATGACAACGAAGGCTGATCTGGCTTTAAACAGGTACACTACATGTCAAATCAATGTATTGACCTTATACAGAAGTACTGTTGCCTTATACAGGTACACAGGCCAGGTTAATGCACTGTGGCTTTATAAAGGCACACTTGTCAGGTTTATATGCACTGTTGCCTAATAGTACAGGCACAATGGTCAGGTTTAAGGCACACTGCAGGTCACATTAATGCACTGTTGCCTTATACAGGCACACTGGTCAGGTTTAAAGCACACTGCAGGTCACATCAAGGTCAATGTTCCTTTGCCTTATACAGGCACAATGGTAAGGTTAATGCACTGTTTCCTTACACAAGCACAATGGTCAGCTATGCACTGTTTCCTTACACAAGCACAATGGTCAGGTTAAGGTAATATGGCATTATACAGGCATGCTAAGTAGGTTAATGTTTTGTAAATTTAACAGAATAAATTTCTAGTTTTAAATACATTCCTTCCAAAATAATGATTACTGATTATGCAATGACATGGGAACAACCACCACATGCAATTTTTATCCAATTTAAAGGTAAAGAAAGGAAATAAGAGACAGGAAACACATAGTCTGATTATTTAAAGAAGTAAAGAAAATTATGCCAACAGCATGTTTTACAATTACAATAATCTAGCTTTTCATCCTGGGATACTGAAAAAAAACAACTCTATTTCCGCTGGAGTTCAAACCCTTGTTTTGAAGTCAGATTTTTAAAGGTCAAACAGGTATTATAAAGTACTTCCTGCTGTTTTCTTTTACATCAAATCTACCAGGTAAAACATGATTAATCTGTAATTGAGTAAGTGCACCTTTAATATGCTTTAATCCATATGATGTTGTTGTTGTTTGTTTTTTATTGAGGGGTAGAAGTCAATGTTAAATTCAATTACCCATAATAACATAATATCCTAATTGCAATGACAATAAATGATGGAAACCAACCCTTAATGACCTCATGAATATTCATGTACTGTAAATCTATGACTTGCGGTATATTACTTTACTCAGGAACTTAAAATGGTTAATATACGAAACAATGGATATTTCTTTGTGTAATACCTGAGCTACGTTATTTTTATGAGCAAACAAAAGAGACCCAGATCCTAAAGGGAGGTGTCTGACCTGGGCCTGCTCAGTGTGTGTGTAAATGAATCAAAATGAGTCTAATTGAGGTAAAGGATTAAAGCCTTCAAGTTGATTAATTAGGTATTTTCTTTAATTCTATTTCCTTCTCTTTTTAAGCTCTACAGTTCACACATTCCATTCCAAGAATTAAGGTTTGCAATTGTACAGATAAAATTGTGACTTGAAAATATTGAAGTAACTATGATTATTCCAACAAGCTGAAAACTGAAAAAAAAGAGAGACTGTGATAATAAGTCATAATTTGTGCTTCTAATTGATTTATAAGACAGTATAATAGATCTACAGAGAGATGAAGATTATTTTAAATACCTACAAAATCAAACATAGCAGAATGACATACTGTAGCACTCAGTAATTAACTTAAAACACCTACATACTAGTGATTACCTAAAACACTGTTCATACATTATGCTTTTAGCTCAATTAAGTTATTTACTGCCCACTCAAAATGTATGAATGCCTTTGATGTTTAAAGTTTTCAAACTATTTTATCAATACAAAAATAGCCTAACAGTGCCTGCTGACAATTTACAAATGACCAGTGAATACAATATGTCATCATAAGAGCAAATAGCGTAAATATCGCTAGATCAGCAACACCCCCAAGTTGAAAAATCAAACCCTAAATCAGTAAGCCCTGTGCCAAAATATCTGTTAAAAATATCTGACTTACAGTAAATACAATATTGCAGCAATACTATGTAAAATCTAAGATTGATTACAGGGCATTTAAAATTATGTCCCATTTAAAAAAATCTGAGCAAAAATGGCAAAGAATGGTTTTGAATGTACCAGGAGTTACAGGGTTTTTATAACCATATGTATAGATTGTCATACTTGCTGATTATACCTGAGAATGGAGTGTGTCTCAAACAAACCATAACTCATAGCCTGACAGTATCATTAGCATAATTATCTTAATTGACAAATCGATAGATCTCTGAACAAAAGAGCATAAAAAAACAATAGATTAATTTGGCAAAGATGTTATCGATGGATATACATACAAAAATTAGGGATACATATATCACCCTACAAAATAATTATATTCTAATTTATTTTGCTGATAATTTCTGCAGGTCATTGATTATTATTGGTGATCATGTGACTGTCACATGATGGTCATATGATAGGGATATAATATCCTGGTATATATATATCAATAGAACAAAGATAATGTAACATAACCAGGGCCACCTGCAAACAACAACTAATCTGACATGATAAAATCGCCATGTTGCACAATTTCTTGATGAGTTACAGTTTATTATCTCCAGCACATATCTTAGGTGTCCATAAATCAAAATGACAATACACCCATGCCTCAGAAATATATTCACTTCATTCTGTAACATTTTTGGACATTCACTATACATATTTTATGTACTGGATGACAGCCTCTTACAATTATATATGCAATGCAGTTGCTGTATTTGGGGTCCAACCAAATTATCATATTACAGATTTTATGTTCCATGTTATTATAATGGGGCATTCACATGAGTAACCATGTTGATCATTATCATGAAAATATATCTGCAATACATGGAAATATCTGCAAAACTTTATTTTCTACATCCCTTAACAAAATTAACACTTCAAAATGATGTTCTTGTTTTTCAAGAGGCTGCAATTACTTATCAAGAAAGTCATGTGACTAAACAGTCCTAAATGTCTAGACATTTTCTTTTTCACATTCATTTTATTTGCATGCATTCTTATATCTGTAAGTCTGAAAGTTCCTTTCTTTCAGGAGACTTCCTTTTCTTTGTGGTTTTTACATAACACTGGGTAACAATTACTGAGACAGCATAGACATGGTGAAGGACATGAAAGAAATCTGCAGGAAGTGCTCTCTACCTGGCTGTGTTGAAGGTATATATTTACTCTGTGACATCATATCCTGTGTTGTTGCAATCCCTTATAGGATTATTGTGGAAACCTCTTTCAGCAATATAGATAAAGCCTGCAGTACAGGAACTTGAGTAATAACAATATTTGCCATATCTGCCGGGTATTTGTCCATGCATTTGACGCCAGAACAATTTGGTTTATACATGAACGGGTGATACTAGAATCAACTATGTAATACATGTACTACATCTACACAGTTCTTATTATGAAGTCTGATTCATATATTGAACCATAACTGAAGAATAAGTCTCAATATAAAACAACAGTTTTCAGTAGTCTTACTAATTATAACACCCAGCCTGATCCATACATTATTATTATATCGATCTGATAATTGGATGTGTCCTAGTTGGATTTATAAGTTTACAGCAGCTCTACTCTTTGATTCATACAGTTACTGAAGCACACTCAGCTGCAGCTGGATATATGGTTACATGTGAAAAAATACATATGATTCATGAGATACTTCAACACATAATATACTTCAACATATAACAAAGTCAAACCATTCAAATGTACTAAATCAAGAATCAATAACAACAAAAAAAAATCTAATACAAATCTACATTTTCATATATCATGTTTCGTTTTTCAGGCAAACAATGTCTGGATAAAAACTAGGTTAAATCCAACATAATCCTCCCCTATCTCTCGCCACCATCAAGGCGTGTGGTCCTGCTGTCTGTTGAGAAAGTGTTATTATCCCTACTTGCCTTGACCACAAAACACAGTATAAACTATCTTGTTAAAACTCGATTTACCCACAACCTGACCAAAACACTGACCAAATTCAAAAAAGAAAAACCGACCAAAATGAGTCAATTAAGCAGGTCAGTATTTAAGGTATACAATCTTCTTTGGATGATTTTGGGTCTCCAATGTAGACTGTTTACCATTACAATTACCTGCCAAGGATGTGGTTTTCTAGATATATTCATTTAAACGTTTACAATAGTTATACTCCCTATATCATTGCGAGGTCAAAGCGCTGACTAAATTAAATAAGTATATTTAGCACCACATGTGGTCTCAGTCACTTCAAACTAAGTGAAACACTTTAGACAGTATTGGAATACAAATAACAGTTTATTTGAGATACTTTCTTTAAAATAAGAGAGCCTCACAGAGGCCAATAATTTATATCTATATCATACAAACATTTTGAAAATATTTATATATATGAAACTCATCAGTAAAAATGTGACATTTTAATTATCATATTCATAAAAAGATCACTTTTGTATATAGTCGTTAACAATGCTATATTGAATGAAATAATGAATGAATCAAAATTGGGAGGACATGAAATATGTTCCCAAACCCAACTCAGTCTACTATACAATCTGCCTGAAGAGGTGATGGCTTCCAGAATAAGATGTTATG
>CM037779.1:49827344-49877344 GCA_021229015.1 Solen grandis | reverse complement strand
TGTGATAGTAGAACGTCAGTATTTAAGGGCCGATAATTTTGACAACGAATTCGGTAGCTTTAAACATTAACGACATATTAAATCTCTGTTATATCAATTTAAAGATGTGCTGTTAAGATAAGCCATCCACCATTTACAACATTTAGAACACTTTGACATGAATTATTTTTATGAATAGAATTATATTCTTGGTGTATCCCCAATTTTAAAAGAAATTTTAAGATTCCATGTATTATTTGCATTTTGCTGCAGTGGCGCCCCGTTTCAGAAAATTCACTCATTCAAACAGCCACCCAAAACCAGTCTTTTGCCCCCCCCCCCCCCTTTTTTTTATAAAAACCTTTGAAAACTTTGTAATTTTTCTATAAAATATAATAGATGAAAAATAAGATGTCAATTGTAAGAAAGAATTGTACGCAGATTGGTCAGACATGATTAAATTTTCATATACCTTGGATTTTTTTTTTAAATTTAGAATTACATCGAACTTTATTTTAAAAGTGTTGTTTACAAAGAAACTCAAATTAACAGAATATTAAAACCTACATATTTATTCACCTTGCAAATTTAAGATGAAAAAAAAAAATATTTATAACTGTAAACATTTCAAGCAAGTTTGGATTATTTTAATGTACCGGTATTCACTAAGCTAATTGTTAGATTGGTAATTAACATGTTTGATATTGGAAATATTCACTCTGTATTTTGTTAATTTATTATACATCCAAAGTTATTTTACTTTGTTAATCTTGGAAATAAACGTTTGAATTGAAATTCAATTAACTTGCCTTTTATTAAGTTTGTAATATTATACAAAAAACCCTTAACCAAAAATTAATGACAGGTTTTCATTAACAGATGCACGGCATTTCAATAGAAGTATGTGCAGGTATCATCGTATGATGTCAATCAAATCATTTTTCTTCTTGGTAATACACTTTTATTTCATTTCACAATGTCATCTTATATTACAATATGACAATCTTTTTCTATTTCTAGAGCTGTCAACGTAATTTGAGCGGCCTCCTGTCTGTGATGATCCCATATAAATGGTGAGACATGCACTGTATAACTTTTAAAAATACGAAACAGTGATCAATAAACAAACTTATAGAAGCCTATTAGGGCCATTATCTTAGGCATTTTGTGTTCTGATTCAGGTATTATACGTTATGAGCTAGGTCTTATGACTTAAGCCTTGCGCGAGATAACATTTCATTTCTTACAAAACAATCTTCATTTTCACTCCCACTCCCATTCTTCGCCATGTTAAGCAAATGTGGGGTTTTTTCCGCACTTTTCATATACACAAGTTATATGACATAAGGCATAATTCATAACACATTATTACTAAGACAAGAGTCAGGCTGCAATAATGTCCTATGAATTATGCAGTGTGACTTATGTATTAGTAATCATGTGTTATGACTTATGTCTTGTGGCAGGAATATAGATCCGATATCACAGGGTGCGTTCGATTTGATTACTCGGGTTTACCTACTATAGTAGTCCAGGATAACTTGGGTACTTAGGTGAGGCCGATTAATCCGAACGGCTAGGGGATATAGTTTGCTTGTTGGGTTTAACGTCCCACTGACAGTATTTCTGTCATTTGGAGACGATGTCTACTTGAGACAATATAGTGCTGCCACACAGCAGTATCACGCCGTAGACATGTGGCATGATACCACACCCAGTCACATTATTCTGACACCGGGTCAACAAGTCCTGGAACTATCCTTAAATGCTGAGCGCCAAGCAATGGAGCTATACCAGTACTTTTTTTACGACTTTGGTATGTCACGGCTGGGGATTGAACCCAAACCTCTCGCTCCCGAGGCGGACGCTCTAACCACTCGGCCACCAGGGACGGAAAAATGGTTACCGCAAAAACATTTTGATATTGTTGGATTTGTGATAAAATTTGTTCTGAGTTCCAAGTTGGATTTCATATTAATGCTGGCTTTGAATGATGCCCTGTTTATCAGGCGCTTAACGAGGTCATGTCCCTCATATCACGAATTATATAGAGTCCGTGGGCCCATGTATAGTTTTTCTGACTTTAAAAGTCATTTAAAAATGAACTTATTTGCCTAATTGCTGGGCAATTAATAATATTAGTTCATGTTGGTTCTAAACTACAAGTGTAACATGTTTCGGATAGTATCGCCCGCTTTACCTTGCTCACGGGGCAGGGTAAGAAAAGTTAATCCGGGAAACATCACCTGCCTTGCCTGGGTTTTGACAAGTTATTACTTGGGTTATCCCGAGTTGACCCGAGTGTAATTTCCGAACTCGCTCAGATTATATGACTACCATAGATCTACTAAATTTTATAAGGCTACACAAACAAGGTAATTTATTACTCACTTCTACTTAAAAATCGTTTTCATATTCATTCCCTTTGAAATTGGTGAATAGTTTAAGACTCGTCCGCCATCGTTTTGCCACGTTGCAAGTGCTTTGCCCTTTGAATGCGTAAGGCCTAAGACCTAAGGACTAAGTCATAAGACCTAGCTCATAACGTATAATACCTGACTCAGAACACAAACCGCCTAAAACAATGGCCCTAATAGGCTTCCGTACAAACTTAACGATATCTAAGATCAGAATGATACTTCCCCCAAGCGTGGTCTTATGGTTCTATTGCGTTAATTCACAAAAAGGGGTGACTTACATAATATATTTCTTGGAATTTTATTTTGACCATATCTTCCCGTCATGTGCAAAATATGCATTTTAATTAAATGTTTCCTATATGTTTTATTAGACAGTATATTGAGATATTCGGAAAAACTGAAACAATTTTTCAAATTTAAATAAAATATTTTAAAAACACTGCTATTGTTATATCAGCACGCCATATCAATAACTCGCTACTTAAATAAAGGTACAAACGTGTTTTCATGACAGTTGTATTGATTAACCAAGACTTCATCAAAACCATACTCATCAAGTAAATATTTTACATTATAGGCCCAGCTTTTAAAAGTTAACCATTTCTACTATGTTCTTCCGATTTAATAAGAATAATATTATCGAATTGTTTCATTTTAAACTAATTTTCGACGTATATGTTAATATATAAGGGATACAAAAAAAGAATCAATCATAATTCATATATATCAAACTATCTTGTAGATATAACTCTAGGTCCTCTAAAAACAATTGAACAAGTATCAGCGAATTATTTTGACCTTGTCACAATCCATTAGTTTAAGATATATCAAAATATCCGATAGAGAATTACAATGGTTAACGCATGATTTGACTACAATATAAATGATTTGAATATTCTAAAAAATGTTCCGTTTAATCCCATCTTGAAAATGTAAAACCATAAAGTGTATTTATAAACAGAGTCAAAAGCTTTACTGAGATCTATAAAGACACAATATAATCTTTTTATTTGCAGTGAGTCCACAATCAACAATACTTTTAGGACTGAAAATTGCATCTACTGTACTTAAACCTTTCCTAGAACCAAATTGCGCATCTGATAATACCCGATATATTATTTTCTTCAGCCCAAGTATATATTTTACCAAGATTACTAAGAAGTGTTATACCATGATAATTATTTGAGAGATTGTAATTGCTTTGTAACTCTTTAGATATTGAAGACGAGTCTCACTTTATTCTAAAATATAGCTGTTTTAATGATATTAAATGATTAAGAATTCAATATACATGTATCAAGAACTTTACAAGAAGCCTGCCTTTTTAAATTTACAGAGTTAATTTGTTGCGATGCAAAACTAGTAATTACTAGTTTATGCATATTTCTACATTAATAGGAAAAAAGTTTCATCTAAAGATTATTTGTATATGTTCTGAATGAGTGTCTTTTGACGAAATTCTTTGTGCATAAGTCTGACTAAAATTATGTTCTATTCTTAGATCATGGACGTTCCGTTGACCTCTCAGACAGATGATGCCTAATTTTCGTCTGGTGAGTGCAGCGAGGCCAAAAACAAAAAAGTCGAAATGAGAAGACGAAAGTCCTCCTAAATGTTGTGTTCCGTGTTGACAGGGAGCATGTCTGACAAAAAGTTCTAAATTCGAGGTGACAGTCCATTTTTCATCTTTTTGCCAAGCGATATATTGATTTGTCGTGTTTATATGTCTGCACACAACAACAACAACAGCAACAGTAATAGTGCCACTAGATTTAATGATGATAAATCAGTTACATGACAGCGAAACAGAATTGCTTTTAACTATATAACAATTTGTCTTGTGAGAAAGAAAATGAAATTTGCAAATTGCATTTAGGTCTTGTCCGAACTGTGCATTTGATTCATTATTTATCAAAGATCAGCAGCTAACAACGCAAATACAAGTTTGTTTCTTAAAGTAGGTAAGTAAATAAGTGAGTTCTTTCATATCGTTTGGGAAACAATTATAACAACACAACAAAACCCGATCAGCTAGGGACAATATTTAAGACTTGCTTCTTAAATCTCAACATACCAATCTGCCTCCCCGCTGATACATCAACTGTTCCATAGATACGCTGGAAGCATCACAGTTGTTTTCTCAAAGGCTGACAATTCAATCGCACCAGCCAAAAGTCTCCGATTGGTTTAGATGTAGATTGATTCTGTATACGGCGATCCCTGTGTTTGCTTTACAGATTGTCATGCTGAGAAAACTGGGGCCGCCAGCTGTCTCGACCCCAATAATCAGAGATGATTGCCAGATCTACCCTAAAACCAATTCATCTCGCCGTATAATAACCGGTTTGACAAATTAATCTTTACAGTGTTAATAATTTTATCGGGCAGCTAGACTAGTCAATATGATATGAAGTATGAGTGCACTTGCTGACTGTATTCATGAGGACTATCTGGATCACATTTCATTTTTGCTGGAGTCACAATGCATGATCTATCATACTGTGCCTATCAGACATCAATCTCGCAGTTAGCCCTTACCAAAATATGATTTAACCTAATATAGTTCACCTCTCATTTAGATTGACATAAAATCGCATTTGGCAATACATAAACATGTACACGTAGATTTGTTGCTTATAAAGAGAATTTCAAATGTATTTCGTTCCAATGAAATGTATCTAATAACACACCCTCGCACACACAAACACAGAGGTTTTCTTGATACAAATGACATTTTTTATGGGATCAAATCAAATTAAAATACATTGATTGTTTATATATTTGAACGATTTACCAATGTTTTAGCTTACATTTACTTTAAATAAATAAATAAATAATAAATAATTATATAAATAAATAAATAGAAGGTAACTCATGATAAATATAAACATCATTCACTGATACGCAGTTTAATTAGTGTAAGTTTGCTCCATGTAAAGACTATACATCTGCTGTTGCATGTTTTATGCTTTAAAGAGATTTCTCTTGCAGAATTCGTATATTGAAGTTAGATCAGGATGAAATTCGTCAGTTTGCCCCGAGGCACTTTTTAAGTTAAAGTAAACCAGAACAATGAAGCATTCGGTAAAGTTACGCTGGAGAAGCTGCATTTTAGTTTTTTTTTCTGAATTGCAGTTATATGCAGTTATAGAGCAGTGAAACAGTGGGCATTTCTTCTTGTTGTTAATGAAGAGTCAATTTTTAGTGATCATAAACCGCGAAAATATGAATTGGAAACTTTAGTAATTGGCAGTAAGTGATAGTCGTTCTATTTCCCAAAGGTAACAACAACAACAACAACAACAACCGTTACACTTCTCTAATTACGAACATTAGGCTTAACACATATACACTGCTGCCCAGAACATCTGACACACATATACATATATATCTGCTTTTCTTTGTTCAATGACATTATTCTTATATAAGAAAACAACCAATCGAACGAGATAAGATAGATGTTACGTTAAACTGACATCTTGAAAAAAGTTTCATAATAACTCAGAATGAATGAATGAATGAATGAATGAATGAATTATAAAGTATACATGCATTTATCTGTAATCAACATTAATAAGCATAATCAGCTCTAAACAATTACTTGGAAAATTAAGATATAGAAAATAAAGATATAAAAGAAATATATAGGGTTATACATGTATATAAATTCATAATGCAAGCAAGGGATGATGGAGAGTACACGTTTAAATGAAAACCAACATGGATTTAATGAAATCCGTTACCATACACCACGTCTGATATTATTTTTCCTTTGAACATAATTAAAATATACTAATAATGGAATTGTGTTCCTCATAATGCAGTGGATTTGCGTTATTTTGTTAACATACAAGTTGATACATGCATAGTATAAACCTATTCTTCATGTTAACATGCTTTTATATATTCCTCAAACGTGGTAAACCCCCTCCTTTATACAATACTTGAAGGAAAAAGTTAGAAAGTAGCTTGAAAAAGTTCTCGTTACAGATTCTTCCTGATTCATGTAAAGCATATTGTAAATATTGTCTGAAATATTACTTCAAAATACGCCAAATAAGTCTCGCCAAAGTGTACCTTATATAGACACATACTTGCCATTAATTGAATAATATCATGATAGGATTATCCAATTTCTATCGTTCCCTGTGACATGTCCTATACATCACAGCTTCATTACAGCGCTCAATGTCTCTTTATATGTATATTTGATTTGATTCGAGTAGCTTCATACGAGTACATATGTCTCGAATCATATACTGGCGCTTAATGCAATGCATCTTGAGCTTCTTCGACCGAAGTCTGAATGATAATTCAGGAGGAAATATGATGAAATTGTCGGGCAGTATTCCCGTTAATAACGTCACGATATGTCCTTCCTTAGAACGTTTGACCTTTCTACGATGAAAAATCCATGTTGTAATGCATACGATGCATGGGAAATATTAAACAAAAATATGATTTAGAAAATAAAAACGAAAGACATGCAAATAGTATGGAACAATAAAGATGTATGTGAAAATGGTAAAACCTTATTTTACAAAACCTGAGGTAATCGGGAAAAATATGTTAGGATAAATTTTTGGTTATAGAAACAAAATTTTTTACGATTTCCTTGAAGCTGTATTCTTATACAATATAAATATTTCGGATTTCATGGAATAACATGCTCTAATAAGATCTATTCCTGCAAACTTTAAATATCAAATTATGAAAGAAGCTTTGAGTTATACTAATATGTCACTTAAAGAAAAAGTTGCGAAATCAAAACAAACAAAATTAATCTATACTTAACACTTCTTAAAAGATAAAGCCATCTTCAGAAATAAAATGGAATCCAGAATTGCCAAATATATTTGGAGAAACTGAGCGTAAAAACACATATGCTAATACATTTAGGCTAATAATAGATTCAACTTTAACCCTTCCCTCATATAGACTCATTTTGACCCTTTCCCTCATATAGACTCATTTTGACGCACTCAAAAGGTACCACATAAAGCCTGATCTGCAGAAAACCACAGTTAAACCTTACCAAATTTAATTATAAAGTCCTCATTTCCAGACCACTGAGGAGCAGCGAACAGCATAAAACCTGATCAGCCTGCGAGTTACTCGCAGGCTGATCTGGTCTTATGCTGTTCGCATAGGTCTTTTCATGGTTTCCTCTATGAGGGAAAAGGTTAAGAAGCTTTAATTATAATCAGCCCAACAAATAAAATATTAGACAAATTTGGACTCGTTGATTGAATTCTGCTATAGAGACTATAGATTATTTACTTTGGGATGTAATGTTATACAGCCACAATGGAATTAATGGCTACAACTCCAATCAACACTGTTATATGCAAATAAGAAGTATAATTTGGCATTATTGAAAAAGTTATAGTAATATTTGTATATTTTAATAACGGTTATGAAATATACATCAAAAACAACAAGAAAAAACAAAAAAAAACAGCAAAAAACAACGAAATATTAAATTATCTTGAAGCATACCAAATTTACCTTAAAAAGTATAAAATCGAAGAACAGATATCATTGACTATCGATAAATATGACATCCACGTTAAAAATGGAAAGTAATAAAACTGTCTTGGTGAAAACAAATCATGTTAAGCACAGTTAGCGAAACTCTATTCTGATATTGATGAGTTTATGGATTCTCCATTCGTTGCAAAGCAAATATTTTTTTTTACCCTGGTATAGTGGAATAAAAATGATTTTGTTAAATTATCCAATTAATTTAATTGGGATTTTCCATTAATGAAATTGAAAATAATGTAGTTTAATTGAGGATTCGTCAATTGAAAGTGATTAAAATATAACTGGAGTTTTTTTCCCCAATGAAACTGATAAAATGATTGCTTTGAAAAGTACAGGACTAAACTCATTTGCACCTGAAAGGATCTTTATATTTTATTTTTGGTACATGAATTTAA
Source organism: Solen grandis (assembly GCA_021229015.1). Classification (NCBI taxonomy): domain Eukaryota; kingdom Metazoa; phylum Mollusca; class Bivalvia; order Adapedonta; family Solenidae; genus Solen; species Solen grandis. The sequence continues at coordinate 49,869,003 of CM037779.1, read as the reverse complement.
TTTTCATTAGAGTCCAACAATGCTGTAAAATATAATAGCTCTTAGAATTAAAATCTTTCGTGACATTAATTAGTCGTTCATATATTTAGAACCATCTTTAGTAAATAAAAATTGGCGCTTTTTATGAGACATTGAAGTGTAAATGGTATAAAACTATTTTGCTGTAAGACGGAATTATTTAAAGTAACTTGGAAGGAAGGCCTATTTCACTGCGTGCATGTTTATTTTTTTAATTATTATAAAAGAACACACGTAAAAAGATTTCGCCGAGCTGCTGTAACATATAATTGGACGACAATATACCTGACTTTTCAAGGAATCGAGGGTTTGACACTAACGAGGGTTTGACACTAACGAGGGTTTAACACTAACGAGGGTTTGACACTAACGAGGGTTTGACACTAACGAGGGTTTGACACTAACGAGGGTTTGACACTAACGAGGGTTTGACACTAACGAGGGTTTGACACTAACGAGGGTTCCCGGCCACTTATGTGCACTCGGGGTATTCCTCCGACTGTGATTAGGTCGAAGTTGAAAAAACCACGATGGACAAAAATAACCGATCTATTTTCATTCACGTAACATAACACTGTAGGATCGATAATTTATAAACTTATTTGTTTCTTTACTCATTTCCTTAAATCTCCAAAGATTTCGATAAATTACACGAACAACTTTACAAAACCATGTTGCGTACATGTAATAAATAATTCCAAAATTTAATTTATTCAGAGAGAATTAAATTGATAGGACAAATCCTGGGATAGAATATGCCTTTAGAATCCTCTAAATCTTTCAACATTTTTGTGTCACCTGCTGTAAGTAGAGGTGACACATAGGGATCACTTTTTCGTTGTCTTCAGCTGGTGACACATGTGTTCCAAAGAACACTCTTGTTGATATATATATCGTGAATGTATATAAACTATTGTTTTCCAAACAGATATATGAAGTACATTGCAAGGAAAGCCATAATTTTCTCAATAGAATTGCTACATATAAAAATCGCCTTTACCAAAGAAAATGTGATTATCTACTTATTGCTGACTCATTTAGTGAAAACTTATGGCGTGTTCCACCGTTTACTGTCTTTATTTCCCTTAAAATATATTCGTCTGTCCTTTGCTACAGATTAATATAATTTTGTTGCCATTGTGACTGCCATTTCTACGTTATTGAAGAAAGCAATTTTCTCAAAGGGTCAATAAGGTGTTCCGCAAGTCATCTAACTAGTCTAAAAATGGTCTCTGACAACATGTAATGATGTGTTTGGACCAAAGAAGACTCTTAGTGTATGCTGTAAAGGGTCTACAATGGATTGCTTTAATCAATCCCTCTCTACAAAAACTGTACTTTTGTCATAATTTAAACTTTTAGTACAATTTCAGTAATACATACGTGATGTGTACAGTATTAGTGGAATAACCTTCAAATAAAAAAAACTTAAATTGATATTTTGTTATTATTAATACATTTTAAATGTTAATATCAATTACCTTAATCTTTGTGATTGAAACAACACTGGTGTGGAAACTCGCCCTTAAATTAATAATGAGCAGAAACATGCATTATTTTGATTGTGATCGATGAAACGTTAACTTAATTGTTCTTCAACTGAGCTGATCGCATTATTCTTTTTTTCTAAATTAAATTTAAAAAATAAATCCATAACGAACGTTATTTTTACAACCAATGTAATGTTCCGCTGAGAGGGAAAGACTACATTTTAATAGTTTTTAAAGGAATACGGAACGGTTTAAATCTCGTCAGTAACATCAAAATGTCATAAAAAATATAATGCCCGTAACCCTAGCAACGCACGCACGCAGAAGGTTCAAATTCAATTAAGCATTATTTAAAAAGTACATTACATGCTATTCTACATCTATAAGCCGAGAAAGAATGTTATCTTTATTTCGATAAAGTAGTCAATTTTCCTCAATGCTCCAAAATAGAACCAGTAGTCACGGCACGAGATCGGGTTATGGGGTTCGATCACAGGCTGCGACTTATCGCGAAACATTGTACTTTTTTGGGCTTTGGCATACAGGGTAGTCCCAGAACTAGTTATCGCGAAACATGGTATTTTTTGGGGCTTTAGCATACATGGTAGTCCCAGAACTAGTTATCGCGAAACATGGTATTTTTGGGGCTTTAGCATACAGGGTAGTCCCAGGACTAGTTATCGCGAAACATGGTACTTTTTGGGACTTTAGCATACAGGTTAGTCCCAGGACTAGATGGCCTAGTGTCTGAATGTGTCACCGTGACACATACCTACGGCGTGATACTGCAGAGTGGAAGCGCGGTTTGTACTTACTTTCTCTGCTTTTGCATTTCAAATAATAAACAAAATTGCATCCCTAACTTCATAAACTGCTTGAAAAAGTGTTAATTAACATGTTTAGCTGAAATTGTATTTTTATCTTTTGAAACAGAACTAACTGTACATTGTTCCATGCACACGCGGTGTTTTAAAAGATGGCGGACGGTTTATGTTGACAAGGTAAGTGTTGTATATTTTTTGTCGATATTTGTGTAATATTGCGTTTCTTAAAGCAACGATAGCATTAACTGAAAGGAAAATGTGAGTCAAATCAACGGCTATCAGTCGTTTTTAATCGAACCTTAGCGTTTGCCCGCTTATCGCTTTTATTCTTTGATTTTTTTTTTAAAGTTGAACATTGCGTGCTGGTTATAGCTTCGCGCTTTTTTTATAAGTAGACGCTTTCATATATATATATATCAATTTTTATAAAAAGAAAGAGGAGTCAGAGTACCAATCTGTTATCTGTTTGGCAAAGGCAACATTTCATTTACGTATTTATGTTTTCTTTTTGGCTACATCGAATTTGATATATTATAAACTTGTGACATCTGAAATATAAATACATATTCGAGTCCCGGCATATCTTTAAAAAATATTTATGACACAAGACCTTTGACTAAATAAATTCGTTAAAATAAATTCAAGATCTGGTCATCTTTCATAAAAATGTTTTTGTAAATGCACGACACACATTGAACTTTTTTTGTTAAAATAACGTTTACGTTAAAATTACATTGATTTTTATGTAGTGACCAAACGAAACTCACGTAAGTTGTTTTATAATACTTAGAACAATACAATTATAGGTCTTAACGGGAAAGCTAATGAATTTATTCTAATTTGCGAAACGACTGAATCTTGCATTCTCAAACACTTTAAATGTTTACGTTTAATCTAAGCATTTTTTTTCGTCAGACCAATCTAGAGGATACCACTTTACGAAAGTAATCTGGATACAAGCAAAGCTGTGGGGACAAATCAATAGATTATCTGATTAGTTCATATTGTGTTGAGAGAAATAATAACCATTGATTAACTGCACTCCTTAAGTGGATAATTTGTATGCAACAAATAAAGTCAGGTGTATTTGCCTTATTCAATATGTTTAAGTTTGCACTTGGGTTCAATTATTACATTAAGTGACAGTGCACTTTATCATATTGATTTGCAACCACATTCGTATTTAAATTTGGTATTTAAAGGGAGTTTAATATTATGACACATAGCCAGCTGACGATGTTCTAGTTTCTTAATCCAATAATATTTAGAAATGATTAATGCTTTCTTTTCAAACACATACCGGTATTCCATATGCAACGCATATGCTGGCAGATGCACATAAGATTTGGTGTTTACACGCCTGTTTCGAACACGCCGCTATATGTTCATATTCATCTTGATAAATATCAAATCTCGTATATGGAGTATTTTTGGCATCATGTTTTTTCAATTTTCAAAATGATTTTTTATGGTAGTAAGTTATTATGAAAACACTTTCTTATACAAGACAAGTGAACTCCAGATTGAGTCCAAGATCCTGACTTAAGCCCCCCCCCTCCTTAGATATTTATAACACATGTGCTTCTTACATTATCTACCAGTTTTCGGCGGATTATATGTTTCCTTTTCCATTGTATTCATATTTTCTTCTATTGTATTTGTTCTAAATATGCAATTTATGTTTCTTTCTTGAGCTTAAGTTAGGACGTGCTAGACTGTACTTTATGCCTTTTGTGTGTGTTAATTGCACGTGTCTCACGACGTTTCCTCTGTAACAGTGACATACGTGCGTCTGAAATTATCTATCTAGAATTTTTTACTATCACCCATGTAAAAGATCATAGCTTCACTTGTTCTCAATAGTGTGTCTGAAAAACGTCGTAAAATGTAGCGTCTAGACTAATTATTTTGGATATTTTTAGAAATATTTTCTCCTACTTTACTAATGACCCTCTCAATGATTGGTACATTTTACCTTAAGGTTGAAAAACAAGTAGAAAGTGAGAGAAAACATATATAAGATAGGTTATAGATTTTTAGGGTTAATGTCACATCTACATCAGAGTTAGGACATCACAACCAGCCACACTGTCCTGACCTTGGCCAGTCAGTCCGGAAACTACCCAAAATGCTGTACATCAAATATAACCTACGCAATTTGAAAGGGTTGTTTTGTCGGAAGCTTTAAATGAACCTATTTTGTACATATTTGAGACTTTTTGTTGAAACCATTGATGCAGTCTCAGCTGTAATAAACTGCAAGTCTCTCTCTTTCAAGAATACACTAGATGCACATTTTACTTAAAGACGTGTATTTCATGAATACTTGCCTTCGATTGCTGAGGTATAACAGAGTTTGCATTGAAATACCAAAATCATTAAATATAGTACTGGGAGCTCCCTACTAAGCCTTATGTAGGAAGTTCCAGGACTGTTGATCTGGTATCCGGATCATGTGACTGGGTGTGGTTTCATGTCACATGTCTACGGCGCGATACTGAGTGTGGCATCACTATATCTGTTCCAAGTAGACATCGAAATTCTGTGTTCTGTTCTGTGCCTCCCACCTCAGCTGCCCTGGTCATACATCTTTTAGGCTATACAATCCCTTGATTACACAGATCAGAACACATGTTTATTGTTAGATTTGAGCATATACAGCATATCCAGCTCGTCATCTTACATAGATAATACATAATAATACAAACATCAATTGCATGCGTGTACAAAATATAAATACTATTGGTTTATGAATGAATTGAGCCTATAAAATGAGTACATGTCATGAGCACTTGTGTGTGTATATATATATATATGGTCTAGCATGTTCCATTTTGTGCAATACGACTCGAGACAATTAAGTGAGTGTTGTAAATCCTTGAGTACATAATGCTTGTGCTGTCTACAGGAAATCCCCATCGTCGGCCCCCATACTGAACCACCCGCATAACCACCTGACAAGCTAGACTCCTATTGTCTTATGGTCCCCTGTTGTTAATGTGTATGTAATCCGAATCGGACGTCAACCATGACTATGTGATGGTACTGCGTAAGCAAATTCAATTACACGTTCACTGATTGAGAGACATTTACATCTCGTCTGCCGAGCGATCTAAAAATTGAAGAAAATTGGCAATTACCGAAAGTTTGTTTCATTTAAAACTTTTAACTGTTCTAGACAGATGCAGTTTAAGAAAAAGATGTACGTAAAATCGACACGCGGAAGGAGCCCACACCCTACTGACCCTAAAACATGCGCCTTGTATGTTTTTTTTGTTTTGTTTTTTTTTTGGTGTGTTGGGGGGGGGGGGGGGGGTTGAGTACTGCTTCCATATCTACTATTAGACGGTCAAGATTAACCAGTTCGAACCAAATACCTGCATATACTCCCTTCCACATATTTGACAAAATATGTTTAAAGTGAAAATCAAGGCTTGAGACTTAGTCCCACTTGGCATTTTTTGCTTCGGGGATGTCCTCCCGATGGAAATGAGTCTCGGGAGGCGTCGGGTACAGGTTCCCCGGTGTCTCGTTGAAGCTTCGGAAGCTTCGCGAGCCATGTTGAGTCATCGGGTGGCCTCGTGAGAACTGAAAAAAAATTCATTGCTTGTATTGAAATATTCCCGATGTGTTCCCGATGTTTTATCGTGAAAACAGGCCGGTGAAACATCCGCGGAGCTTCCCGAAAGCTTCGGGAAAGCTTCAGGAACTTCCGTGAAATATATTTTCCTCTGAGGAGTCCCCGATGATTCGGTGATGTCTCGCCGAAGTATCAGGGCGGCATATTGCCCCGATGATGTTTCAAATCCGGTGAAGCTCCGAGGCACCTTCGCCGTTCATCGAAGAAGGTCCTTTCCTGAACATCGGGATTCAATGCCATAGTACCATAGCCGAAACATCAGTGAACGTTCAACGGACCAGTTCAGAAGCCTAAGCAGTGCCACCTATCATTGTACTCTCATGGGATACATCGGTAGAAAATTTGTGTATTTCCACATCGCCGATGATTTTTCCCAGTGGGACATAGGCATTAGATCCATGGCCTTCAAGATTCAAAAAATATATATTGGAATTATAAAACAACAACTCACCTTTATCCCCAGATACCCTTCAGAATGCATCTCTTGCATCTCTATCACTCTAAAACATTTTTTTTGGAGGGGGGGGGGGGGGCAAAACAATATCAATGACAAGAAGCAGTAACAATATCGCAAACAGCATACGATCAGGAAGTTAACTGTCTCGAACTGTAGACTCTAAGAAACTAAACTGGCGATATACCAAGGTCTGAAAACAATCGAATGTTTGCGGGGATCTAAACACACGTGGTGTCTTTTAATGGGAATGTGAAAAGAGGATAATAAGAACAGTTTGAGGGTCGGTTGGTCTAGTATCAGAATGATGAAACAAGATATCGTATCAGGTGTATTGTCGCGATATCATATCGATGTAAAGCAGCCCTATACCTGGACAAAGTCCCTCTTTGACTGAAATAGTTCTAGTCGGACATGAAAATACACACTAATTGATAAATTGCACTTCACAAAACTATAGACGGACTCGCATAATCAACATCGACGAGTTTTTCATACAACGTTTTTACGCCATGAAATAAGTTTAGTATGCCTATCATAAATGTATCAGATTTTATTTTTTTAAATTTACCTCACTGAAAAGAGATTAAAAACTCTAATTGCAAGTTTAAGGTCTTCCTTAAATTTCAAAATATTCTATTATCTCAGATTCAACTCGTTTGATTGAAATTCGTCTTATAATTGGATACAGCTTTTCTTTTCATCATATAATTTGATACTCCATTGAAATTTAAACAATATATTTTTTTTTCTAGGAGTAAGATTGCTTGGCTATTTTTAATATCATTTTCAAGATTGTTTCAATCAGGAAAAATATATCTTAATTATATTTGCAATGACTCATTACTCAGATACACATTAAGAAATAATGACGCCTACAGTCTTAAACGCACCCATAATGAGGGCTAAAGCTTGATTTTAATTGTAGTCAAAATCCTTTTGGGGAAACTCGAAATAAGGATAACAGCTGTTTGCATGTCTATAATTAAAGAATAAAAGATTTAAACAGTTAAGGGTACTAGAGACGTCATCTCGTTTGAAGGCCACCCACTCACAATACAAGTTCTGTTTTATGGCTTCAGACGAAACTGGAAAAGTATGTTCATAAAGGTAACGGAATTCGATTCGCTAAAGAATAAAACACTTTTTATCTTTGCCTAAAAGGAAGCAATATATGGCACATCTAATGGCATCGTGACGGGATTATCCAGTTTTGTTTTACCGGATGCTGTGAGAGAAGCTTTGCATGCACAGCGAGAATGTGACAATCTGCGCTGGAAATTTTGTTTCAACTTTGGAAGAGATCCAGAATAGCTGAATTATGAGCCTTCTTGGCGTTGTCAGTAAATACAACTAGATCTAAAGATCATCAAGTTTTAATTTTGTGTTATGATGACTTATGGCATTGCACTTAACGCAAGAATACGCGCACTAACGAAATCGGATGTTCGAACCTTTCTTCGACGTCTGTGTCATTTAATCGATAGCAACAATGACTGTCATCTTATCTCCGTTGTATTTATCGACCTTGAATTGTTTACTGATTCATCTAGTACTGGATAATATTAGTTGATTTAATACGTTATCGTGGAACTGAAATTGGATTTACAGAAAAATACTTTCTCAGGGTAGATAATGATTAAAGGCCACGCGGATCAGTGTAATTACGAATGACTTCGGATTCAAAGGTCATAGATTCAAATCTTTGTTCGATGTATAGTTATACAGTTTGATAAGAGTTGCTCAGTCCTATGATACTACTGTTAGTAACCTCTATTATCACCAAGAAAGGCACACTTTCAAATATCTTAACACATTAATTTGTCTTAGAATACTTTTTTTGCATGTATAACGCGATTTGCTAAATATATTTTTACTAAAAGAAACTTCACAAATGATGCCGTTTCTGAAATTGATATGTCAATGACATCATCAGTATCGAACACAGCTGTTTCCACCTCGAAATGATCGATAGCTTTTGTGTACTTATATACCTCATCAATAAGAAAAAGCTTGTGACATTACCCGAATTGATTGGCATACATTCCGTTTGTTGAAAAATTGATACCTGTTGTGAATCTACATTCTGGTGCTTCTCTCTGACATAAGCCGTTTCATATTTGTTTACTGTAAGATAATTTATTGGAACAGTTCCTGATGATGGATAGTTCTGTTGGCTGCAAGTTTGTGGGAAAAGATTTATGATGATCTATTTTGCTGACTGAATAATTATAAAACCCGCATCAAAATGACATCTTATAATTACGGACATACTGCATTACATACCACAAGAGCATAGAATGTACCATAATACTAATCATGTTACTACTCTCTTACTCAGTTTGCTTGAATCAAAATCAAACATTGTATGCAATAAATTGCTATGAAAGTACTAATCAAAAGTCAATAATAGCATGATAAAATATTAGATATAGCTATAAAGGAGTGAAAAAATAACAATCGCAGAAGTCCAAAAACGTATTTATAATTTCCTGAATTTTCTACCAAACAAATAATCACAAATGAACTGGGAATTGTTCTTTTATATCAAATAAAAGCGACAGTAAGTACATATTCCCATTCAGAATGTCATTTGCGCCTAAAATGAAGATCTCTGTTTGCATGGTTACGTCAAGAAATAAAACCACTGCATACGGAATGGATAAATCTTTGAAAATTCGTTTACAAAATTCGCACTTCATGTATATGGCTATTTTATGGTATGACTTCGTTACATGCAGTGGTCCTTTCTCGCCATTTACATGTACACCCCTTATAATATTGTAATGATGTTCACTATTAAAATTACTATGCAGTATGTCGGGAATTGGAACTGAAATCACGCGATAGAATGTAAACTAAGAAAAGTGTACGTTGCTAAAAAGTCATCTTGATTCTGTCGTCTTCTGAATCTTTTCGTGGTGATAGTAGTTTTCTAAATGACCAGTCCTATTATAAGGAATTTAACATGGAGTTATTGCGCCATTATAGTCCCCTCTTCACGTCAAATTTTGTTTCTTGAATTCTTTGTCAATTAGACAAAAAGAAGGAAAAACAGGAAATGCTAAGATAGATAAGACTATCTCGGAATCGCTGTTCTCAAATATCTTTGTTGAATCGATGAACTGAATCGTACACAATCAAGTTTTGAGATTCAGAAAGACTACCATCACCATAGAGTTATGAATTTTACATCGGTTATCGTATCACAGAATTAAATAACACCTGACGTTGGTTTACATACATTTAAACGTATATATGTATATATTTTACAATCTGTCGAAGACATGAAAAGAGAACCTGTAATCTACGTTTCCCATGGTAAATTTATTTGGAGCTGTTTGTCACGGTTTTGATAAATCTGAAAGCATGAGATACTGTCAATAAATAATACAATAAGTAATAAATAAGTGAATTCCACATTTTATAACAAAGGGAGAAAGAATTCAAAGAAAGAGAAGTGCGTGTTCTTATATTAAAGAAATCAGAAGAGTTTCTTATTGATCTCGTAGTGCTCTGGCGAACGTTTGGTGGATTTGATTCATATAAATAATCAGGACCATATCCTAGAAGTTTGTGTTTTGTCTGACGTGTTTCTAGACAAAAAAAAAATCTGTCTAAAGTGTATGTACGTCTCTTGATTATATTTCAGAATAGGCTTGGTTTTTATATAATAAATTTATTCATGCCAAGTGCGATCATTGTATATTAATACACCGAAGTGCTGAATTAAATGATATTCAACAGAGGGAAGAGGAGTGTCATACATGTAGATAGGTTGATGGATTTGATTTTTTCTAATGCTTAAAACATAAGACATTCTGATTTACTAGAGGGATTGGAGTTAACAAACCAAGTACTTGCCCAGTGTAAGATTATGAAGTTTAATGGCCGCGTTAGAAGGAGAATTTATAAAAAAACTGGTGTCATCTGCAAATATTTTTTCGGAGATTCAATCTCGTTAACAATTTCATTGATATAAACTAAAAGTAAAAGAGGTCCAAGGATTGAGGCTTGGGGAACGCCTGCTTTAATTTCAGCCATTGTTAAAGATGCACCGGGAACAACAACCTTTTGACGCCTATCTTGTAAGTAACTAGAAAACTAGGACAGCAACTGACATTGAATGCCAGCTTGCTCAAGTTTAAAAAGAAAACGCCCCTGCCACACCATTTCAAATGCATTGCTTATAAAAAAGATAACCCTAATTTCAAGACCTTCATCTAGTGAGCGACAAAATATATGAATAGGTCAGTGGATATACTGTAGAATCTCCTGGCATTGTCATGGGGTAACAAAATAACATTCTGTAGAAAATTAAATTATAGATGTTTAAATATAATCTTTATTAATATAATAATTTAAAATTAAAAAAAAACTAAAGATTTGTTCTTGGTCGAAAAAATACACCTATTAAACTTTTTACCAGATCGACTCAATATTACAAATCTTAAGATCGGATCTTCTAATGAAAGAAATGCCCTCCTAAACAAAAGCAATGACTCCTCCATACTGGTTTCTAGCACCATCCTTATGTATTGTCTTCGAGTAACCAGGAAATAAAAGCTTGACCAGGTTTCGGAGAATATAAGAATACAATACGAGTTTTGGGAAAATACATTGTATATTATAATGTACAGAAGATTATATTATAATGTACAGTAGATATGTATTAGGGATACGTAAAAGACTAGACATATGAAATAGTTCATCAGACGATGAACTACATGAAGGTGTGCTAGACTTGAAGGGCCCGGGCTCGTCACCAGATACCTCAGTCAACACGATCATTGTAAAAACTGTCATAACCAAGTACGCCATCGAGAATAGAAAGTTACGAGTCCTAAATTTTATAGCGTATTATCGACTTGGCAATGTTATTGAATAATGACCGTTACAGATCCGATGTATATTTGTATTTTTCATTTGTAACATAATATTTGTTGTTATTTTTTTCAATCCGCAATGCTTAGATTAATGTATTTGACTGTTTAAAAGGTATTCTTCAAAATTACTTCTAGTCTGTTTAGATAATTAAATCATTTCTTATATCCTATCAGAACTCTAAACTTGTCAAGCACACATCATATTTGTTAAGAAGGAGAAGTTTAATGATATACTCCATAAAAAATGTTTTTAGACCAATGTTATCATCTTAAAACATCAATCAAAACTACCTTGACGGACTTGTATTTCTTTGCATTTGTAGGATAAGTAAATACTGGAAAATGAAAGAAAATAAGAATTGAGTGCATTTACGTAACATACCGTGATGTATTATTAATGAAATGTTCACAGTTGTCAAAGTTGTAGGTACACAATGACTTCAAGCAGCATATAATACACACTTGTAGCTGTTTTGTTCTTCTTTAATCAATGGAAACGCTTCAACTTTCTTTCTACGCACGGAATTTAATACATCTATATTCATCGTTGCTTACAAATTATGTTCAGCTGATATGTGTTTTATGGTTATTGTGATTAAAACAATTTTATGTCGTGAAAGGTGGCATATTACTATATATTTTCGTCTTGATGCTTATTCAAACGTTTCCTCTTTTCCTGCGATGTTTGCGAGCTTTCTTTTTCTGCGTATTTTGATACTCCACAAATCGAGCGTTTGGTGCAATAACAGTGTAACTTCATCTTTATCAATATGTAGTTAACATTTGTTAGCACCAAGCCATCGAAATGGGAAGTACATTGATCATCATGGAGCTAACTAAACGCTACATTCCATTAGCGTTTGGTAAAAAATGCTCGAATTTTCAGGTACTGTGATTTGCTGCGCCGTTGTATATCTGGCCGTCAAATCTGTGCTTGATGCAACTAAATGGATTTCGTATGTTATCTTGAACGTCTTCATGGCATGTACCGCTAATGCAGTAAAAGCTCCGAATAGTGTAGTATCAGTCATAAACCACTAAATGGAACTTGATCTTTGTAGATCAAGATATTCATAAGTTGGACTGCAATGTCTTTTTATTTCGGCAAGAAATTGGCATTTGTTTCGTTTGTAATATATGTAAAACATAAATGTGTAGTTTCGACATATATGCATTTTCCTTTTAGATAATGATGAATTTATAATTATAATAATAATTGAAAGACTATTTAGTTTTATCAGAAACTTTACATGAAGGAAATAACCATTGACCAGGACGCATTCAGAGGGAATGGGTAATCATATAGAACATCTCATTTATATAGTTTAAGTTTAATCTTATTTATTTTACGTCGATTGGGAAACAAGTTCTTACAACTTCCCTTTCGACAGTTCCTGGGATGGATCAGAAAGGTCAAGAAAATTCTTCGCCCTATACGGGGTTCGGATCCACAGTTGAGTCTGTTACCACTGGTTCGCTGCGCGCCTTTGTTTTAAGGGCCTATTATATTACATAATAATACTATTTCCATGAAAAAGAAAATATAAAATAACATTGACATATCGTAGACAAATGGTACAAAATGTGCAAATATCTGCTGTAAAATACAAGTTTAACGCATTGAAAATGTTGATCAAATTACACAATTTAGTATTTTAGATGGATGTCAATATACTCTTATTGTTTACATTTTACATTTGCGAGTATTTCCGAAGACGGTCTGTTATCGGAAATAATTTGCATTTAAAAAAAAAAAAAAAAAAAAAAACGTCGTCGAATCACAATTTCTTTATCCGCTACGCCATCAAGTTCACGGAGACAAACGGAATTGAAAATTGAGGAAGATATGCGGAATATTCACATTAGTTATTTTTGTAAACAATTGATTGATAATAAGTAAAAGATTTTTTCTTATTTGTGTATTTTTGTAACGTTGATGTGAACGAGTATGTACTGATTGCATCGCGTAACAAATCTGTAGCACACACTTAGCTTTTTTTTCGAAGAATATACACTGCTTTTAGAAGCATAATGGGCCTTTAAATAAGAATTTGATATTTGTCCATGAAATGACCATTGTTATTCCTTTAAGTATTGTAAATATATTGATTTGTAGTAATTCAATGTATTATTTCATGTTCCTACTCTCGCATGTGACCATGCATGCATAGATTGTTGTGATATGACGATGAACTTTTTAAGTTTAAGTTATATGAATTAACGTCTGTTATGTTTTTGTATTATGCAAAAGAAATGAAATATATTGCCTTCTTGAAATATAAGCTAAAGTTTTACTAATTGAAAATAGCATATGCAGTATATATCGTTACAATGGTTTACACACATCTATCATACATCTTTATAGTATTCGTTGCTTTATTCTCCTTTAGCAACGCTGACCAGGAAAGGAAAACAAATAAGTATAAAAAAGTTTTAATTGGAATATATTCTTTTAGAAATGGCGTTTTCAAAATTATTTACATCTCATGAGAAGGGAGACATTAGTATTGAAACACCATATTATATATCTGCAAAATTGAAAATAAAGATATTTTACCCCCACCCCAAGAAATAGATAAATTTATATCAGTCCAGTTCATTCCATTTCTTCACAGTGACACAAGGCTGTTTGATCCGTACCGCATCACAGTATCTTAATATCTACTATGTCCAGTTAGTCAAGGTGAAGGTTATCTCCCCCAGAGTCGAGCAAGGCATCTACAGTTCTGCATCCAAATGTTACATTTGCATGATAATCCTCGGTGGTAGCAACACATATATTCTGGCCTGTCTGTCCATGGAACACAGTGGCTATTCCAGCGGCGGCAAACAAGGCGACGGTAGTAATCAGAGGACTTCCTGAAATTGCATGGTTTTATTTTTAATAAAATGCGAAGTTATTGGCATAAAAGTATTCAGTTTTAATTCATCCTGCAACATGATGTCATAAACAAAAGGCATGTTAGCGCATCAGGGTTCAAAGCAAGGGAAAGAAGACGAATCTAGGGGACTAATACCAAAATAACAGTCATAACCTTAGTTTGTGGCGGCTGATCTTCGAACCAACACTCCCTTTCCATTTATTTTGACAACTGGAAAACAATCGGTTAATTAACATGTAGAAATTAGACTTGCTTGGAACGGCTTAAATAATACAATGCATGGGAACAATACAAGAAAATACTCAACAAATGTTTCCATTGAGAGTTTTTAAACTCAGAAAATAAAAACCTTACACCATTCTTAAATTTATAATAGTATCATTAATATACAAACGAAAAAAAAAAAATAGTGTATCATGATGAACATATTTGGTAGTTGTCAAGTTTAGAGAAATATTTCAAGCAGCCCTGTTGGCATTTTCATGAAAGAAAAGTTATAAAGAATACAAGGGGAGTTGGACGTACTTTTGGATGTGTTTGAATGTGGTCAATGCGTTTTCATCAGAATACTTGTCCTCTGGGTATTCCATTGAGTCTGTAATAGTAAAATACAATATATTTAACTAGAATTGTGACACAGCTGAAAAAGCGTGAATGTGAACAGTGAAACAAGTGTTTTCAGTTTGTGCAAATATCAACACAAGACTCTAATATATAATGGATATGATATGAATTGTTAATAAGCGAGCCTAAGGCGAGCTGAATAACATTTTAATGAACGAGTTTAGTAAATTTGATATGAAATGACAATTCATGTCAGATTCTTTTAATCATATGCCCTATACAGTGACAGTATAACGCGATTATAACAACTAACAAACAAACAAATGAAGGAACGGACTGTGCACGAATTACTTAATAATGTTTTAACGTGTGTATTTATCATACATGTTCAACATCATATGAATAATGAATCAAACACATTTAATCTAGCTGTTGGAGTTCAACACACTAAGCATACATATAGAATACACGCGCGTGACGCGGAGTGATGTAATTCGGCCTAAAAGTTATATGTAACGTGTTAAATATAAGAAAATATGTAATGGGTATACGACACCGGAAGCAACTGTTTGAACACAATTAATATGATATAGATATGATAAGAGCGAGACTACTTGTGAGCAATGGTCAGTGGAAGAATATGTTACAGCAAAATGTTTTGTGAGCAATGGTACAGTGGAAGAATATGTTACAGCAAAATGTTTTGTAAGCAATGGTACAGTGGAAGAATATGTTACAGCAAAATGTTTTGTAAAGCAAAATGTTTTGTGAGCCATGGTACATTGGAAGAATATGTTACAGCAAAATGTTTTGTGAGCAATGGTAAAGTGGAAAATATGTTACAGCAAAATGTTTTGTGAGCAATGGTCAAGTGGAAGAATATGTTACAGCAAAATGTTTTGTAAATAATGGTACAGTGGAAGAATATGTTACAGCAAAATGTTTTGTGAGCAATGGTCCAGTGGAATAATATGTTACAGCAAAATGTTTTGTAAGCAATGGTCAAGTGGAATAATATGTTACAGCAAAATGTTTTGTGAGCAATGGTACAGTGGAAGAATATGTGACAGCAAAATGTTTTGTGAGCAATGGTCAAGTGGAAGAATATGTTACAGCAAAATGTTTTGTGAGCAATGGTCAAGTGGAAGAATATGTTACAGCAAAATGTTTTGTGAGCAATGGTCCAGTGGAAGAATATGTTACAGCAAAATGTTTTGTGAGCAATGGTCCAGTGGAAGAATATGTTACAGCAAAATGTTTTGTGAGCAATGGTCCAGTGGAAGAATATGTTACAGCAAAATGTTTTGTGAGCAATGGTCCAGTGGAAGAATATGTTACAGCAAAATGTTTTGTGAGCATTGTCCAGTTGAAGAATATGTTACAGCAAAATGTTTTGTGAGCAATGGTCCAGTGGAAGAATATGTTACAGCAAAATGTTTTGTGAGCAATGATACGGTGGAAGAATATGTTACAGCAAAATGTTTTGTGAGCAATGGTCCAGTGGAAGAATATGTTACAGCAAAATGTTTTGTGAGCAATGGTCCAGTGGAAGAATATGTTACAGCAAAATGTTTTGTGAGCAATGGTCCAGTGGAAGAATATGTTACAGCAAAATGTTTTGTGGGCATGGTCCAGTGGAAGAATATGTTACAGCAAAATGTTTTGTGAGCAATGGTCCAGTGGAAGAATATGTTACAGCAAAATGTTTTGTGAGCAATGGTCCAGTGGAAGAATATGTTACAGCAAAATGTTTTGTGAGCAATGATACAGTGGAAGAATATGTTACAGCAAAATGTTTTGTGAGCAATGGTCCAGTGGAAGAATATGTTACAGCAAAATGTTTTGTGAGCAATGATACAGTGGAAGAATATGTTACAGCAAAATGTTTTGTGAGCAATGGTCCAGTGGAAGAATATGTTACAGCAAAATGTTTTGTGAGCAATGGTACAGTGGAAGAATATGTTACAGCAAAATGTTTTGTGAGCAATGGTCCAGTGGAAGAATATGTTACAGCAAAATGTTTTGTGAGCAATGGTACAGTGGAAGATAAAGCAAAATGTTTTGTGAGCAATGGTACAGTGGAAGAATATGTTACAGCAAAATGTTTTGTGAGCAATGGTCAAGTTGAATAATATGTTACAGCAAAATGTTTTGTGAGCAATGGTACAGTGGAAGAATATGTTACAGCAACATGTTTTATGAGCAGTGGTCCAGTGGTAGGACATGCGCCTCGAGATCAGGAGGTCCCGGGTTCAAGCCTGCCTGGGACTCTTTCTTGAGCAAGGAATTCACCCCACGTCTCAACCTGGGGTACATGGGGGTACATAAGTGGGCGGTATGATTTCGTGGCGCCATAATGTAGGCTGCCATAAGCAGAGTGAAAGTCTTCCCAGTGTGGTCGAAAGAAGGATTGTAGTAGCCTTAATATCATGCAGGGGTTAACGCTGTAATGTCAGTGACCGGTTCACAGCATAAATCTTAGACAACAAAATGCATTTACTTCAAGAAATCGAACAAACTGTTTGTAGTTTATTTTGACAGTACTTGTAAGAATTATACAAACACTCTAGAAAAAGAAAACTGTTACAGTTTCTGATGCAAAAAGATAAATAAAAAAAAAAGAATAATTAAAGGAAAAATGATCAGATCTGGCGACATTTCCTAAACTTCACAAGATTTAGAGATACATCGTCGTTGATGATCAAAGCGACAATTCTTCCATTGAGTTTAGACCGACATCTATCTTACACATTAGCAATATTGATAAGAGAGTAAAACTACCCATAAAGATCGTGGATGAAGTTACTTATGTTATTGTGTGTATGAATGGTGTGTAAGGTGCCCACGTGACCAGGAGAATTATGGGCGGAGCTTTTGGCGTGTTTTACCAACTCAAAATATAAATGACTTAGCCACACTGACTCTGAACCTTACTTAAAATATACCCTAACAGGAGGCGGGCCCATAATGTGAAGTCAAAGCGTATGTGACAAACTGTTAATATGGTATCGTTTATATTTTATGGATTTATCGCAGCGCTCCGTTACACGATTCTTGCGATAAATTCCGTAAAATTTAAAATATATACGATGACTAAAACTTGTTTTCTTTTATTCAAACGCGTATGGGCGAACATGAATATGAGTGATATATTGAAAAAGAAAAAAAAAACTTTTCAAAATTTTAAGATCAGAAAAAGAAAAAAAAGGCAAATCAAGTAAAGCATTTTTGTTTTATGATGTAGATTCTGTTTGATACTGGCAATGACGCATTGCAAAACAATCAGTAGACGTATGGTGCGCAGCTTTATGTATTAATTGGATTAGCATTTCAGACGCTCTTCCAAGTGGGATTTGTTTAACTGTGTCAACAGAGACTATACTGAACGTGCTTGAAGAACTGCTATAATGAAACATTTTATCTCTAAATCAATACTAATTAGTCTGTCGCATTTGAATTGACGTAGTTTTAAGGAGGAACGATATATCTTTTGACATTTCTACGTTGGGAAGTACCATGGATGAATATAATTTGATTTCAAAATGTTCCTGTAAATTATTAAAACCACCTGTCACAATATAAGCCATTTGTAGAATCAGAGTATAGAAGACGTGTAGATCTAGTACATGACCTTTAGTTAAAGAGGCCAAGAATTGTGACCATCTCTCTCTCTCTCTCTCTCTATATATATATACTAGCATGAGTCGGTGTTTAGCAAAGGAACTTTAGATGTACCCTAATTAACATGAAAGTGAATGTGCGAGGGTCTTGTAAATAGGGTAAGCAATGTATGCACAGATATTAGTATACTTCAATATAGTGTCTTATTGATTAAGTTAAAACAACCTTAACAATTCGCCACACACACAGCATTATGTTTTGAGTTATCTTTGATACTTCTGGAAAGTCCAGTTTAAGAATAGCTTGTTTTTTTTTTCTTCAAAAAAAATAAAGCACAATAAATAAATACATAAATAAAACACCAGGCACTCCTTACTCCTATATCTCAGATTTCCTTAAGGCATGGCTATATTTACAGATAGACACAACATGTTATTTACAATGTCAGTGGTTATATATTGTTCGTGCCTAGCATAAAAATCACCACATTATGGCTACGCAAATGATTGTGATTTAACTGGCCGTCGTCTGTCTTAGTGAAACTGTCAGTTATCGTTTTTCATGAACTTTGATTGAATTGACGAAAACTTTCTATGCAATAGTCCTGTAATGTATATCAATTTACTCACATATTTTACACGCATTTTTATTTGTCTATATCAGTATTGTATGCAAGACTTTAGTAATATGTTATCGTACTAACTGAGCAAGTCTTGTGTGTATTCATGCGCGTGTGGCCTAAAGAAGTCGGGGATTACTTACGTTAAAGTGGGGCATTTTTTTTTTGGAATGGAGAATTTAATTACACTTTAAATTTGGTAAGAGTATACACTTACTAGTTGACATAAAAATGATAGGCCTTTTTTATCAGTCTTTCAAAAGCAAGGCCATTTTCATCCTCGGAAGAAATTTATAAAATTTGTCTAAAAACATAAACAACAACAACAAGAATAACAAAATAAAAAGAAATCTACACAGAAATTCTGAATCGTTATGAAATTTACACATGACCAAACGTTTGCAATGCAGATATCTATTATGAAATAAAAAGATACTTAAACTACTTAAAAAAGACGCCAAACTGAACCGCCAAAAATATGTAAAACCATAGATCTTTGCTAAAAAATGTATCAGTAAGTAGAATAAATGGTATCAGTAAGTGGCATAAATGATCTCACTGGTATGTGGTAGAATTGGTATCAGTAAGTAGTATAATGATATAAATGGTACGTGTAAATAATATTAGTAAGTGATACTAAGATATACATGTATCAGTAAGTAATATAAATGGTATGAGTAAGTGGTAAAAATGGTATCAATGGTACTGATAATGGTAAGTGGTAGCAGCGGTAAGTGGAAGGTACAGTAAGTGGTATAAATGGTATCAGTGGTAAGTGGTAGCATTTGTAAGTGGTATAAATGGTATCAGTGGTAAGTGGTAGCATCTGTAAGTGGTATAAATGGTATCAGTGGTACGTAGTATAAGTGGTAATTGGTAGCAGTGGTAAGTGGTATAAATAGTTTCAATGGTACGTATTATAAGTGGTAAGTGGTAGCATCGGTAAATGGTATATATGGTATCAGTGGTACGTAGTATAAGTGGTAATTGGTAGCAGTGGTAAGTGGTATTAATAGTTTCAATGGTACGTAGTATAAGTGGTAAGTGGTAGCATCGGTAAGTGGTATATATGGTATCAGTGGTACGTAGTATAAGTGGTAATTGGTAGCAGTGGTAAGTGGTAAAAATAGTTTCAATGGTACGTAGTATAAGTGGTAAGTGGTAGCAGCGGTAAGTGGTATATATGGTATCAGTGGTACGTAGTATAAGTGGGAAGTTGTAGCATCGGTAAGTGGCATAAATGGTATTAATGGTACGTAGTTAAAGTGGTGAGTGGTAGCAGCGGTAAGTGGTATAAATGGTATCAGACGTACGTAGTATAAGTGGGAGTGGTAGCACGGTAAGAAGGTACGTAGTTAAAGTGGGAATGGTAGCAGCGGTTAGTGGTATAAATGGTATCAGTGGTGCGTAGTATAAGTGGGAGGTGGTAGCAGCGGTAAGTGGTATAAATGGTATCAATGGTACGTAGTATAAGTGGTAAGTGTTAGCAGCGGTAAGTGGTATAAATGGTATCATGGGGTAGCAGAAAGTGGTAGCAGGGGTAAGTGGTATAAATGGTATCAATGGTAAGCGGTAAACATGGTATCAGTAAGTGGGAGCATGGGTAAGTGATATACATGGTATCAGAAAGTGGTAGCGGGGAATTTGGAAAAAAACCTTTTAACCTTTAGATTAAGTTTTTTATTATGATTCAGAATGACTAATATTTAAACAAATGAATTTCTCGAATAATAGCCAGCCGACATTTGCGTGACAGCGAACTGTAAAAAAAAATAACTCTCAAGATAACTGGACTTGAGCGATTTAGAAAAATCAATGGCATTCCAAAATTAACATGCATATCAGCATATTGTTGCATTGTACACGACATCATATGAATAGAAAAGGAAATGATTAAACGTTTTGAACGTGCCTAAAGGAAAAAGAAATGTCTTATCAGCTGTCAAACAAGAAAAAAGGCAATTTTAATTTTTCCTGTAATCTGTTCACATTAAACAACTACATCCGAACGACATTTATCTAACCATGGCGATAGAGAAATTAGCGAGTCCAACAAACCCATACTTTCGTTCGTAATATGCCGTTTGTCTTAAGATATGTTTCGCACGAATATAATAAATAATAAGATACGACTATGAAATATATTCTGCAATAGAAATAGACGAGGACCACCAACACTATAAATAACCCGTCAGATCATGTGTTTTATTTCTAGAGTAAAATTGCATATTTCCAGTAATTGTGACGCTAAAGGGGGATATATCACTACTACATGAACCAAACGCGTGAATTATGCAATTGGGAGTTTATCTAGCTCAGCTCGATATTTATAAACTGAAATTGTATTCTACGTTTTAACTGCACTAAGCAAATGACGTTTCGAATATGAATATACGATGAATATAGAATACACAATGAATATTTTCAGCTGAAAATTTCAAAATTTAACTAAAATAGCATCGTATGTTGGACATATATTTATAACATAAAATATACATCATATCACAATTAGACCAGTCCATTACGAACATTTTACATATACGTGTATATAAGACGTGTTCGTTTAAGGCTCTGACATTTCTTATTACTTATTTTACTATGTGATCTATATACATGCATAGGTAGTTTGCGTTAACAAGGGACACCTGTTTTTCTAAGAGTTCTCTTTAAGATCATAAATAACTAACTAGATTTGAAAATCCTAATTTTTGGTCAATTAATTGGAAAGATTCCATTGCTTCAAAGTAAATAAAGGCAGTTTTGCTGTTTAAAATTATCATACATATATACCTTGCTTGTGAAAATACTACGCTCACAGTGTTGTTATCACAACAGATAGATTGATACAGATTGATACAGATTGATACAGATTTATACAGATTGATACAGATTTATACAGATTGATACAGATTAACAGATTATACAGATTTATACAGATTATACAGATTGATACAGATTGATACAGATTGATACAGATTGATACAGATTTATACAGATCGATACAGATTGATACAGATTAATACAGATTTATACAGATTTATACAGAGGCATTTGATTTTAATGTCAGAGATCCATCTGAATTCTGATTATTCGTTGGAATTTTATATGTAAAAAAACTGAATATTATATACATTTCATGAAATATCAATCCAGTTATACTGTGTTAACATTCTTTTATTCTGAAATAGTATATATATTTCCGTTCAACATTAACATCCAGTACATTTCATATTTTGTACCACAAAGATTGTATTTGAACCGAAAGAAGGGTATCTTTCAGTGTATTTTTTTTAATTTAACAAAGAAATGTATTGGATAAAGGGACATATCCAAAAGAGATATTGTAAACAATGTCTATTGACTTTGAGAAATTATTTGAAAGTGATAAAAAAGGAAAATGCATAAATTTTGGTTCCTCTATTTAAACAGGTACAAAAATTTACCACGCATTAGATGTAGCCATATATTGTGTGTACTAAGTTTTATGGGAGGAAAGTCCTTACAGACATTAAGTAATAGAACCTGGGGAGCCAAATGCATTTTCCTAAGCAAATTCATATTGTGCTATTGCAGCATTGAAAACTTTCAAAGCCTTTTTCCTGCCGCATAGATTTCCAACTGATTCCTTGTATATAAAGGCAGTTTTATAGAAAGGATAACTGGTCTATGATCTGTGCCATGCCACTGGTATTTCACTTGTTTAAAAGTAATGCAATATATTTTCCATTTGCTGCACTCTATTTAGCTTGAACAATATACCTGCCATCCGCCTGAATAAGAAATGAGATGATTTTAATCCATCTTGTTTAGACCTTGTCACACGGAAAACCTCTCGCATTTAAATATAAATACTGCATATTGATGATGCACTCAGTATTGCCATGTCATGTAAAGAAGCAATAATTCGAATAATTACTGAATCTTGTGAAAATCCAATCGTGCAATCAATAGCACAATCAAACTAAAATGCACAAGTAATTGAAATTACAGGAGCATGAGGAGGACTAACGGTAATGCGCTCGGCTGTAATTCGATTATCACATACCTGCTCATACAGTTGGCAATTGAAATTTTGCTGGATAGCTTTATTGATATCAAAAACAGAATATATTAGTCAGGAGCATAAAAGATAAGCTGTACTATGATATTAATAATTCTGAATTAGCAAAAGTACATTTAGACATAACATAGTGCTGCGCGTCTACAAGCGCTGGCGATCTTTAAACAGTAAAAATAAAATTACATTTCAGCAAGTTCCTTTTATGAAGGTTTTTTAACGTGAGTTTTTAAAGTAAAGGTCGTACATGTGTTTAATTGGCAATTCTGCTGTTCTAGTGCCAGTGTCTTGTCCCACTTGAGAATATATACCTCTTTATAAAATGGTATCAGTTAAACAGATGATGAAAACCTAACATATCATTAAAACCTATGTAATTAAAATTTTGGTTATGGCAGACGTCATTAAATTAAAAAAAAAGTTTTAAAGTTTGCTTTTTGCAGACAATAGATAGCCAATATTTAATTAACTTTCATGTAGCTTCTATCTCACAAAGCATTCGACATCTCAGAATCAAAGCAAATGTACCCGGATGCCTCCGTGCTTTCGGGGTCTTCCTCCACCTGTAACTAGCTGGACGTCGCTATATGACTGAAATACTGTCGAAACGACGGTAAACTCAAATAGTCAAGTCAAAGCAAATGCTTGAACAACGGTATATAAAACGTCGCACATTGAGTTTCAGTGTTTGACATACTTCTCAGAAGATGTAAGTCAAACACATATTTTTTTACGGTGGTAAACTCTCGGTGAAGTTCGCTTACGGCTGGTATCGGGCCTGTGTATTTTGAGTTATCCTAATTGCAATATTTTACACTGTTTTCATCGATTTAGACCAATTTTTTAGACAATATATAACAACCTTCGGCAAATTTCAGTAATGGCAGACATCATCTTGATATACGTATAAGAAGATTGTGTCAATCAATAATGACAATGTATATAATATTTCAGTCAAATTCGTTATTCGTTTTCTATATATTACAGCTATATATTGGTGGTGGTGGGGGGCATTAAGCTATATATTGGTGGTGGTGGGGGCATTAAGCTATATATTGGTGGTGGTGGGGGCATTAAGCTATTTATTGATCAAAATAACTGAACCATTTAAAAAAATACTTCATCTTTTTTTTTAATTTACAGATAAATATTTTATTTATCATTAATGTAGTTGTCTATATACCATAGCTTTTAGTATTTTGTAATGATTTATTTATATGAGTTATGTAAAAATTTGGAGGATTGTGTACAGTAATGGTAATGTCCATACTTTTTCAGTCAAGTTCGTTTATTACCGATATCGGGTCATTAGATCTAGAGGTATGGCTTTTGAATTATCAGACTATTTTATGAGAACAGTTATGATCAAGCTTAAAGTACATGTTCTTGGCTTTATATATATATAATAATAATAATAATAATAATAATAATAATAATAAAACAAAACAAAAATAAAAAATAAAAAATAAAACAGGAACAAAAACAACAGAAACGAGTATACAATGTATAATGATTTGCTCCTGTAAAAACCATTTTCTTACTGTCTGTCCTTAAAATTTATACACATCTGTAAATAATTCACAAGCTTAATAAAAAAATCAACATTTACGCACACATTAGTAAATAAGTCTTACACATATTACGCTAGATCTTCAAAACATGGTGGCTGACGTTAGCTTATATACGCTTCTGAATAAATGGAATTCCATTTTGTTTCCCACTTTGGGGCCTTTAGAATAAATGAGGATCGATTGTATAAAGATTAAGAACACCCTGTTGTGAAAAAAAAACTCAGAGAAAAAGTCAAACATGTAACGAATTAAAAACAGAATTAAGATGGGAAAATAATAACAGAATGACGTTTTATTTTAGTAGGTTGCTAGTCAAATACCATGTAAGACGGTACTGACTTATTTACATTCGGGTAATAGTTAAATTTATAACATAATTAGTGATGTTTCCTGTTGTTTCAAGTCCGAACGAACGGAATAAATAATGTAAACGACATTTTCTTCCTTGAACTTCATTCCAGACGATACTAACAGCTACATACAATCGATCTGTTGTTTCCTGTATTCTATCTCAATTGATACAAATTCCAGCAAGTTAATGAACTTTCGCATTTGTCAATGGACATTTTTGGATTAGTTAATGGGAAACCAAACCAATAAATCCATTATTTCTCTAACAAATATAATTGTAACTTTTGAACAAATTTCGAAATCGGAAAATAATCAATAACCAAAAAGTAATGAATTCTGTCCTGTAGGTTAAAATTGTAATGAAGCAAAAAAAAAAATAAAATAAAAAACAATAATAAAGGAGAAATATGTCATGCACATGTATGAATGTTCGAAAAAATATTAAATAATTACTTTCGGTCTCTTTGGATATGTTTCTTCTCTAGTGGCACGTGTTTATTCCTTATGCTTGTCTTATATATTTAATTATGTGGGGTAGATTAACTCACTAGAGGGTTTTGCGACATGTTTTATTTTAGATAAAACGATTCCTGGCACGTTCTCATCGTAGATTTCTTTTATATTCGCCCCATTGTGTATTCATATATTTGAGACTGTAGCTCAATATGTTTCCTTCACTAAATATAGACATTTCTTTCTGTTTTCATCTTCTTGACTGCATTACATTATGCCTATAAATATAACCTAGATTATTTTTGCATACATCGTGTATTTTCATTTGTCGTTTACCTTCGTGTGAACATTCTTTTCCTAACGTATATCAGTTGTATAAGCATACGCTACACGAATGCTTAAGATATAAAATATTCATTACACGTGTGTTTAAGATAAAAGTATTCATTACACGTGTGCTGAAGATAATTATAAAACATTCCTTACACGTGTGCTTACACCTTTTTTTTGTTGCGTGTTTACCACGCAATATATTACCGCTGGCCGTGCGAAAATCTTTACCGGATATCCAAATTCAATGTCCTCTGGCGGGCAAGCTATACGTGCACCTATTTGCTCATACCATTGTTACATGACGAGCTCCTGTTTAACCGTGATATATATATATGCCCGGACCCAGAAATTTTCCACTGGGGGGGCCAAAGACTGAATGTGATGTGAGTGTTAGGGCGGTCCCCGGAAAAAAAAGTTTTTTAGTGTGGCAGAGATGCATTATTAAGGGTATCTGGGGATAAAAGTGAAGGGTTTTTATGTTTTTTTTTGTGTTTTTTTTTTTTTTTTTAACTTGAGACCATGGATCTAATGCCTAGGTCCCACAAGAAAAAAATCAACGGGAAATACACAAACTTTTTCCCGATGGCATCAGATGATTGAGCCAAAAAGATGGAGCAGTCCCATGAGAAGCTTCGGGATTGGTCCGTTGAAACGTTCACTGATGTTTCGGTTATGGTACAATGGCCTTGTATTATCGGGGATGGCTCCCGAGGCTCGTGAAATATTCAGATGGTCAGGGAAGGTGCCCCGGAGCTTCACCGAATTTGAAACACCATCGAGGGAATATCCACATAGATTAGGGGATGTATCGTTGTATCGTACCATCCTATAGCTGCCTCGGGGAAGATTATGGAGATTATGAGAATTTGGTGATGGACAAAATCAAGGGTAGATTTTTAGAGGTTTATGAGAATGCCCCCAGCAATGTCCCATGGCCTTTTTGACCGTCTCAGTCTAAAGTTGACCAAAAAAAGCGACACATTTTAGAGTGCGCTTGCTGAATTTTTTTGCGAATATTCTGAGATTCTATCACAAGATCTGGAATGTGTCACAGAAAGGTCACCGAGCCTTCGAGACATCACCGAAGCCTAGGGGGTTCCTCGGAGGAAAAAAATATTTCGCGGAAGCTCCGTGAATGCTTCTCAGGAGCTTCAGGGAAGCTATGCGTATGTTTCCCCGGCCTATTTTCCCCGATAAAACTTCGAGAACATATAGGGGAAACATTTCAATGCAAGCAATGAAGTTCTCCCGATGACTCCACATGGCTCGCAACGCTTTCGAAGTTTCCACGGGACACAGGGGAACTTGTTCCCGGACGCCTCCTGAGGCTCATCAATTTCCGTCGGGAGTACATCCCCTAGACAAAAAATGTCAAATGGAAATGAGCCTTGAGCGATATAATTTTATATTTTACCTTCGTAAAACCATGTTTTGAATAATTAATTACTGTGCAATAGTATTTGACTACAGTTGTATTTAAAAAAAATGACGGTAGTAAAGGGCAGACTGGCAATAAGAAAAATAATAAGTGCTTTTTGGACCTCCCCCCCACCCCTAAAAAAAGTAACTTTAGTACACTATCAATTAGTGAATGCTTTGAAGAGTCACCAGTTTTAGACTCAACATTGTAAAGGACAGTTTTGTTTAAATCTGAGGAGGAAAAAATCACTTTAAATTTTGTCAAATATGGTGAAGGGAATACCGGGTATATGCTGTATTGGGTTCGAATTTGGTAATCTTGAATGTCTAATTGCCTTCACACACAGACTTCCCAGATAAATTTCATATCAGTGACAAAACAAACAATATTCAATAATAAAAGATGTTGATATTTAATATAAAATCTTTAATATCTGTTTTATTTCGCACATAAATTTATTTTCTGCGCATTAGCATTTCCTATTCAGCGACTTATCAATAACATTGCTCAATGACTGATTACCTGGATTTGATTTGAATTACGATCATGCATAACCTACATATACATTGTCCCAAAATATGGATTGTCCCAAAATATGGCAGATTGAAATTTTCAAATTCTTTCATTTCATATTCATGTTTTGTGTCTTATTAAGAGACCATGAATACACATACATGTAGATTATCATATTCGTAAATATTAAAACAGTGAACATGATGACGTATCGGCCTGCTGTTTGTATTTATTCCTTTCGGGAAAAATACTTACAGGAGTTAGTTTCATAAAAATGATACTTAAAAAGTTATGTAAAAATAGTTAAGCTGATGACATTTAGAAACAAAACCCATTTCTGATGAAGTTTAATTTGCATGGCTAGCGATAGGTATGCATGTACTCTGCAGTTTGCTACAGCAAAAAAAAATAAAAAAAAATCATTACCTTTTTTACTTTTTCAAAAACGAAATTGGCAAATTTTCATACTTGGAGGTTCATCAACCTGCCGGCAGCTTATTAGCCCGCTTCTAATGCAAGATTTAAAACTTATATTACAAATGCACAACAATTTTCCTTATATGATTTATTTTCATTTTAGAACATAACGAACGCCAACTCTGCTAAGATATGTAAGCGGTAAAAAATATCAATGAATCAATATACTATTCGCTAGACATGAAGTGCAGCAGTTCACGCTCCTCTGACATATAATATGTTATCGGTTAGGTATACGGCAAATAAAATTATGTCTTTCATATACCTTTCATTGAAATATGTTTGGCACTCACAGTAAAATGATATATTAGATACTGTATCCATTTGTCGTGGAACATCAATAAAACAGTCACAAATCACAAGTTATTTATCTTCTCCTTATCCTTAACGCAACATTAGGACTCCCAGTCATTGCTTATCTATGTATAAATATAATGTCATACAAAATCACATCCATTTTGTTTTTTACTATCATCTAGATCATTATTATATATGTCACTTACTGTAGTTGTTGCAAGTTCATCACTCTGTTTTAAAAGTTAAATTATTCAATTCTTTCTTTCTTATTTCAGTATGTCCTCTGTAAAGTTATATACCTCACATCTGTATTTCTAAATATTACAATATACGCAGTTGTATTGCGACATTGTAACAATACAAAATCAATGTTACCAGTGTGCGATTTTGAAGCATTTGAAATAAGATGAAAAACGGACTAGATAATGATAAAAACACAATTGTAATTAATACCAGTATACATGCACGCGTTGTCTTTTTAAGTGGTTCACAAGCCATTGTAATAATACTACATTTATTAGGTACAATTTGTGTTGTATTTGCGTCTGTTATGTGTATGTATTTTGGTATGGCGATAAGCTCCTCGTTCTTCTTAGTCGAAATGAAGATTTAAAATCCAAGTCTCAACATGTCTCGTAAAGACATTGTAGCGCAATTGAAATAATGCACACTGATAACTTTTTTTATGTCGTGAAACCATACAATGACGCACAGTTGACCAACGAAGTTATTGTGATACATTATGATGTAACATGTTATAATCACCAGTCATTCCTGTATGTCAAATTAATGTAGTACAGAGGTATGGTGGTTTTTTGAGTGTGAAATCTTTATCTTACGTAACAGTATATTTGGTTATATATTTATTTAACATAAGGTATATATGATTAATCGTCCAAGTGTTGGCATTCAGACTGAACTTTAAACCTCTGGATATGAAATCAATGTATGTTGTTTATATTTTATTAATATTTTTCTTGATGGATTTATCAGAACCTTTTTTTCTGATTTTAGTATGATACAGGAGATAAATTTCACGTCTTTAAGTTTCTATGGCTATCAATCTGCCACCGGGGACATATTTATATGTCAACATGCAATAAACAAAGCATTTAAAAAGGATATAAAAATGGAAGTCACCCATGGATTTATTGGTTAAAATCAGGACCATAAGAAAGGATGGGGAAGAGTTCTTTGTTTATTGGGTTTAATATTCCACAGGCCGTATTTCATTATTTGGAGACGATGTCTACATGAGAAAGATATAGTCATGTCACACTGCAGTTTCACGCCGTAGCCATGTGACATGATACCACACCCAGTCAAATCATCTAGACAAACCAATCCTGAAACTACAATTATATGCTGGGTTCCAAGCAAGAGAGTTGTACCAGTACCTTCTTTATGAGTTTTGTATGTAGCGGCCAGGAATCGAACCCATGCCACTTCTATTCCGGGGCGGACGTTCAAACCACTCGTTACCGGTAGATGGGACAGAGGTTTTGTGAAAAAAAATATAAGCGTTCTCGAGAGAGCCTAGCAATGATCTCTATTGCTCAGTCAAGGCGCCTGGACGAGAAGACATAACACACAGTGGCTCCTTCTGTGAAACAAAAACACAACAATAAAACGAATTAGCTGGAGGGTATTATCTGATACAGGCAATAAAAATCGATTTAAACTGATGAATAACTGTTTCTTTGGCTAGGTTCGAAGATTTGCTCAGGCACATTAAGCAATTGTCTAGATTGTAGTGCTTCCATCCATGATAAAGAGATAATGGAGACTGCCATATGTTGGACGGATAATAGCTCTGCTCCCAACACGTCAGTGTGATAAACGACCTAAAACCACTCCCATGAAGACGTTTTTTTTTTTTTTGTGATATCGCAAACAGCATATAGAAAAATATCATGAAGAACATATTGGAAGAAATAGGACCACTGCATGTAGAATCTACTTGATGTAAATCGATATAATATAGTATCTCCAAATATTCCATTGGAAATCAGAGTGCTATATAAGTTCATATCTAAGAAGATGAAATGGCATTTATATTCGCCCTCGTAATTGTGTGTGAATGTGAGCGTTTTTGTGAGGGAAGGGTTTTTGATACCATAAATGGAATAATCCCATGAAAATTGTTCAGTTAGTGTGTATCCCATATGTATGTACATAAAACCTGCCACTAATACCGACGACTTTTGGTATCAGAAAAAAAAAAGATGTTATTTGTTATATATTTCTGTGAAGTTATTTATTATCTACATGTATTTGATACTTGCGTGTGGTTGTTTTGATAAAGTATATAATACAATTTTAGTTTTTAACAACGAATGTGTGGAGTGGTGATTTTCATTTTAAATGTTGGTACGTCAGGTTCATACCATTATTCGTTCACATTTACAATGTTATACACATGTGTATTTACCAACGTATAGATTTTTAGGATATTGTTATAGGCAGATAAGACTTGTATTGTGTTATGATGGTTGATTAAATCACTTTCTTGTACTTGTCCATAACATTTACATTTTCCATTATGAAAGATGCTACTAATATATTTATAGTTCGTATTAACATGATCTATTTACTAGATTATGTCTTAAAGAACCCGACATATCACAACTTGATAAAATACTGCGGCGTAAGTGTCAAATGACGTGTTAATTACATACACAGTTGGAGGAAGCTTACATATACAATTTTGTACGGGAAATAACGTGTCAAGCCCATACAGCGTGTCCAGCATTTCGTAAATGTGTATGCGTGAGTTTGTGTTCGAAAAAAATTGTCAGGTTAAGTCGGGATTTTAAATCCCCACGCTAATACTCCAGCTGCTGTGAGTTCGATCCCTGCGTTTGTCTCACGTCTTACACGTTCTTACTCAAGCTTTGTAGGAAGTCACAGGAAATGATTACGGGTGACTGTATGTACCAGTGTGATCCTGCTTCAGCGATCGTTTGTCAAACCTGGCAATGGGACCGAACCAGTTCCAGAAGCGCCAACTAAAAGTACCACATCAATACCGTCTAGCGACTTCTACTAGAGGGGATCAACCAATTAACTTTCTCATAGAAAGTATCGATTTCAGTTACTGCTTATAGATTTATAATTTTATTTTGTTACCCCTATTATCAAATATATATGTTTACAACAATGTTTAAATTTAAATACATTTTTTTACAAAGTAAATGTAGCTCGTTTATTTATTTGCCAAACTCATCTCAGCTTCAACTACTGAAATTGTAAAACTATTTAGTAAATAATTATACCATTGCAAAGCATTAATTATTCGCCAGTACAACACACAAAACGTAATGCACCTGAAATTAAGTTTTACCTTTTCACTCGAATACAAATTAAACATACAACACATCGTATTAAATATACACTCTAATCATAAAATAGTTACCTGGGACATACGATAAATATCCTCTTGCCAGTTTTAAAGTACACATAATTAAACACAAGTATATCGACCAATGCATATTTCTGAGAGCACAAATAAACCCTGCTTTAACATTGAGATGCCGCGTACTAACTTCATTTATTGCGAATCGATGGCAGGCTCAAATGACCAAATGCATCACGTGACTCCCTCTTGATTATCTTAAGGCATCGTATTTCCAATATCGGTGAATTCAGTAATAAAGGTGAGGCTCAATCAAAGAATTTAATACTGGATCCCATGTTATTTAATTTATTTAAATTCAGTAGACACATTACAAATCTTTTTCGGATTGCCTTTAGACAAAACCCTCCAAGGAACTACACAAGGGACGGTGTGGACTGTTATCTATATTTCATCAAGTACTAGGCTTAATAATTTTCGAGTAAAGCTGATACATT
The DNA here is from genome assembly GCA_021229015.1 of Solen grandis. Taxonomy (NCBI): domain Eukaryota; kingdom Metazoa; phylum Mollusca; class Bivalvia; order Adapedonta; family Solenidae; genus Solen; species Solen grandis. Next base: position 49,836,681 of record CM037779.1, on the reverse strand, counting down.
CAGAATGATAAAAAATGTTTTTTTTTCTCATTTGTTCGTGTAATCTGATACATCACTATTGCTTGAATGTTTCGAAAAATAACTATCAAGTAAATGTGTCCGGAAAAGTTTCCCTCATCCCAACAAATGGTTTGTCATCGGACACTTCAGTTTCCTCCCACATACATCACGCTTTTGAGAGATTAAAGATCAAAATCAAATGAAGTGTCGAAACAGTTTAATGGAAAACTCAACACTCCCAATTTTATCATTGTTTGTTTTTCCGATTAAATTAGGGAATTTAGGCTTCCGTTAGATATGTATTTCTTCTGTCCATGTCGATAAAAAATGCAGTCATAATTCGCAAAACAGTTGCGTAAGTAGTTATTCATGTTTCATATACAAAACTCTGACCAAACGACAGAAACACTGTTGTAAAAGGATTCATACGTAACGAATTGCTAAAGTGACTGATATATTGTCGGTCGGACAAATAAAATAATACAAAGACCAAATGACTGAAATACTGTCAGCGGGACAAAGAAACGGAGCGCATTGCCAAAACGACCAAATTTCGCATTTTCCAATAACACAAATACTGTCGGCGGGACAAACACACTTAACTTAATTATGACTAAAATACTGTTAACGGGAGAAACATAGAGAGTAGATTTCTCAGAAGATTGATAAACCGGTACTGCGGCGGAACATAGCATATTGTTAAAATGGCTGAAATACTGTCGGCGGGACAAAAATTCATTGCCCAATTTAATAAAATACTGTCGGAGGAACAAGCAAAATTAAGTTATTGATTAGGGCTAGTGGTTGTTTTCAATTACTAAAGATTTTAAGGTCGCGAGATCGAATTTCGCATGGGCGGGACCATGGTCTTTTTAGGCGCAAACTATTGGCACTAACCAGGAATCATTCAAATGGGGTTGGTCTAAATTGTAGAAAAAACGTGATTCACAATCGATATAAATTAAATATAAAATGATATTATATGGAACGCCTTTGCTGTCTCATTATACTGGTCTATGTACTATCATGTGCATACACCATTATGCCATGTGTGCTGATCAATATGCTAGGTGCATTTGCTATTTCGTTATGTGCACACTTCATTATGTGATGTGTACGGAAAACTTTGTTGTGTGTATACCCAATTTCGTTATGTTCGAACTTAATTATGTTATGTGTACCGATCATTTTATTGCGTACATTCCCTATTCCGCTATGTTAACCTGTCATTATGTTTTGTGTACCGATCATTTCGTTGTGTGCACTCCCTATTTCGTTAAGTTAACACTTAATAATGTTATTTGTATTGATTATTATGGTATGTGTACAGATCATTTCGTTATGTGCATACATCATTACGCTGTGTGCATTGTTATTATGCCGACATTGTTATTATGACGGGATACTTTGTTCGAGTAATTTCTAATCATGACACCGATAAAATGGCGGCAAATTCGGGCAAAGTGTAAATGGTAGCCCCTTCGGCCCCAGTATTTATAAAGGGTCATGGGCCCATATCAATTAAACATTACATTTCCTTCTTAAGTAGTTTTTTTTATGCTCCTTATAAGAAATAGAGATATCCAGATATTAAAAAATCTTACTGCATTGTAGGCTACGTACGGTTGCCACAAGTTATTTTTGGGAAACACGGTCCCAACATTGTACATGTACGTTGGAAAGATATTGGATTCATTTTTCAGAGTATATAATAATATATGGATTAAATTGCTGTAAAATAAGTTGATACCAGCTGTAAAAAAATACAATTTAAATCTACCCACGTCTTATTACCAACTGCTATTTCACAAAGTCAATTTTCAAAGAAAATGTTTACACGAGATTTATGACATGACTTATTCGAACACCGTTCCATGTTACTCACTTTACCTGACATTTTGGAAAAAATGTATTAAGTCGTGATTTCTGATGAATTGCATGTATATACAACAATGCTGGGGCCACGGGTTTTTAAATGCCATAAATCAGACTTAAATACTGTACAAGAAAAATGAAAATGAATCAGATGATTTCAACTGTGGTGCCGCGGTTCCGAAATGTCATTGTTTAATAATAACAATACCATGCGATATTTTTATTATCTGGAAAGTTGAAATAAATAAGTTCTACTTCAAACATAAAGGATAAATATGGCACTACCAAAGAAATGGAAAATTATTAAGCCCAATGCCCCATCCACCATGACACTGTATACTGTGGCCGACTTGGCTGCCCGAATTTACCGCCAATTTATCGGTGTCGTAAATTTAAATTACTCGAACAATGATCCCGTCATAATGACAATGTTTGGCATAATGACGATGCGCACAACGTATTGAAGTATGCACATACGAAATGATCGGTACATATAACACATGATCAGTTTACATAACATAATGAAGAATGCACATAAGGAAATGGATGATACACTCAACATAATAATCAGTTCAAATTAACGTAATGGAACGAAAATAAAGAAATGAAGTTTACACGAAACGAAAAGGACAATGCACCGAACATAATGATCAGTCCAAATAACATAATAGAGTTTGCACGCAACAAAATGGAGAAAAAGAAGGAATGCACCTAAAAGATCGACACCATAACTCTCGTACTACAGGATAAAGTTATCGGTACACATAACATAATAAAGTATGCACATGACGAAATGGATAGTGCACCTAAAGCAATGCGTGGTATACATAATGAAATGAAGTTCCACATAATGAGGTGGACAATGCACCTAACCAAATGACCGGTACACATAACGTTATGAGGAATGCACCTAATACAATAGGCAGTACACACAGCGTACTTGGCGCAATGATCGGCACTCATATCGTTATAAAATGTGTACGTAACGAAATGAAGAAAACACCTATTGAAAAGGTTGGTCACATCACATAATGAAGTGTGCACATAACGAAATAGGAAATGCACCTACCATACTGATCAGCACATATATCGTAATGATTTATGCACATGATAGTAAAAATACCAGTATAATGAGGCAGCAAAGGCGTTCCATAATATTACATACATACGCCTACTTAGTCACGTTAATGCTTTTATCACACGTTTTGACGAAAAAGAAATCCGTTTTCATGAATTTTATTGAAATGTCCTGCAAGATAGTTGAACAAGTTTATTTCATAAGTCAAGAAACCTTAGGCCAAGGTGAGAATATATGACGTAACATGGCGATGTTATACAGCTACAACTACTGCTTTCAGTTTGCCTTGACAATGGATTCATAAAAATAACAATGGACATACTAATCGTTTGCAAGTAGGCGCGTGTTAACTCTTTTCGCCCACTCTTCTCATAACTAGTAATCACGAAATTCCTTTGACAGACTAAAACAGTATGGCGAATAAGGTTCGGCGTCAGGATTCCGGAAATATATGGCAAAACATGTGGTTTTCAAGATAGATCGACACCAGTCACTGTAGGATTGACTGGAGCATGTTTGACCAGTATCGAGACAAGGAGTGGGATCTATAACGATTACGAATATACTGCTCTGTCGTCATGATATAGCTAATAGGATTCCCTCGAAATAACAAGTAATTACCAAGATGTCAAGTAAGTTTGCTGACGTAATATCGTGGAACGTATCCAATAAACAGGTAGGCGCATGTTAGTAAAAAAAAAGTTCTGTTTCTGGTCTCCAGCAAATAAGAATGGGTCGGAAGGTCGGGATTTTATTTTTTTTAATTTCATTTTTACATGAAACGAAAGGTAAAAAATAGGAATATTTTTTAAGGGCAGAAAAATAAAAAAAACTTAAGGGTCGGTCGATAAAAAAGAGGGTCGGTCGGCAGACCAGAAACGGCCTTTGTATATTTGCAATATGTAAATATTGCTTTCTTTCTACTACAGTTGAAATAATTCTTAAAATATATTTCATTTCTTGTCTTAATAAAAAGGTTTACATTAGTTTAACCATATTTAAAGAAAATGTGTAGCTTTATATAATAAGCATACTGTCTATCTAGGGTACAGAAAATGTCTATCGTACGCCACATTCATTTATGTAATTACAGGAATTCAATGTTAATGTTTTAATTCTAAAGTCATTTTGTTTTGCCTTTACATGTGATAGAGAGGTTGGTGCATTAAGGACTTTTTGAAATATGGCCAAGTCGTCTTTTTACCATAATGAATACTAAAACATATTAACTTAATACAAAATATAAGCAATATAAGCCCAACGACGAATTACTTACACTGGTCCTGTTTAAATATACAACAAATGTATAATGTTATACTTCATCTAAAATGGAACAAAGAAATATCCCCCTATTTATTGTTATAGCGTAGAAAATTTTTTCAGTTTTGGCTTGGAGGACTTTACTATGATCAACTCTATGATGATCATTATATGGACATTTAAAGGAGATAAGCACAAGAAAATAAACCATAACTAAGCCCATGTAAAGGGGTGTATTACATATAGTACATAAATAAGCTTTTTCTATATGTTGCATTTATCTATTATTTCAATTCCTAGTATGGTACATGTCTCACGCTAAATTACAAAGTATTGCATACTAAACCTTATGTAAAATATTCACACTTTTATAAACCCATAGTTAGCACGACTTGAAAAATATTTGAAAACATTGCAAAACCCATTAATAAATACTTGAAAATAACCTAGAAATTTGATTGGAAGACAACCAATCCAATACAATGTATTTGCAACTTTCAGTAAAGTACATGGACTCATTACTAATTAGTGTATTCCTCCGCGATAAGAACACACAAAGACCGAATGTCTCGTGGGTTTGTCTAAAGCAGACTTGGTGACGAGGAATATTTAGAACACACGAATATCATTCAGACTATCGTCTTACAACATGGTCACGCAAATTCAAAACTGTATATAGGATAGGTCACGCTACATCTGAACAAGTCTGGATGGTGACTAGATTATATTCATGGCTTTGTTCTGATCGATTATGTTCAGATTGATAATAAAAAAGGAATGAAAAAAGAAACTCATTACTTTTCTAAAACTTAAAATATATCATAATATACAGCATAACATTAATTCTTTAATTGGAAGATATTAACTCAATGTGCATAATATAAGAAATGATAAAACACAAAACGCGTTTCCCAAGTCTTTAATGTACAGATTGTGACGTTTATGTTTGTCGATGATTTATACTCGAATTCAAAACTAAACAAATAGATGTACCGGTAAGTATAAACTAAATAAAAGTTTACATTCTTTAGGAGTGTTCATCTGCTTAAAACAATGCTATTTAAGACAAAAAATCAATGCATAACAAGACGTCGTTGTTTGGTTATGTGTTTGAACGGAGGACAGGAAAATCGAACAAATATGTGAATAATAACATGTCAGTTTTCAAGCACGACGCATTTTCGAAATGGTCTCTAATGAGAATGCCTTTGGTGTCGGTGCTAAACAAATACAAAAATGGCAAACTTTGTATCACCGAAGGCGCAATGATCTGAAAGCACATGGGATTCGATTCAAAGCTATTATTTCAGACCGAACACTATCATTACACGTTAGAAATGGATTGTCTTACAAACTTCATTACTATAAAAACATTTCGAGACTGTCCGTATGTGCTTGCTTTTGCGACCAAAATGACCTGTGTTTTAACTAATGAAATGTTAAGTTTGAAGACAAATGTGAATTGTGTAAAATACTATTGAAAATGATGTAAGAACACGATTAGTCCGAAGAAAATTATATCAAGAGATGTTTGTAAAACATGTGTGTCCCCCCTTTATATACCATACTAAATATATAACATAATCATTTGACTTCAGAACATGGTCATGTGACAAATGCGGCATAACCGTACAAGCAGGTTGCGTCTGCTAGTCATAGGAATGAGCTGTACGAAAGTTTAGACAAAGGGTTACTTAGAACTTGAGTTATCACTCCGACAAGAATTCTTGATTAACAGTGTTTGTGGAAATTTATCACATGTCCTTGTGACCTTGACCTTTGAATTACTGACACCAAAATCGATCAGATTCTTCTACTACCCATAAGCAACAACCATACAAAGTACAAGAACCAACGGTCAGCTAAAACTAAAGGTATTACTCGGGTAAGAAATCTGATTAACATTGTTTGTTGGAGTTTTAACATTTGACCTTGACCTCTGAGGGACTGACCCCAAAATTAATATAATTCTTCTGCTTGTGTTAGGCCGTATGCCAAGTTTGAAACTCAATAGTTACTAAATTAAGTTATCCCTTGGAAAAGGTTTGCCTATCGGACAAACCAACATGTGCAAATCAGTATGCCCCCCTTTCTTCGAAGTGGGGTGGCATAATAATATTATTATGGTATTTAGAGGCGGCACAAAAGTGCAATCTAGAGATTCATTTCAAATGGTAGACGCATCTCTTGGCTTATTTCGGTAGTTTCAAGCGCTATATTTAAATGCTTTCGAATATAATATTCAGCCTTACAGCGTGTAAATGCTATATTCAGCTCACTTCGACAATTTCCCAATAATAACACCGATTATCTTTTTCGACTTGGCGCTGGTTTCTTTTTGATAAAGCACTTTAAACCCACACAGTTTAAAATCTGGAACGAAGACCAAGTTATATTCCATTTCGTATAGATTGTAAGTATGAAGGCGATTTAATACAAACTACGAGCAGATGCAGATTAACATATCCGCACGCGCTTGACCCCTCTAAATTTATAGGCCAGTCATTTGAGAATTGTGAATGCAGATACGCCGCATTTAACACACAGTTACATTATTCTGACACGGTTCAATCATTTTTTTTTTTGCTATCGCCAGTGGAAAGACCACGGGTAGACCAAGGCCTAATGACTCAAAGTTATCTGACAAAGGTGTTCACTTATATTTTCACCACTATCTATGAAAGATATGGCACGTACGTTCTGATGAAACCATATTAAAAATTCGCACCTGAGATCTTTCAATCAATGAATTCTATATTTGGTATATCTTGGCCGGAAATCGAACCAACAACAGTACAGCATGCAGGGACAGAGCAAATGCTTGTAGATTTTTCATATATATAATATGCTTTATAAAATGTTTTCTATCAATTACAGAGATATATTTAGATATATCAATAAGCATGTGTTTCATTGGGTATCCACGTTGATCATATTATTTTCGCGTGATCGATGGCGTAGAAATACGACGTATTTGGTATGATGGAAAATGAAAAGAAGTTAAGTGTGTGAAAATGTGCCACATAAAACATCAGATGGGTTAATCTTTATTTTTCCTGTGGGTTGTAGCAAATACATTTTTGACAATATGGCTGTGATTTATTGTCAGCTTACCAACTCTAGTTACGTAATTTGCAGGATTAAAAACCATAATGTCTTTAATCACTCGGAAGATAATGATGGTGAAAAATATTATAATCTGTTTTTGTAATCGTGTTCTAAACCATCACACCATGCGTCTTAGTGAATCCAAATTATACCTGAATACACATAACATACTCTATATATATGCATTTCTGTTTTTGTTTTGTTGGGACATTGATTATTGCTTATTACAACCTTTCTTTCCGGATTCTCGAATTAATGATGTATTACTGATAAATGAATGATGTTTTAATGATGTATTTATTTAATTTCAAAAACAATTATATTCTATATTTCAAGGTGTCTCATTTGGAAGAACTGAGGCATTTAATTGGAAAAAATAATGTTAAATTAGTTATTTTTAACTTTTAGCCTTAAATTAAGGAAAATAAACAAAAACATATGGCTCTTATGCAACTTACGTCGTTCCTTTATAACATAAATATATTATCAGATGAATACGTACTTCAAGGACACAATGTTTTGACGCTATCACACTCGAGTGCATATTGTTAAAATGTTAATAAAGTAAAATCAGGAATATTGTATATGTTGTTTACGAGATGAAAGTTGTAAAAAACGATTTTATGTATTACTCCTTTCATTTTAGCCTTTGGCACAAGGTGCGGTTATGTTAATGTGTGAAACCCTTAAAGGGTTAAAATATAAGAAAGGCGCTACTGCAGACAACACGTCAAACTATCCCATTAAGGGCGTATATCACAAAAGTACCATTTTACTATATAGATAAAGAAGGAAAATCAAAACTAGCGAACAGATTTGTTTAAACTCGGCATGATAATAGAGAAACACACTAGAAACAAACTTATGGAATAAAAGAATAAAAAATGGGGGTCTCCGTGCTACTTTTTGAGTTATCTGCCCCTGAATATGAGTTTTTGACTCTTTTCTGTCAAAAAAACAGAACAGTGATAACAGTGATGTGATTCGGAAAAAAAATCTCACTAGATAAACATTTTGATTTTGGTTCTATCTTCACTTCGTTCATAAAATGCATAATGTAATAATTCTTAACAATTCCTTATTAAACAAATCGTTTTGACCGACAATTAGGGGATTTTCAGCTGAGTGCTTTTTGCCATGTGTGAAAAATGAACTAACAGAATTATTAAATGGAAGATAAACTGACCATAAATGAATCAGAAGACATTTTGTCTCGGGTGAACTGCCTACACTGAAATACGAAAAAAAGATATGCAGCCATTGCATTGGAAATAATAACTTGTCAGACATGATAAGGCCATTATTCATTTGCTGTCGGCAGGTTCTGATCCCTGCGATAATTCTCTCTCTGATTAGATACGCCATGGCCATCGGTAAATCTATAAAAGTCTTTTAGAGTCAACTGTATAATTATCGAAACCTCTCTTAAAATTACATTTTCTGCCTCCTATTTCTTCTGGAATTCATATGTTGCTTTTAATTAGTCTGCGTCGTCATGGTTCGTGTTTTTATTCCAGAATGTTCAGACTCGAATGCCCATCCTTTTTCTATAATCGCAATCCTTTACAGAAGTCACATAAAAGCGATACGTACTACTTTGAATATCTCTTGACCCTTTGGAACATGACTGGGCCCATTACGATCAGAGAAACTTTGCGATCTCCTCTTGAGAAAATTAAGTCATATTCTTACTTTTGCGATTGTTTTTACAGGAATGAACTCGCAAAGAATCTTTGTTATTGAATACAGCTTATCAAACCAGGGTGAATATATTTTAAAGATGTTAAATTTATTTGAATTTTCTTGTTAATTTGATCGATTTTCAGTACTCATTGAAATTAAAATAAGAAGTAAACACTATATTTAATACAGTTGACAACATTTTATGCAGAGACTGTAGGAATATTTAGATAAATGCAATTCCTTTTAAATAAAAGCCTTTTAAGTAAGACAAAAAGAAATATTAAAGCAATCACAATTGGTTATCAGAATCGGCCATATTAATTATGTAGGTAC
>CM037779.1:49777244-49827244 GCA_021229015.1 Solen grandis | reverse complement strand
CCCTACATTGCTGATTTCATTTGTCAGAAAAAAAGACACACAAACTTAACGAGGAAATTTTTTTTATTTTTTTTTACCGTCATCTGTGAACTAGCGTTTAAATAACAAAACAAAAATGGGGTTTACCTTTTAAATTTAGCCAGGGGAAAGTGATTTTTCACCTAAAATCTTCAAAAAAAAACAAACCCCAATTGAATAAAAAACAAAATATATGAAAGGAAACAGGGGGATGAAATAAGGAGGAGTATATATTGATTAAAATTTTAACGGCCCGATCATTTATCAATCGGGTTGGGCATTTGGGGCCTTTTCGATCTCACCCCAAAGTGCTTAAAAAACCCCCCCCGACTTTGGGGTCCCCTTCAAATGCTTCCACATCCCTTTAAAATTTTCGGACCCCTTTTACAATATCAATAGAAACGACCTTGTAGTATGTAAACACTTAAAAAAAACATTTCACAATTTTCAAAATTTAACAAAACACAATTACGGAAAAACATTAAACCTTTTTTAAAACAATCCCCCAACCCCCCTTCGGGGGGAATTGGGGTATAGTGAATTTTTTTTCCTTTATGAAAATAAAACAAAAAAAATCTAATTATTTATTCAGCAAATATAATACCCTTTTTCCTGATTTGTACTTTTGACTGTAGCCTGTCAAATCTTTTCTCAGCCCCAATTTAAATACAATTTCATAAAAAAAGAATATCGTTGCTGAATTTTTTATTTATTACTACCTTTCCCCAACAAATCTTTAAGCCAAATTTCCCCTTTTATTATTCCAATTTAATCGTAAGTATAGGCCACAGATACCCCAGTACACAAAAAAAAACGGCAACAAATTTTTCATTTTTTAAGGCGTCTTCGAACAGCCTACATTTTTTCGTGCTACCCCTTTAAACAATTCAATTCCCCCTAAATTTTTTTTTAGTGTCCCCTTAACTATAAAAGCGGTACCTTTGGGGGGTCGTTTTTTTTTTTTTTAATACATACTTTTAAAAATACGTTTTTACTTTGAAAACCATTAAGCATTGGCTGTGCTAAAGTAAAGTCCCGTAAGGGGTTTCCCCTACATTTCGGACCTCATGGCCCTTTTAGAATAAACCAAGTTTCCTAATTTATTATTGCCCCTTTTTATTTTGGGGAAAGGTTAAGTGGCCCAAAAACGAAACGAACCTTATAGGGGTTTACCTTTTAAAAGTGATTCCTTGTCCCCCTTTTTTCTACAGCTTATACTAAAAGCTTGACTCTAAACCCCATTGATTTTGGGGGCCATATTCGAATTGTCTTTTTAAAAGCCGCATGATACTTTTTATGATCAAACGCACCCCTTTGCCAATTCATTTCAAGGGTTTTTTTTCTTCTATTTTTACAAGTAAGCTTTTAAATCCCTTTTTTGTTACTTCAACCCAACCATATTACAAAATAAATTATAAAGGTTTAGATTTAAAATTTAAAAAAAAAAAAAAAAAAAAAAAAAAAAAATTTTCACACCCTGACAAGAATGGAAGATGGGGGATTTTTTTATTTATTTTATGCTGTCTGGTAGCCTGAGGGAAAAATCATACTTTATGGGGAAAAAAAAAAAAACCCCATTTTATGCCGTTCGTTGGGGTTTTTGTATAAGTTTTTTCATTGCTTTGTTGTGGGGGGGGGGGGGGGGGGGTTTTTTTAGGTAAGAAAATTTTAAAATTTGGAATTACAGTCACTTAAAAAAATTTAAATTTTTTTCACTGATAACTTTTAAGGCTTAACGTTGGGGCGCATAACTTTTAAACAAAAGCGACTTTTCCTATCATTACATGGGGGAAATCCCCCATGCATAGAATACCCCCCTATAAACATACATAAAAAAGGGGCAAAGGGGTTTTTTTTTGAGTGGTGTTTTTCATCTATTTCTACGGGGAACACAGAGGAACATTTAAAAAAAAAAAAAAATTTTTTCGTGGCCCCCAGTTTTTTATTAAATACACTGTAACATAATAAAAATAATAAAAATAAAAATTTGGGGCCACATTTTTTTTAAAAAAAGGGGATGATTAATCTTTATTTTTTTTTTTTTTTTAAAATTTAATCTTTTTTAAAAACCCTATAGTGGTAAAAAAGTTGCAGGGGGGGGGAAAACTTTGATCACCTCTTGTGGGGCAGTTGAAAAAATTTGTAATGGGTTTTTATAAGAAAAAAAAACCTATGTCTGAATAAAAAATAGGTTTTTTGAAATTTTAGTTTGCTCGGCCAATTTATATTTTGTAGTACAGGGGTTTTTTTACAGTGAACCCCCACAAGGGGGTTCGTGAATTTGCCTTAATTGCCTTTTTTGAAAAAATTTTAAATTTGGGGGGGTCGATACGTACTTTAAAACAGGTTTAAAACAAATTAAATAAAAGAAATGAATTGTTCGCGTTTTCATGTGGTAAAGGGGAGGGGACTTTTTGGTTTTAGGGTTTTTTTAGGCCAAAAAAAATTTTTAAAAATAAATTTTTTGTTAAATAAATCCCCCCCGGGAAATTCCCCTTTTCCCCAAACTTTAAAAACCTTTTCTTAAAAAGAATCCAGTGACAATTGTTTAAGTTTTTTTTTATATAGTTAAAATTTTAAATACATAGTATTCTTTGGACATAAGGGAAAAAATTTTTTAAAATAACGTTATATTACTTTTTTTTCAAAAAAGCCCCCCTTTTTAATTTTGGGGGAATTTTAATTTTAAGTTACGGGGTTTTTTTTTTGGGGTAAATATTCTGCGGTTTGCCCCCAAAAAATGGGTTGTTTTTTCTACGGGAATTTTCCCCCGGGATTACGGCCTTGGAAGAAATGTTTTCTCTTGTTTTACCTTGCTTTTTTAAGTATACAATGTCATATTAAAATACTCCCGGTCGCGACAACCAAATTGTTAAAAAAAGTATGTTATAGCTCCCTTTCTTGGCGCTCAGCTTTAAAAAGGTGTTGTAGGCTGGTTGGCCCGGGTCAGAATAATTGACGGGGTGTGGCTAATGCCACATGTCTAGGGCGTGATACTGAAGTGTGGCGCAATATATCTGTCTGAAGTAGACTCTCTTCAAAATGACTGAATACTGTCGGTGGGAGGAAACCCACCAACAAACAAAATATTTTATTCTAAGTATTCAAGAATTACACTTAAGGGGGATCCTCTATTTTTACATCTCACATACTCTACCGCAATCGTTCAGTACACAATTTAGCAGCTGCTAGTGCCAGACATGAGTCAAAATAATTATTTTAATTTTTAGGTGTTTTAAAGATTTTGAAATTCAATTTAAAACAGATTCTTTCAAATGTAAAAAATTTTTTAGGGGAATTTGATCACTGAGCAAGTTACGGTATACGGGGCCAAATATGCACAGTTGCTTTTGTTTGGCTTTTTTAAGACCCCGAGGCGGAGGAAAATCTCCCCGTCACCAGGTGAACCTCGAAGGGGCACTTTGTTTTCAATTGATAAGGGAAGATGGTCAAACTGTCATATTTTACCCTCCATCCTTTTCATCCATTTCTTTTTCCAATTACAACCCTTTAGTTATTTTGTTTAAGTTAGCCGTAATAAAACACAGTCACAGCGTATTTAATGTAGATGACCAATGATCTGACGGGATCTTACGAGTTTTAACTTGAGAAAATTTTTTGCTGTTTTTAATTTTCCCCACGGATTTTATTTCCAAGGTTCTTTGTCATCCGCAGAATAGCAGAAATAAAAATTCACGCAGAAATAACCCGCCTGCACGGTTGATTGATAATAATTAATCCAAAATTCATCTGTTTCATCAAATCTATAGTGCCATAAAATTATAATTGATTTGAAAAAAATAAAAATAAGCATGGTTTTCATGGGGAAATATCACCTTTAACTGCTGCCCCTATGGGTAATACAAATAAAAACATTTTTTTTTATGGCCTGTGACACCCTGTTTAGTAGATCAGATATATACTATCAGTATCAAAGAATCATAAAATTCTAATTTATTCAATAAATGATGAAACTGTTTTTTTTTAAATTTTTTTTTTTTTATTTTTTTTTTTTGTGTTGGTAATTTCGGGTTTTGGGTTTGTTGGGGTGTTCCCCGCCAAACCATTCAAATTTTTTTCAAAACAAAATTTTTTCATCCTTAAAACCATCAGACATTTTCAACCCCCCCTGTTGAAGATGCCCCCCCGAGGAAATGTCAATACTGCATCTCATGTTATATTGCTCTATGATTTACAACGCACTGACGTGCTCTCACGAATTGTATCAAAACATACCCCGAAAATACGCCACACGAAACGGCTGATGAAAGACCTTTTCGACGGAAAACCCCGATTATATATGAGGAAAGACCTGTGCTTAAACGTCCGACCCTGTCGCTTTTTAGCTACATATTACCTGTTCTTAAAATGCTTTTGGCCTCATAACCGCCTATTTAGTGACTTGGTTTTTTGCTCCTATTGTTTCAGTAGTTATAGGGCATTTTTTTTTGTAAGAATTTTTTATTTTCTTCAAACCGAACATATAATAATAATAATCAGATTATAAGATTGTAAATAAAATACGGTCTTACAATAAAATCATCAGTTATTTTATCTAGTTATCTATTTGACGCATTTACCTAAATTTATTTTTTTTTTTCTGGGTCTCTGAAATTCCCCATAGGAATCCTTAGGCCTAGTCCTCGTTGTCCCGGATTAGCGTCGTGGTACGTGGGATCTTACTTTCTGCAATTTTATTTTTTTTTGATTCTCTTTGACGGATATGTACTAGTAAGTTCTATATAAGTCATCCACACTTTGTTTCTTTTTTCAGCCATTGTAGATTTTGAAAGAATCAAAAGAAAGTTTGCAACCTCAGGAATTTGCAATTGAGTTGGAGTGTTTCATTTTTATCCGGGCGTTTTTAAAATACATGTATAGCAATGGACTTTCCCATTTGCATGTGGTACCATTTTTTTTATCAATTTTTTATCTAAACCCCAATCATAATCACCAAATAGAAATGGGTGACATTATTTACGACGTCAGAAAAAGGAAGGGGGAAAAATAGTTGGCAGAATGGGAGCCTGGATAACGCAATGGTTTCCCCGACTCGCTTCTCACCGATGTGACCAGGGTTCGTTTCCTGGCACATTTCGGAGAGGGTATAGTGGTCGCCCGTCCACATACTTGGTTTTTTTTCCGGGGTCTCCCTTTTCTCCCAATAATGCCACACACGCATCCACAAGAGCCACCGAGAGTGATTAACTTGTTTCGTTATCGATGATAAATAAATAAATTTTAAACTTTTTTTAAGCTGGCAGGAATGAAAGGTCACATTTTCTCTTAGAAAGACTGGAATAATGGTTTGCCTATTTTGATTATTGGCAGTAGTAGTATGTCCATAACCAACACGATAATGAAAAAAATAGCATACACTGTATATGTCTTATCGTTCTTCCAGCCTCAGAATCTTTTGTGGAAACCGGATATCGAACTGTGGAATACAGTTAACGATTTGCAAAGAAACAGGCGGGAAAACTTGAATCTTTGGCTGTATTCAGATGGACGCATATTCTGGGAACCAATACAGGTCAGTGCCACAAAACATGAGTTTAACAACATAGTTCGTTACTATATTTTTTTTACTCGATATAATTTTATTATTTTTACATTTGTTACATAAAAAGATTCGCTGAATACAAAACTGTTAAAAAAAGATAGGTCACCGTGCCTTTTTTATGCTACATTCGTATATCCATGACAGTCGTTTTTAACAAATAGCTAAATATTACAGCTTTCGTTGAAAAGGAAACAAGTCTACAAATAGAAAACACAGATATTATCAAGTAACTCATGACAGTTCAATTTATCTAGATATCCACATGTACATCATTTTAACAAAACAAAAAAATAAACTTTTTTGGTAAAAATAGTTTCATTTTCAGACAGTTTCTACAATAGATTTAGATTTTTTTTAAATTTTTTAATGTAAATCTTTGTTGTGAATTAACGCTAATGTTAACGGCGGTATGGCGGTCCGCAGTGCGTGCCGTTACATGACATCATATTCGCTTACGTCGTTGTATACATCAACATTGATATGATATTTTATTTCAAATCATGGCCCCCTCAGGCCTAATATAATCACATATAATATTAAATGAATATAGCACACAACATAAGATTAGAAAACAACTAAGGCTTAATTCTGATTGGAGGAACACAATTAACAATAGAATGCAACATTGAAAGACAAAAAAGCATTTAAAATGACAAAAACTAAAAAGAAATCTATAATGTGAACAGTATTTATGAATCATTATTATGATTCATAACAATCCAAATTATCCAATATGCCCAAGTTTTTGCTGGCAAATTATTATGATACCAGTATATTAATGTATATCTTATGATCTTGATTTTCTAGTAGAAAAATAACTCTAATGACTAAACCAATTTGTATGAGTAGCCTCCCTTTGGTATTTTCAGACCATAAATATAAGAAATAAGATATTCACATAAATATTCCAATTAGGTCAGATCAAATTAAGATATAATAACCAGTTGTTCAAAATTATAAGAATTTTGATGTAGTTAAAAAACACACTGATATATTTAGTTTGCTGTAGCAGATATTATCATCATTCTCACTAGACATTACAAATAAAAAGTAAAAAAAATGCTTAGATTTGGTTAAACTTTCAAGTGTGCAACAACCGCTAGATTTAAAATGGTCGAACCCTTACTGTTAAGCACAACGCGAAATACTATCCATTAAATTTTGTGCCATGACGTGATGAATTCTTCATAAGCTATTAGAACAGAGAAGATTATAGAGCTATATACTGAGAGGCTGGAGGATGCTTACACACTGAACCTTGCAGTACAAATCTACATGTTAAAATAACAGGTATTTGACACTCACTAAAATATCTTTAGGCTATATATAGTATTTTTTAAAAAGTACAGAGGGCTATATTGACATTCTGTGTCAAGTATCTGTGGTTAAAGTCATTCAGAGAAAGTAACCGATAAAGTAAAGAAAACCATTCAACTAATGCTCAGCAATATATTCAAATATTCATATTCCTAGCCACAACGTTTTACTAACCATTTGATGTCCAACCCCGCCCTAAGTGAAACAGTCAGCTCATCACATTTTATTCGTTTGCCGAAGATCAATTTACCCATGCTAAATGGAGACATACTTAAATGGCAAACGTTTTGTGACTTCTTCGAAACTTCCGTGCATATATAAACAATAATCTAACCGATGTGTAGACATTAAGTTACGTCAAATCTTTGCTTGAAAGTGACGCTGCTATCACAATTGAAGGTTTTGTCCTCACAAGTGCCAACTTCACACGAGCCGTAGACGTGCATGACAGAACGGACAACAACATAAAATCACGCACGCCACGATGCAAGCACTTTTACAACTTCCTGTGCCCTCAAACAGTGTCGACAGTATGCGTCATTTCCACGATCGCATGGAAACCCACATTTGCAGACTGGAATCGTTAGAACAAAACCAGAGGGCATACGGCAGCCTTTTGTATCCGATATCCCCGACAATCTTCTGGCGGACATCAGACGAAACCTAGCTCGCGGTCACGGAAGTAGTGATTGGGGCATTTATGATTTTACGCTGCTCTTTAAGTAGAGAAATCAATATCATGGAAACCGGTGACGTCAAAAAAAAAAAAAAAAAAAAAAAAAAAACGGAAATTTATGGTTCCACGGCTTCATTTCACACGACTGCTAATTCAAGGAAAACTTCACCCAAGAGACAACGTGTACAACAAACAACTGACCCACGATGTGCATTTTGCCACGAGAGTCACCTGCGATTGAGAGCCAGAAGTACTTCGACTATGCGGCTAGGATTGAAGCCGTGAAAAGTGAGCGATTTATGTTATAACTGTCTCGATACACACCAAGTTTCAACATGCAGATATATCCGCCGATGCTTCAAGTGCCAACGGAAACATCACACCAGCATATGCCACAAAGAGGCAATCTCCCAGAAGACATCCAACACGCATCCGGAAGTGTCATACCTTAAACCGAAGGCTTCGGGTATTTCTTTCCGCGACTTACTCATTGAATGACGGTGTTTTGTTAAATACAGCCATAAAGAATGTATGTTCTATGGATATTATCCAGACTGCTGCTGAAACTAGCAGACGAGCTATAACTTCCGGTGGAGGGTTTGGACAGTATAAATGTGTCAACTTTCGGCAGAGAAAAACAGCAAAGTGCGCCAGTATGTACGTACAAATGTATATCTAAAGACTGATAGTTGGCCGAACATCCCAGTGCATGTTTTGATTGTACCAACGATTGCACAACTAATGGACAACCGCATTGTGTTGAGAGCCGCTACGCTTAGAGGTCTTAAGTTGGCACATCCTGTTTCTCATGACCGTCACTTCCTGATCGACATCCTTATTGGCGTCGACCATTATTGGGACGTAGAACAAAATGAAGTAATTCGCGGGAAAGGACGAACTGCCTTGTGCTCCAAGATTGATTATCTTCTATCCGACCCGCTTCCTACCCCCGGTTCCGCCAACAAAGATAACGTCATCATGAATGTCCTTGATTATCTGTAGATCAAATGAATCACCGGAGCAGCTCTGGAATTTTGAAAGCATCGGCATCACCGCGACAGAACCAGATCGGAAGTTCAGATAATATTTAGCTGACTACCAACAGACATTTACTGAACACAGACAGACGGTACCACGCCATGTTGCCTTGGAAACAGGAACACCCGCCATTGCCTACAAACTTCGACATCACTCTTAAAAGAACTTAAAAACATAGTACGTAGAATACACGACAAACCGGAAGTACTGAAGATGTATGACGAAATCATCGGTGACCAAGAAAAGCGTCGGTTTATTGAGAAGGTGCCAGCTGGTAAAAATGTACCATATGCAATACATTATATTCCATACCACCCAGTAAAAAAGGAATCGTCTACTACCAAAATCAGAATAGTGTGCGACCGTAGCTGCCGTCATTTACGTGACTATCCTAGCTTGAATGACTGTAATGAGTCGGTACCATATGTGCTGAACGACTTGAGTGCCATTCTTGTGAGATTTCGACAACACGAGTACGCAGTTACCACAGATATAGAGAAGGTATTTCGGACTGCACCAAAAAAACAAAAAAAAAAAACAAAAAAAAAAAAAACAACAACAAAAAAAAAACGAGATATGACGAGATTTCTGTGCGGATTGAGGACCCGTTCGATTTAGACCAAAGCGACCCAGAGCCGCTTACTCCAGCTCACTTGCTTTAAGGGCGACGATTAACGTCATTACTGAATATCAATGACGTCACATTAGAAGTTGGCAGTATCAACGCAGAGGCGCTCAACCGAACAGCAAAACGACGAAAGATTTTCATTGAGCAATTCCGGAACCGCAGGTGGACAGCGTACCTTACGTCACTTCGAAAGTAGCTCCAGAATGTCGCCGACTATACGAGATAGCGACGTTATCCGGGTGCACGAGGTATAGGGAAAAGAAAAGTTTGGAAATATACATAAAAATATCTACATGTCTGTTGGCTTTGCTTGGTGGGCCCGCTGTGATACTCTGTATCACAGTTCTTCCTTTTTTTCCAGCGACTTATCCAGTTTCACTTCATTCAATTAAAACATTGATTTATGTTAAGTCATATTGTGATCATCCTGTGTTAGGTCGTGTACAATTTACATAGAATTAAATTTCATCTCAAATCATTGAGATCAGAACTTGGCATGGGTGGTGTTTTTTTGTTCCTACACACAATATGCTCATGCTAACATTTTCCATGAAGTATTCTAGTTGCAATAATAATATTCAGCATTATGAAAGGACGCACTGACGCCTGACTCAGTTCCCTAGCTGGAAGATGAAGGTCGCGCTAAGATGTTAAAGATCTGAAATAGGCATGGTTGCATGTTACATTAATATATAATCTGTGTCAGTAGGTGTGTGATTTCGCTTTATCTGTTATTGTTGCATTTCAAAATAATAATAATAATAATAATAAAGTAAAATGATAGTCTTTGTATCAAAATTCAAAATCTAGTATTTTAATGTCTCGAATGTCTGTTTGGGTTTATACATATATATAATTATTGTCTGCACTTCTTGCAAAACGTAATTGTCCAGGTTGTATCTGGGCAATCACTGACTGTAACTGACTAAACATTACTGCGTTGGGGTTTGGTTTGAAGAGGTTAGCTCAGTTTTTCCCCTTTGTCAAACATGGATGAAATGTTGAGATTAAGTGAGACTTGGTGGTAATAATTTTCTAGTTAAATAAAAGGATTTGTGACATACCAGCTTATATCATTAACTTTGGTCCTCTACAAGACAAACATGAGTATTGCAGGTATCATATATTACCATAAATTATGGCATTTTACCTTGCGTATTTTTCAATATATTTTAGGACACCGTTAAATAGTTACACGTTCGAATTGTTATCTAATTGATTGTATATATATTGACATATTGTATCTTGTTTTACTCTTAGTTATAAACTGATTCAATTTATTTGATTTTGCTACACATTCAAATATTTCTTTTATTCAGTTTATTTTATCATTTTTCCGCGGTCCACATTTAAGCAAACTTTATCAAACATTGTTACTTACCATAATGGTTGGCTATATTGAGTTATGACTGATATTTGGCAGGTTTTCGAAAAGATACCTAAATTGTCATATTTCAGTTGTACTATTTGGAGGTCATATAAAGCAGTTGTAATCAACCACCTTTAAAATTGCTTTCTCAGCTGGTCATAAATAAATCAATTTAATTCCTTCTACCGTTCACAATAGATAATATCAGAAACGAAAAAGAAATTAGATATTAGTTTTATCTTTTCATTTTACATTGGTGAGGTTAAGGTGCAGGGCATGCAACAAATGTTGCAAAATTAGGACCATATAAATCAAACACACACGTATAATTTATAAAGCAAGATCACTGAGATTCGAAACTTAATAATCTAGAAGTAGGTGTTGTATTACTTGTATACAGTATACATGTACATGTATTTAAAAATATTTACACAGTTGCTTTACGATTTACAGCTGAGATAAGTGTGTGTGTGTGTGTGTGTGTGTCCGTCCAGATAGTTTTAGCTTGTACCAGTGCTTTGTGCCTATGAAAGTAAGTAAAGATAGAGGTTCATTTGTGGTAAGGACATCTTTTGTGTGAGTGGTTGTGCTATTACTTGCTCGTTAGGCTTTACATGGGTAATATATATAAATGTAGGGTGAGGGTTTGTTCCCTGTCGTATTACATCTTTGCTTATAGTGAAGGGGTACAGATGGGGTACTGTTTAGAGCCCTTGTTTCGAGACAAATTAAAAAAAAATCTGTCTTACGAAATCTCATTTTCATATGATTTTTATCTCAAATATCAAAACACTAAAGATATATTAAGATTATATCTTACCATAGTGTTAATGAAACCATGTCATATAAAAATAGTTTAATTAGCAATACAATAACCACGTGCCAAAGCCATGGAACCATGATTTTGTCATAACTGAAAGATGACAGGGAGGACATACCTTTACATTATCTTCTGACCTGTCATTTCATTCCATTTATGCCTCTTTTAATTGTACCACCCCGGTGGCCGAGTGGTTAGAGCGTGCGCCTTGGAAGCGGGAGGGCGTGAGTTCGATCCGGGGTCGGTAGGACGTTAAACCCAACAAACAAACAAACATCTTATAATTGTATCAATGTAGTCCTCCTTGCCTATCTTTCACTTTATAGTTAGTTTGAATTTTGTTGAGTTTGATGATTTCAAAACGGTAAGAAATGCAATCAAACCCTGGTTTAGGCAGCAAGTCACAGACATGCTAAAGCTGATCCTTGATACCCACTAATGTAATAAATCTCCCAAGTTGGCAGGTTGACTGCTTCATACAGGAGGGGATCCTCGTTACAGACTTAATATTATACGATATATATTCATGTGAAAGGTATAGTTTAGTGTCAAGGCTAATATATGTCATTTTATCAAGACATTCGTTATATGTACATAATGCAGGGTTAGCGTTTAATGTTGTCTTAAATGAAGATCAGTTTTCTAATTTATCAGAGTAGCATAAAGTTGTCGTTTCTGATCGAAATCCGATAAAGTTAAAATTCTTACAACTGTTTTGTCATTAATCATTCACAATACTTTATACAAGATATTATTAAACTGTCAATACAATGTTACTGTTGAACACGAAAATAGGACCCAATCTTGAATATTTACTATTTTGTCACTTAATAGTTTCAATGTTTTGAAAAGTTACCCCCCCTTGATAAATTTGACGCTAATTTCTTCGATATATCATTTTATGATTAAATTTTATTATAGTTGCTTACAAAGAATCATTATAGTTTAATGGATAGATAATTCTTTTCGTTTTATGCTAAATGGTGAAACTTTTTTTTTCTACGAGTGGTTATAGTTTTTTTCTTACTTATGAAGGAGATAATCCAAGTGTGGTAATAACCTACAAGGATATGTCAACATATCAAGATCGGTTTGTCATGCAATCAAAAGTAAGTTAACGGACTATCCCTTATTGGACCAGGAAGTGTTTCAAACTGAAAGGTAAGGAAATCCAAGTGTGACAACACTCTACATGGATAGGCGTCAACATAACAGGTGTCATGCAATCAAACTTTTATTAGTTTCAAATTGTGTATATCTAACGGCCTTAAAAGTGTGACGTTAGTTTTATTCTCTTTGTTTATTAAAAATAATTTTATTCAGATTTACCACCCCCATAAAAATAAAAGGCTGAAAAATAAAATAAAATAGATAGATATGAACGTTGAAGGAAATCATTGCTTGTGATAAAGTTGTATTACAAGCTTGCATGAACATGACAGACAGAAAATAAATAAGAACAATAGGAAACACCTATCATGAAATTACACAAATTACATGTTATTAGCAGTAAATTAGTAGATCACCTTGTCAGACAAGACAATATCTCAGTCAATCACAAGGAAAGGTCGGTATGATAAGAAGCTATGCCGCAATTTAAAAATGGTAAATTGATCGATACTCAAAAGTGCGTTTTTATCTGTATATTTAATTGATTTTGACCTACTTCTTCAACCAATCAGATCTCACTCACACACTCACATGCCCCATGGCGGTTGCCGTTGGGGCGCTACAGATGACCTGTCAACCAGTCCTCTCCTTCCATCCCTGTCCTTCGCACATTTGACCGCCTTCCCATCTCTTCTTCTGTCTTCCTTTCTTCTCCTCTGACTGTTCTCTGGATCACTGTCTTGGCAAGCCTTTCTCCTCTTGTTACGTGGCCGAACCATTTTAATTTGCGCGTCTTGATGGTGGGATAGGGACCAATGGCTTGCCTTATTCTGTTTTGACTTCCTCATTGGTTATGTGATCTTTGTAAGAGATGCCAAGCAGTCTTCTGAAGCATCTCATTTCTGAGGCCTGAATCCTCTTCTCTAATTCTGCTGTAAGGGTCCATGTTTCACAGGCATACAGGAAAACCGAGTAGAAAAGGAAACGCATGAGTCTTATCTTTGAGCTAAGCTTGATTGCCTTGTCCTTCCAAATGGTGTTCAACTTGGCTAGTGTTGCAGCTGTCATTGCAATTCTGGCTAATACTTCAGGCTTGGACCCCTCATCTGAAACTATAGCTCCAAGGTATTTGAAATTCTTCACGGTTTCAAGCTTTGCTCCGTTGGTAGTGATGTCAGTTTTGATGCCATTGTCATTGTTTGTCATCAGTTTTGTTTTGTTTGCACTGATTTCCATGCCGTAAGCTGTGGAGGATCTGTCTAGTTGCCTGACCAGGTCCTCCAGTTCTTGTTCTGAGCCTGCGAGTCCGTCTATATTATCAGCAAAACGCAAGTTTGTGATTGTTCTGCAACAATGCTGACTGTTCCTTGGTGGTCTTCAAGTGCATCTGTCATAATTCTTTCAAGGAAAACATTGAAGAGTGTCGGCGAGAGCAAACACCCTTGTCTCACTCCAACTGTGGTTCGGAACCAGTTTCCAATGTCCCCGTTGAGGTAAACTGCACTGCTGGCCTTGTCGTAGAGGTTCTGTATGGCGCGGATGAGGTTTGCGTTGATGTTGTAGTAGTTCATGGTCGGCCAGAGTGCCGCATGCCACACTCTGTCGAATGCCTTCTTGAAGTCTATGAATACGTGGTAGAGTTATTGTTGGTGTTGAAGGTATCTCTCGCACAGAATCCTCAGATTGAAAATCTGCTCAGTTGTGGTGCGTCCTGCCCTGAATCCTGCCTGCTCTTCAGCTATAATTGCTTCAGCCTGGGGTCTTAACCTGTTCAATATGATCCTGAGCATCACTTTGCTAGGATGGCATATCAGGCTGATGGTGCGGTAGTTATTGCACTGTTGTAGGTTGCCTTTCTTGGGTAGGGTGATCATTAAAGACTGGGTCCATTGTGTTGGCCATTCTCCTGTCTCCCAGATCTTCTGGCTGATTGCATGTAGCGCATCGATCATAGCCTCACCCCCTGCTTGCACTAGTTCTCCTGGGATGTTATCAATGCCTGCTGATTTTCCTTTCTTCAGGGACTTCACTGCTTCGTCCACTTCTTCTCTGAGGATGGCGAAGCTGTCTGTATAGGTTGCCGGAGGGGTGTTGAGCTTCTCTGTGTCTCGGTATGAGTATAGATCTGCGGTGTACTCTGTCCACCTATTTAAGATGTCTTTGGACTCGGTCAGACACTTCCCGTTTTTGTCGAGAATGGTGCTGGGCCAATCTCTAAATCTCTCACGTGCTGACTCTAAGGGTCACACCCCAGCTTACCGCTTCAGCTGGCGGGCTAAACCACGTGAGGGGGTGGTGTTGACACTGCACCACTGGGCGAAGGATCTCCTAGAAGCAGATCACCGGCCAGGGCGGAAGGGGTTTAGAAGGAACTTCAACGGCTAAGTGCCCGTGGCCAGGGCGAGCCTCGAGTTGGGGGAAGTCGGTCGTGGCCGGGCCTGGAGAGGGATGGGCTCCGCCAGGCGTCATTGCCTAAGATTCGCTACATGATGAATACAACCAGAACAAATTCCATGCCGGCTCGGTCGTCGCCCGGAACACCAAGGCCCGCCAAAACGCTGAGGCATCAGTCATCCCTACAAAATGATCTGACCTTATATTTCAACAGAATATATACGTACAGAAATCGAAGATTTTGCATTTCATTTTGCAAGGATTTAAAGGTATTTTTACTGATCTCGGTTTTACTGTTATTTATTGGTGTTATCTAATCAAAGCTTCCCGGGTTTGATTCCTGGTCACGTAAGTGAGAGGGTACAGTGGTCCTCGTCCAGCTACGTGGGTTTTCTCCAGGTTCTCCATTTTCCTATTACAATAATGACCATATACGCTGCCATCAGAGCCATCGAGAGTTATTGATATAAGTTGTGAAAACTTGTTCGATGTAAAATAATAAAGATTATACTTTACCGTAATTTGCTTTCATTGGGCTTTTTAAAACTTAAACTTCCGTTTGAAACATATATCAATCGTTGGAAAAACATACGAACATTGTATTTTGACATTAACATTTGGATTGTTTTGGTTTTGAATGTTTGAGAATTTTCTTTAGTTATGATTTCATTCCTATACGTATTTCTCATATAGCTTTTCATAATATGAACCTAACTCATTTGGGTATAAATCAGTTTAGAAATAGTAAGAAGCTAAATTTAAGTTTATTACACAGTTTATCATAAAGTATCATCAATGGCATAATGTCATTGCGTTCTTGAAAGTAACTATTGAGTGTAAAAACACAGTTAATTGTTTAAGAGTATGCCAACATATATCAATTTGTTTTTTATGGAGTGTCCATTGTATAGTCAGATAATTACACTGAAAAGCATAACAAAAACAACACGTTATCGTGCAGTGATTCTTAGTATCAACAAATGATTTATGTTAGAGATGTATAAGAGAAAAGTCGACGAATATTTATAGTTTATCGTCTGATAACAACGAGACACTTTGTCCTCTTAGATAAAATGCACGTTTGAAGAAGGAGAAACGCGCACTAAATCATCTTATATGTACCCCATTTACTGTTGCACAAATGCGTGTCCGAAGTAGATAAGCGCATTTATATAAATATGATTCACGCAATGACATGTTTAAGAAAGAGAATGATTTTATAGCAAACATTTCAAATAGTATAGTGCTTATGTATTTGAAAAAGAAAACGTTTCTTTAAAACCTTAAACATGTAATATGTTACTTAAATAATATCTAGTGAGAAGTATTATCTATAGTTTGTTTTGAGGATAGGTTGGAAAAATTGGGTTTTTTTTTTTGAAAAGAAAAAGTAGTGTATTTAAAAACTTCTATTTCAAGTTGGGTCGTGTTGTAATTTTGTTTGTTTGTGTTTTTGTTCAGGAGCTAAACTGTGAGAAACAAGGTATGTCTATCTATCTTTCTACTTATCTATCTACATCTTAATTCAATATATATATATATATATATATATATATATATATATATATATATATATATATATATATATATATATTGTTATTGTTATTGATGAAAGTAACAGAAGGTAAAATATACATTCAGCTGAAATTAATTAGGTTTTATTTTCTAATATTGTTACCTACTCATCGATATCGATATATTACGTTTCGGTATTTTTATTCATATTCTTATGTAAAAGAAGTGGAAAATACACTCAATAATTGATTTATTGTGGGATACAGTGGTCCAGTGATAGAACACGCATTTCGGGAACGAAGGGTTCTAGGTTCGAGTCCTGCCAAGGAAACGGCTAATTTCAATGAACACGAATTTACCCCGCATTTTTTTCATTTCGCCCAGGTGTAAATGTGTACTTGAGAGGGCGGTATAACTCCTTTGCGCCATAATGTGGACTGCCAAAGTTTTTCTTTTTTACGGAGTGAAATACTAATAGCCAGATGAACGGGGTAAAAGCTGTAAAGTTGGTGAACGTGCCCACTGCATGAAACTTAGAGAGTAAAATGCATTTACTATTTACTTATATTAAAATACAACCATTATTCAAAGACTCGAGAATAATTTAATTACAGTATTTTCAATCAGGCAGTCTGATGTTTTATTTTATTTCATGGCCAGTTGTTTTTGTTAGACATTTTATGATAATTAAAGATCTAGTTATAGTGGTGCCATTAGACTATTTGATTTGCATACTCTATGAGCCAAACCTCAAATCAAGTTCGACGGGGTGGGGTTTGGAAATGCTCCTGGTTACATATTGCATCAAACGCAGACTATACAGATATATAGGCTCAGAGATATTGTAAACCTTGATATCTAGAACTATTAAAACTTTCAATATAACGGCGTGGTGGACGTCAAGAATAGCTCAGTCGGCAGAACATTCTCCATCTTGAAAAAAGACTCTTGATAATACAAGAATGTCAAGGCAGTGGTAGGAGTGGGGGGGGGGGGGGGGGGGGAATTCAGTCTGTAGAGCTTATGCCTGGTAAGTAATTGGACTTCAAAAGCAGGACTCACAATTCCAAAAGTGAAAACAACAACAACAACAAAAACAAAACAAGAACAACAAAACAAGAACAAAAAACAAAAACAAACACAAACACCTGTGACATTTTCTAATTTGATCATCTGCAGTTTGTCTTCGTATGTATGCATACTGTTAACAAAATGGACTTTTATGATGTAGACTTTTGCATATTTCATAAATATATACACATATCACATCACAATTAAAACAAACTTTTTCAATAAACTGCTATTCTTAATTATATGTTGCAGTTATTAATTGTGCATTTGGTTTGTTTTATTGCTGTCTTTCCGATTGTAAAGCTAAAAATGCCTGCATATAGAGATTTTTCATAGAGAAATAAATGTTTTTCTCTTCTATTTCTTCTTTTTGGTCATTAATACAATAATACACTACAATGCAATTGCTATATATTTTACACAGTGGTAAAAGCGTTCAATATTTCTAATGTTTTGCCGGCGAAGCCTTTTTCTTTATCATATATGTTCTTATCTATTCAGTTTATAGTACAATTCAAATCTGTTTATCCAAA
The DNA here is from genome assembly GCA_021229015.1 of Solen grandis. Lineage (NCBI taxonomy): Eukaryota > Metazoa > Mollusca > Bivalvia > Adapedonta > Solenidae > Solen > Solen grandis. The sequence goes on along the minus strand of CM037779.1, from coordinate 49,809,192 downwards.
ATCAGATGAAGCGTGTTACAAAAACAACCTCAGTCCAGTATGTCCATCTCCAGGCTTCCAGATCGCCATCACCTCCTACCATGACGGCTTTAAGGCAGTCTCTCTTAACTGTCCGCTAGATGGAACAGCCAACGACACCTGCTGTTCGTATGACGCCAATGGCGACTGTCTCCAGGAGAACCCTTCAGAGTCCAGATATGTGGACGCACTGTCGGGACGGGATTCTGGTGTCATCTCTACGAGCACTGTGGCGCCTACCGGCTCATGTAATGATACAATTTACTCTGAGACGTCGGTGTTTTCAGTGATCAATTACACGTGTTTACCAGGTATACCATATTTTTTTAAGTCTAATACATACCCTTTTATTTGGTATAGTGTAAAAAAAAAACTGAGATGGTTTGATAGGTTGTTGTTGAGTTTGGTATTTTTAGCCATTTTCTATCTAATAAAGACCATTACATTATCTCACATGTTCTTTATAAGGATCCCTATATCCATCCTAATGCCCCCTTTTTACCGATAAATTTCTGACCAGACAGACAGGTGTGCCAGAGTAAAATAACATTAACTGACCAGACAGACAGATAGACGGATGATATAAATTCGATTGAAAAAAAAAAAAAAAATAAACTTGAATACCCATTGTATTTCAGACGATAGAATTCATCCAATGTGCACACCGACGCAATTCCAAAATTTCAGCAGCCTCCCCGTGTTCATTCAAAACAACAACTATCCGGAGAGTGGTATTTTGGTGAATGATACTCACTGCGACTGTTCTGTGGAAGTGACCGATTTTACACCCATTAATCTGCTTATCATACATATTACCCTGAATAATGATGCTCCGGGGACCTGCCAGCAGAACCTCACCCTGTATGACGGTCAGGGTCATGTATTGAAGACGTTCATGTGTAAGGACCATCACTTCAACACCATAGTGAAGGAGACACTCAACACCACGTACGTCAGATTGGAAATGAACAACCGATATACATTAACAAATCAAGGGAAATTCTGGCTGGGATTTCAAAGTGAGGGTTTAAAAACTCATATATAAAATCAATTAACTTCAGATGGATTTCATGACGTTTTTTTAGATGTTTTTAAGGAAGCAAACATTTTGTTTTGATACGTTTTTCGTCAGCAATAATGAACACCTGTATACCTGATAATAGAAATACTGAACTCAAATTTAGCGCGTCATACTGCAGTGTGGCAGTACTATATCTGTCTCAAGCAGACAACGTCTCCAAATGACTGAAATACTGTCGGTGGGACGTTAAACCCAACAAACAAACAAACAAATTAAGCTTTAACTTTATTCGTGATAGGAAACTATTTGATTAGATTTTTTGCAAGTGCGTTTTTAACTTTTATCTGATTTAAAAAATGATATGATAGTGGTTATTTTTAAGGCAACGGTACGATTTTACTGAGATGCCCTGCAGAGGAACAGAAATATTTCGCTGGTATGTAAGTTATATTTCCTAAAATACTAGATCTATTGTGCATCACATTATTATATTATTAGACATAGAGGGCATTTGTTAACTTATTTTGTATGATCATATTTTTCCTCACGCGCGGTCATAATATACACACCTGGTAATTAACAAGTTATCTATTTCTTTCTGTTGCATCATTCCTTATTTATACCCCCCCTTTTCCTTCTATCTAAGTTTTATAGACATTCCCCATAGGCAGTCAATGTGAAGATACTATAAAAAAAACGATAGGCATGGGGGGAAACTTTTATGACAAGCAACAACAAAAAAAGGAAAGAAAAAAACAACAACAAAAAAAAAAACAAAAAAACATTAATACCTTCTCTTTAGATATGGTCAGATATATTGTTAATCGTACGTAAACATTTTTAATGTTTTAATTAAAATTATGGAAGAATTATGATAGCATTATATCTTTTAAGGTATCAAAATTCACCACAATCCCTTGTACACTACAGTCCCGAATATTTGCGGTAGGGTTGCCGGAATAATTAAGCTAGTTTCGGAATTAATCAATAAAATGGACGGAGCTTTGCGTTCGGTGTCATTCGGGATGCCAACACCGTTCCGAATGTTTCAAGAACGAGCGAATGAAGAAGGTTAACCCGAGCATCTTGAATGTTTGCCGATGATCCCGAAGCCGTCCCGAATATAACATTCGGCGTCCATATAACATTCGGCGTCCATTATAACATACGGCGTCCAAATTTTAAATATTTTAAAATTTTAATGCCGAAGAGTTTTCGATCCCGTTTTAACCCCGAAATGCCCGAACGTTTCCAGATGTGTTTATGAAGGTCACAGGTGGGTCCCAGAACATCGCGAAGACTTGGAGAAGCATTCCAAATTTGCTAATTCCGCCTTCGGGAACCTTTCGGGGTCCTAGTGTACATGCCCCTCATTTAAAAGACCAATTATTCTATCAAAAGTAGTGTATATTCTTTGGACAGAAAAGCAAAATGTGTGTTACATACTTATAAGAGATCCAATCTGTACATCGTCAACGACAATATCCGTACAATGCACCAATAAGAAAGAACCATCCAATTGTTTAAAGAAATGCATGTACCTGATTTGCATATTCCGCGTTTCGTCATTTTTTTGACCATAGACCTTTCGTATGTCTCCGTTGAATCGCGAGTATATAAATTGATGACGTAGTAGATATACAAATTGTGATTCGGCTACAGTTTTCCAAATTATTTCCGATACGGACCGTCTTCGGGAATACTGGCTAATGCAAAATGGGCTTTTAATATTGTACATATCATATCATAAGGTAATAAAAGTATATACATGTATTATATCCAAACATTGCTGTTATCCGAATGATGAGATGAATATGTTTTGATATCTGTGTTGGTCAAATAGCTATAACTATTAATATATAAACAAAAAATATAAGTGTTGTCTTTGATCAAATCAACAACACCATCATCTTGCGGTCAGTATTTTTATTATTTATGAGTGGCAACATGCCCTTATAGAATGCTTTTTTTATTTGTTAAAGGCTGTTCAAATCTTACCAATCCCCAGCATGGTACTGTGCATGTTACAAACTTATCTTACAAGGCCATAGCCACATACACCTGTAACAGTGGCTTTACTGCAATAGGAGGAGATTCCCAGAGAACCTGTTTGTCTAACAACACATGGAGTGGAGAGCCGCTCGTGTGCCAACCTGTCGACAAAAATGAAACACGTAGGTAACACATATAACTACCTGTATTTACCATTTAAAATTGATAACACCACCTGATCAGCTTTTTTTTTATTTGCACCTTTAGTACATTTACCTGCTATTGAAAATGTTTAAAAGGACAGCAATTTAAGTGTACGCGTATATGTATCATAAACTTGAATGTAAAGTACCTAAATGTCCAATCACTAAAAGTATTGCGTCATGTCTAAAATAGTTGAAATAAAGAATACTATTGCATATGCAATACATAAGTGCTATTTAATCTATTTACGGATTATTTTTCGGCGTAGCTGTATAATTTCGATTTCAACTCGCATCTTAAACCAATCAAATGTACGCTAACAGCGGTAAATAATTCTAAGCTGAATAAAAGGACTCCTGTTATTGGTTAACGCATCGTGATGGACTATAAAATTACTGTAAATAAGGGGTGCAGCTTGTATATATCATTCAGCTTGGTGTTATTACTTTTCTTTTTGATGTAAACATGAAAGTGATTTCAGTAAGTTAAATACAATCCTTTTCCATCAATTGAGGAATGCTACTTTGTGAAAATGATTTAAAACAACAAAACCACCGACCTACCGCAAGCCAGATAGAAGGCTTCCTCACATGAAAATCCGAACGACCTTGCAGGGATTCGAACCCACGCGGAGGCCCTTTTTATCCATAGAAACAGTCACCTAGCTAAATCAAATGTTGTGGAAATGACACAGGACCTGGCCCCGTGTGCTCAAAAATACTTAAGTACAATCTCAGGCTCAAATTTGAGTATCATACTCAATTCCCTATTGAAACTAATGGGCATAACTTGAGTTTGAGTATGAAAATCATACTTAAGTACCATTTTCGTTTTCGAGAACACGGGGCCAAAATTCTCTTTTATGTTAAAAAAGTTGTAAATGATCAATCGTCATACAATTAGCTTGTTCTAGAACCCGTCACAATCGAAACTCTACATAAAAGGTAGGAAATATCTTTGTAAAATACATGTTTCTGTTATATTTACAGTGTGTGACCTCCTTTATGACCCTCCAAACGGTAACGTGATCTCACAGAATGTGACAGTAGGGGGCAGTGTTACATACAGCTGTAACCATGGTTACACGGCTGATCCCGATTCTCTTACTAGGTACTGTCAGGCAAATGGCACTTGGAGCGGACAGGTCCCAGATTGTCGTCCCATTGGTGAGCTGATTCAAAATGACAATATTCTTTGCTTACATTTTATATCATGAACGTAATAGTTTTATGCAATGAACAAAATTGTCCTTTTTTCCATCTGTGAGCAAGATTTCTTTGTATACATAAGATTCCCATAAATTGTAATTTTCTAAGCCGATTTATGGACCGATAAGCTAAACAGAAATCTCATAATAGATTTGGAGTATACTTAGTCGGAAGTTGTGCCTGTAACTCTTTTCACAGCATTAAATGGATTCCAACGAAACTTAAATATTTTACAAAATACATCTTGAAAATGAAATAATTGCTGAAAGGTAAACAAATGTTTTAAGTCTAATATTATTGAGGGCAAAGCGTATATTGTCCAACTTTGCGGCATCTTTTTAATCACATGTACCATTTTGACTGAAACATATAACAATATTTACAGAATGTGAGACTCTTAATGACCCACCATACGGCACAATTGTATCCCAAAATACGACATTTGGGGGCTCTGTGACATACAGCTGTAATCCGGACACTCTGACACGGGAATGTCAGGAAAACGGCACGTGGAGCGGTTTTGAACCAGACTGTCATCTCATTGGTGCGTTATATATATATATATGTGTGTGTGTGTGTGTGTGTGTGTTGATTAAATGAAGAAAAAAAATCCATTTCAGGGGGTAGCTGTCTACAGTAGATATATTCGAATTTAGAAAATATCATCAAAATTACCTTTTTCATATCATATCAAGTACGTTTTACACTTACTACGCGGAAATTATAGGTAAAGCCAAAAGTAAATTTCATATTTCCAAAGCCAAGAAACGCATTGTTAATGTAAACAAATAAATATACATGAAAATTCAAAGCCCTTCGATTGCAAGATGAGCACCTTTGTGCACTTAATAACACCTAACAAGTGTTTTGTCAAATTTCCAAATAATATATTAATAAGTTAGGTGATATTTCGGTCTACAAGCAAAATGATATCTTACAGCTCAAAATCCATGTAAATTTTGATGATAATTCTAATAAATACATTCAATATTGGGTTCTATATTGAAAGTGCAAATTCGATATTATAAGATAGGTTCAAGTTTTAGATGTAAATATTTGTCATTTTCTGCTTATCCACATTGAATTTAAAGGTCAAATACAGGGGATTGTCAATAACTAGATCACATACAACAAATAAAAAGTTATAAATATCAAACCAAAGAAAAAAAACATGTTTACCAAGTTCCATTTTTCTCGAGGCCATTTGTATATGTTCTCTTGATGTAAAGAACTATTGCAGGAGGGATAAATGAGTTTTCCCACGTGTTTAAGCCTTCCATAATGTTTGAAGGTAAGAGGGTGGTTAAAGTATGTGCTGAAAATAGAATGACACCAAAACAACTTATTATAACAGAATGTAATTACCTTGAGGCCCCTTCACACGGCACGATAGTCTCCCAGGATACGGCGGTAGGGGGCAGTGTGACGTACAGCTGTAACCCTGGTTACACGTCTGACCAAAATTCTCTGAACAGATACTGCTTGAAGGACGGCAAATGGAGCGGACAAGAACCAGAATGTCGTACCTTGGGTGAGTTTTGAATAAGATTATGGGAATCAAATTTATCTTAAAATAATTAGTGTAATCCAAATGTAATCTAAGCTCATTTTGATATTTATATTTTATTTAAATTTAAAAACTGAAACTAGATCAGATATTAGTATTTTTACAAATCCTAATTAAAGATCGATATGTATGTTGTTATTTTTCAGGAAAGAACAAAGGCACCCCGGCAGCAGTCATAATAGCTAGTGTTTTATCAGCAATTTTTGTGCTGATTTTTGTCATTGTTATTGTTTGTGTTTCTCGCAAAATAGGGAGAAAAGGGTTTTATGATGTAATGAAGCGATTCAAAGGAATAGGAAACAGGAATATGGACAGCGAAGATGCATATGAGTCAACCAACAACGGTAACTCAGTTGGAATGACACCCGTGAAACAAGACACTTAATGATACCGAGTGTTTTATGCATCGACAGAGAGAAACCACTTTTGTGACAGCCACTTTAACATTAAAGTAATTTTTGTGCAAGACTATAAGACAATTATATTCGAGCAATGATTTATTAAAAAATGTTATTCAAAAAAGTGTTTTGGCAAATATTATATACATTACTAAGAAGACATAGTAAGCATTACTGATATAAAATGCAAAATATAAAAGTGGATTCGATTCGTTCAGCATTGTTTGTAAGACTATATATACAAAGTCATATATCAATAAGATGTGTAAACAGTTTTATATATGCTGGGACATATATGTTTACATCGGAGTATATACAGTGTTTTCGGGGAAAGCATACCAACGCATTTCAAACATCATCCCATTTCTTCAAATAATATTCAAATAAATTCATTTTGACATTTTTTTTTCTTCCTGATAAAATCAGTATTTCTTTTTAATTTTAAATAAGTATTCTGTACAGGATGAAAATGACGTTGCACCTCTTTAGGTTAGCAGCAAAAGAAGTTATTCCTCAATCAACAAATAGTAGCAGTTGACATCGGAAATGATTATCTACAATTTTGTCGTTTCACTAATTAAAGTGTAATCAGAATTTATCACCCAGCTTTATGCCATTGTATATGTATAAACGGATTAAAATGTGTCATATGTCTATATTGCATGTGTTTATTATAAAAATGTAACGTCTTCATTTTAATATGTTCAGAAACCGTATTCAACACTTTCAATTTCAAGCTCGTTATAAATTAATTGTTTTAAATACATCCTTTCTTAACAGAAAATATTTTATTAAAATTCATGTATGTCGTATTTACCTTTATCTAGCATATAAATTCACAAGCATATGTATTTATTGGTTTTCAGTCACCTGAGCTCAACATGCTTTAAAAGGTAAAGTCCCTGTAATGGCCTTTCACGTAGATAACCAAGGTTTCCTAATGTTTCATTAGGGTACCTGGGTTATCTTGGTAGAGGTTAAGTGATCCAAGACAAAGCGGAACCATTACAGGGACTTTATCTTAATATGATCTACTGTAATCCTCCCCCATCCGCTCTTCTGATAACAATTTGGCTTACTCTTCTCTCACCAAGGCAAGCAAATATAATTTTATGTAATGAGATTCTTTGGAAACCGACGGAAATAAATTAATTTCATTTGACATAAACAATCTTCCATAATTGCTAAAAAGAACGAAGCTTGAAGAAGATAAAGCTTTCTTTATAATTCATGTACATGTATAGATTTTTCAAAATGCCAGAAATACTTTTTTCGTAGATCTATCATTTATGTATTTTTTTAGCTCACCTGAGCACTTGTGCTCGGGTGAGCTTTTGTGATCGCCTTTTGTCCGTCGTGCGTCGTCGTGTGCGGTCGTGTCGTCCGTCGTATCAATTTGCTTGTGAACACGTGGCCACAGTTTGGCCCTTTTTATGAACTTGGTCAGGATAGTTGATTCATGATTCTCGATGAGATCCGTGAAAATTGGTCATGGGAAAATTCACTAGGTCAACTTAGATTAAACTTGTGAACTATTAGAGGCCAAAATTTGCCCAATCGTCTGTTATGGCACGCTTAGATCAGGATATTGCTCTATGATATCTCGGATGAGTTCGAAATTGGAGTAATGTGGTCAAAACTATGGTCATAGGTAAATCCTGTAAAAACCTTTGGAACACTTTAGAGGCACAGTTTTAGCCCATCTTCATATTTGTCAGGATATTTGTCACAGATATCTCGGATGAGTTCGATATGGTCATGTGGGGTCAAACTAGGTCCAGGTCAAATCTTAGAACACAACCTTGTGAACACTCACAAAGCCACAATTTTGCCCAATTTCATGAACTTGGTCAGTGTATTGTCTACTATAATCTCAGATGGTTTGAAATTGGTCATTTTGGGGTTCAAAAACAGGTAAGTATGTCATAATTTCTCAGAAAAGTTGAACCATTCTAGAACACGTTTTGGCCTTATTTCATGAAACTTGGTTCAGGATGTTGTTACATGAATCTCGAATGATTTGAAATTGGTCATGTGGGTCAAAAACCTAGGTACACAAGGTAACTTTTTTTAAAAGCTTGTGAACATCTAAGGTCCATGTTTTGGCCCATCTTTTAAATTTGGTCGGATTGTTTCTACATGATATCTCATTAGTTCGAAATTTGGGTGATCAAAGATAAATAAATAGGTCACAATAAACTTTAGTAAACCTTTGTTACGAAATTGGCCATTTTAGCCCATTCTTCCTTAAAATGTCAGGTGATTTAGTCTACAGTGAATATTTCATGAGTTGAAAATGGAATGAGGTCAAAAATGTTCACCCTCATGCACCGTCAAATCGTGTGTACAAAACCTTCCTCTGACACATGTCAACACAGTTTTGGCCTAATTATTAAATTTTGTACAGGATTATTTGCTACGGAGTTCTTGCGATGAGTTTGAATTGGGTCATGTGGATCTAAAACATAGGTCACCAGTCTAAATCTAGGAAACCTAGTGAACTCTCTGAGGCCCAGTTTTGCCAAATCTTCAATAGAATGGTCAGGAAAGTTTGTACATTGATTTTCTGAAGTGTAATATTCAGTTTACATGAGGTCAAAACTGGTTCACAAGTTCAAAAATCATAAAAACTTGTGATACAAACTAGGGGCCTACATGTTTGTCTATATCATTACACTTGAATAATTTAATGAATGCTTGAATTTCTATGATTGAAAGCAAATTCAGGTAGGATAAATATTTAGGTCACTTTAGCAAATGTAGAAAACATTTAGTGGCAGATTTTTTGTCAATATGCTAACACTGCACTATACTCAGTGACGACACACGGGCCATTGGACCCTCTGATATTAAAATTGCAATATTTTCAAAGACGGTTATCGACACGGAGTTTCCTAATTCATTAACGGAGACGGTTCGTTAAAAATGGGTCCCTTTGTTTTGGGCCTCCTTTTGCAATAAAAAATGAATTCATTGAATTCTACCTACTAAATCACCCTGCTCCTATGAAAATAAGGCTTTCATGTTGTGGTTCTAGCCACATTGATATGGTCGAATCTTGAATCAGGCAGGTATTTGTGATCATAAATCAAATCCCGAGTACCCGGTCTGGTTTATAGTAAGACAGGTCACTGTGGTTCCCTGATGAGAGACCTAGAATCCACTTTGATCGTTTTCCTATGGTTTACAGATTCATCTAATTATACTGGAACCTTTTTAATTTGAAACTATGCGTTTATATTGTGAAAATGGAATAAAACTTTGTTTGAAACATGCGTTTTTATTATTGTATTTGTGATACTTTTTAATGTCATACACGCATAAACATTAGGGTTCAGCCCAACAATACTACACTCATATTTAAAAAAAAATGTATCTTGTTTGTAAAGGACATACATATAACTGAAGATAGGCATTTGATAGTACAATGTATCATGTTGCAGTTAAAATCAGGTTAAATATGATCAGTTTCTCCAGTCACAATATCACACCAAGTTTAAATCTTCATTTTATTGTCCTTATTTGTATGACAGTTTAACAAATGGCCTAAAGTGCAGAAATCTACACCATAGTTAAGTGATATTGATGAGATATAAATCTTCCTAGGAATGAAAAGAACGGGTAGCCTTTTTTTATGGTAATATACATACAGGGGAATACTAGGCGGTTCATTCCTAAAGTTTGTATAAAGTACGCATTGTATATCAGTGCATGCATTTCTTTCTTTGTTAAGATTTTGCATGCTTGATCAAAGATAACACACCATATATTTAGGTCAGGCAATAAACAATTCTATCTCTAAGACCTTTCTTACGGGAAATAATACATATTATATGCAGTTCGTCCTTTAATATATGCAGTTGAAATATATTAATGTGAAGTGATTTCAACTTTATGCTCAGCGATAAAGAGCGCTCAAAAGATATTTTTCAGATCCCTTTCATGCCACCGTATCGATTACTATCGTGTGCGTACGCAATACTCCCGCGTTCGTGCGCAGTAGCTATCGCCAGTTCCTTTAAAATGTTTTGCTCGCACGCAATAAAATTAGTTACCAACTTCATACGCGATTATCTCTGCATGCGGACGGTAGCTATCGCGATAGTTATTGTGTGCACTAGCAATAGTTTTTGCATACGAAACGTGATATTTATCTCGTGCGTACGCGATAGCATATGGCGTGAAAATGCGCACGCATGTCCCCCTATGCAACCTTATTAATCTGCAAAGCATAAAAAAAGAAAAACACCAATTTTCCCTCAACGCTGTAATATTTTTCTGTTCCACAGAGTCATACAGTGGTTTAACATATTTATAGAAAATCACTAAAGCTTATGATTTAGAATTCATGGATGAAAAATAGAACGGTTTAAATAAACTACCTACTGGATAAACGTTAATAAATAGTTTAATTCCATAACTATATTAAAAGTAAAATCATTTCATTATAATAAGACTTTTTGCATCAGTTATATTATCGCAAATTTGCGATAGAAGTATCGGGTAGTATCGGGTAAACCTAGTTTGAAGCTAAGCTTCACTAAGAAGACATGCATCGTCACGCGTTCTGTGAGGAAAATCAATTAAAACTGCAATGCATTGATCAAACATGAACTTATACCGAAACAACCGGAGTTTCCCTAACTCTACCCGGAAGTGTTACAACCCAAGAAGGCCATGGACTCCCATTGTTAGTCATAGGTAGATAACCGACTTGATTATCGACAGGTGTGTCCATCAATCTTTCTCGATTGAATTTATATTGTGTATGTAGTCGGTTATCTTTAAATCAAGACAGACGTACTTAAGTTTTAATCTCAAACCTTGATTTCAAACGGTTTTTAATACCATTGTATGAAAGAGACTATTAATCATTTGAAAAAAAAAGAAGAAAAACAGAAAAAGAAAAGAAAGACACACTCCTCGTATTTGACCAATCTCCTATCAAACCTGTTTCTGTTTATCTATTTATTGAAGAATATTCTATAAAATATTTGAATATTTTTCTTAGCTTTTCAACATTGCATTTAGACCTCAACCTTTTCCTTTTATTTCAACATGTATATTATGGTAGGAAGAACGGCCTAAGCAACGGGAAAAATGCGAAATGATTTTTGGTCAAAAGAGACATACTAGTCGAACACCACATTGTAATTAATGTCTTGATAAACACCCCTGATTAAAAAGGAAATTGTTCACATGATATTTTAAATAATTTATGGATAAAGATTTAAAAAAACATTGTACTGAAACAATTTGTGACATGTAAGATAATATGCTATACGTTTGGCTGGTCTATTTTGAGAATGATGTGACATGGCAAGCAATGTATTATATGTCTGGCTCGCCTAGTTTCATAATGATGTGACATGGCAGGCAATATATGTCTTGTTGGCCTAGTTTCATAATGATGTGATATGGCAGTCAATGTGTTATATATCTGGCTGGCCTAGTGTCAGAATGATGTGAAATGTAAGGCAAATTGTTATTTTTCTGGTTTGACATGCCAGACATTTTGTGCCAAAATGAGGTGGCGTGGTAAGCATTGTGTCATATGTGTGACTGGCTTTGTGCCAGAATGATATGCCATGTAAGGCAAAATGTTATATGTTTAGCTTGCTTTTTGTCAATATTATGCGACATGACAAGCAATGTGTTATATATCTGGCTGGCCTAGAATCAGAATGATGTGACATGTAAGGCGAATTGTTATTACCTGGCTTGCCTTTTTGTCAGAAAGATGCGACCTGGCAGACACATGTTATATGTCTTGCTGACATTGTGTCAGAATGACGTGACATGGCACGCAATGTGTTATATGTCTGACTGGCCTCGTGTTAGAATGACGTGACATGGCACACAATGTTTTATATGTCTGACTGGCCTCGTGTTAGAATGACGTGACATGGCAGGCAATGTTTTATATGTCTGACTGGCCTCGTGTTAGAATGACGTGACATGGCACGCAATGTTTTATATGTCTGACTGGCCTCGTGTTAGAATGACGTGACATGGCACACAATGTTTTATATGTCTGACTGGCCTCGTGTTAGAATGACGTGACAAGACAGGCAATGTTTTATATGTCTGACTGGCCTCGTGTTAGAATGACGTGACAAGACAGGCAATGTTTTATATGTCTGACTGGCCTCGTGTTAGAATGACGTGACAAGACAGGCAATGTGTTATATGTCTGACTGGCCTCGTGTTAGAATGACGTGACAGGACAGGCAATGTTTTATATGTCTGACTGGCCTCGTGTTAGAATGACGTGACATGGCAGGCAATGTGTTATATGTCTGACTGGCCTCGTGTTAGAATGACGTGACAAGACAGGCAATGTTTTATATGTCTGACTGGCCTCGTGTTAGAATGACGTGACAAGACAGGCAATGTGTTATATGTCTGACTGGCCTCGTGTTAGAATGACGTGACAAGACAGGCAATGTTTTATATGTCTGACTGGCCTCGTGTTAGAATGACGTGACAAGACAGGCAATGTGTTATATGTCTGACTGGCCTCGTGTTAGAATGACGTGACAAGACAGGCAATGTTTTATATGTCAAACTGGCCTCGTGTTAGAATGACGTGACAAGACAGGCAATGTTTTATATGTCTGACTGGCCTCGTGTTAGAATGACGTGACAAGACAGGCAATGTGTTATATGTCTGACTGGCCTCGTGTTAGAATGACGTGACAAGACAGGCAATGTTTTATATGTCTGACTGGCCTCGTGTTAGAATGACGTGACAAGACAGGCAATGTTTTATATGTCTGACTGGCCTCGTGTTAGAATGACGTGACAAGACAGGCAATGTTTTATATGTCTGACTGGCCTCGTGTTAGAATGACGTGACATGGCTGTCAATGTGTTATATGTCTGACTGGCCTCGTGTTAGAATGACGTGACATTGCTGTCAATGGTTATAGTCTAGCTCTAGCTGACATTGTCTCAGAATAATATGTCATATATGGCAATAATGTAATAATAACATTAAGTGATGTCCCTTTATGCTTCGTTATGCTGTATAGCGTGACACGCAGCCCTTCATAACAGCATATTTTGATATGTGCAGTCAAATCAGAGCACCAAAGTGGTGCTCCGGTGCTCCAAAATATGCTCCTGGTGCTCCGGTGCACCGGAGCTCCATAGTGGTGTACCGGTACTTCATCATATGGATCCTGATATCCTTGAATTATATCTGGATGTTTTCGTGTTATATGTCTTCGTACACTGTATCTACTAGTAAATGGTTCGTTGCACAGTGAACAAGTAATGCTATCCATGTTGACTCTCTGGTGGCTATACTGTAACTAAGCGAATAAATACTATCAGATACTTGCTGCGCTCCGATTGGCTGGTTTATCAATATACCTTAATATTTTTGGGGGAAATCACTTACCTTGTAAACTTGGGAGATTTTTTTTTCGCTATTGTATTAATTGTATTTAACGCCGTATAGGATATGATAGCTTTGATGTGTATCGTCCAGTGTTCAGAGCAGGAAAAGAAAGAACGAATCGGGAAGTCGGTTTTAGTACTGCAGCATAAACATGTATAGACATAGGATAAACGTATATATACTTGATGCGCCTTACGTCATTGGTTGAAATAGATTATTTCGTCCTTGACCGTCCTTGACCGCACGCGATCTGTTCGATCAGGTTACGCAAGAGCGGCTCCGAAAATTCCCTCCGTCCAAGATGGCGGATTTATATAGAATATATAGAGGGGTCATCAAGTGCAAACTGACTATCCTCCCGGCCTTGACTACTCTGGACATATGAAATTAAAAAAAAAGATAGATTCACGCCAGCATCTTGATATTATTTTGTGGCAGCTAGTGATCGAACTCACGACCTATCATATATGAATCATATTCGCAGTTTATATATATAACTCAAATCGTTGGTCGAACCCAAATCATGGACCGGTCTGAAATCGTGGGCAAAAATGATGATGTCATTTCCAGATCGTGGGCAAGTTTCAGAACGGTCACGTATTAAACAACCTGATGACAAACAACGGGGGTAGTGTTAGTAATGATGAGAATTATAACTTAAAACTAAGATCAGGTCAATAAGTTCATTATCATGGAAGCGGGTATCCGCCATTTCACCAATTCCGCTGTTTGATATGCAATCCTTTGTTTTAATTTTGCAACATTATATATTATTTAGTATTTACAATGTTTAGTTATATAGCGCATAAGTTTCTTTCTTTTTTTCTGAATAAGTTTACATGAATCTCATTATCAAGTTATTTTAACTTACTATTTTCCTTCTGGGAGAAAGAAAATGTATAATTATTATGAACTGTGTATATACAATGTTTTAAATCATACAGCACTATATATGTCTCAAGTATACATCCAGTCGGTGGTACGTTAAACCCACCAAATAAACAAACAAACAAACAAACAAACAAATCATACACCAGGAACATACAGATAACACACCAAATTCAGTGACCTTGAACTTTTTAACACAAGCTCCGGAAAAATGCATACGTTAGTACGCAAGTATTAGTCGCTAGAAAACATAAGGTACAAACATTAGTCAATATCTATTAAGTATTCAGCATTATGCTTACAAACATTAACGCACTGTCTCCTTTGCAGTAAGTATGCTAAAGCAACTCTTTCTCAAATGATCGGTAGAATAAAAAAAAAAACAAAAAAAAAAAAAAACCAGTTCATTTTCTACTCGCCTTCGTTAGTGTTGGTGAAGTCTTTGTTTCATAACAAAAATTCGACAGTGTAAGATCACATTGCACGGGAAAACGCTTTTTTTTTTTTCGAAATCGGTTAGTATAGAATACAGTACCCCTAAAGCACGTGCTTGCGGTAAAACGCTACACGTTCCGCAACATGGCTTCTTCACCAGTTCCGGGTACCGATATCGTAAGTTCAGCCTGTGAAGTGAGCGTATGCTAAGGTGGGAAATAGCTGGTTCACCACTTCAGAGAAGTTTTAGCTGTCTCCATCTGCTGGCAAGATTATGCTGGATTCTTTTTGGGATTCACGTGGAATAATATCGGATCATTTCATGCCAAACTGTGACTGCTTTATACTGATCAGAAGTAATTTTAAAGAAAAAATCTAAGAAAAAAACACCCAATGCTAGCCTATACAAGTAATTTTTTGAAACAATGCCCCCCCCCCCCCCCCCACTCCACCCCTCTCATACTGCCTCATTTACAGTAGAACAATAGGCTGTTGTTGTCCCACCAGCCAACACTCTGGATACATACATGAGATCAGAATGGCTCTTCCTAAGTTGTAGGTCTACTTCATTGTTTGCAGAGGAAATAAAATTTAAAAAATAATAAAGAATAAAAAATATAAAATAAAAACTCCCCAAAAATGGAAAACCCGTAGAGACGTAGGTTTGGAGTAACTTGAAACTGAACAAAAATAATTGAACAATATTGAATGATTTATAATATGGAAAATGTCCAACCATCCCTTGTATCTACCCTGTGCTATTTAGGAAATCCCCTTCAGAATAATATGACTGGGAGTGTCAAATGTTTACAGCGTGATAGCACAATATATATTTGTCACATTTGGACAAAGTCCCAAAATGCCTGAAACGTTAAACCTAAATAAACAACCAGACGATATATGACTATGCGGATAGCGTAATCAGAGTATCAGAATTGGAAATATGTGCATTTGCTCGACCAGAGTTAAAACTTCTTTGTAGGAGACATGAAAATAATTGTTGTTAATCAGGTATATCATTTAAAGAACACACAGACACACCTGTGGACGAAAGTCGGGAAAGGGGTAATAGAAAAGTGACCTTTGTTCAAAGAGTCAGATGTGTCTACATCAGACGGACAAACAGAAAGTGACCTTTATTCAAAGAGTCAGATGTGTCTACATCAGACAGACAGACAGACAGACAGACAGACAGATAGATAGATAGATAGATAGATAGATAGATAGATAGATAGATAGATAGATAGATAGATACTACCTATTCAATCATTCTGTCGCCATTTTCTGTGTGGGTTTATAGAATATCAAAGTGAATTCTTTTTTTTTCTATCTGTCTATCCCTGATCTCATATTTATACACTAAAGGTAAACTATGGTGAGGCTCTTGGCGAGATTTATAACAAACTTCCAGAATGACTAAATGTCAGGACTGTGACATAACCCCGTTTACAAGTATGAAATAGTTTGCTTCTACTCGTAACATGTAATATAAAGAGTCTCCTAACATTCATACGGTAGACCCGACAACGGTTAAACACGGATTTATTCATATTTTTAAATTTGTTTTTATTTTTATAAAATTCATTTATGTTTAATTTATATTATATTCATATTTTTTATTTATATCTGCATTTTTATGACTTCTATGTTCACAACTTTATCTCTACTTATATTGAATTGCCATTTTTATTTTTATTTCTTTGTGCTCTTTGACATTGGTTAATTCATCCAGAACGTGTTTATTGATATGTACATGTTTGTATGATTATATATGTATGTATACAAATGCAAGTGAGGTATTTTAAATAGTTAATTGCTTTTTGTGTGAATCATGGTTTCGTGTTATTTCAATGTTATATTGTTATCTTCAAGATTTGAAGAAACAAAAGATATAAAAAGAATAAAATATAAATGGTGTAGAGGAGTGAGATAAAATAATGGCATGTTTATGCCTTAAGACTATGTAAAATCAATATTTCAATATGAGCAGACATAACACGTGAAACAACAGGAATTTCCCCGATTGGACCCGGATGTAATGTCAAATAACGGTATTAATTATGTTTGTACCGTACTGTTTATGATGCAATAATTCATTCATCCAGTGATTATGTAAACAATACTGTATTGATCTTAAACGTAAACGTATTTGGTGTGTGTGTGCTTGTTTTTGAATGTCTTATTTACATTAATTCACCCATGCAGGGATTTTTATATACCCGGTCACGGGGGTCGAATGGTTTGAATTTGAATGTCCGTCCTGGAATAGGGAGGTTGTGGTTTCGATCCCTGGCCTTGACATACAAAAGTCGTTAAAATGGTACTGGTATAGCTTTATTGATTGGCGTTCAGCATATAATTGTAGTTTCAGGACTAGTTGGGTCGGTGTCAGAATAATGTGACTGGGTGTGGTATCATGTCACATGTTTACGGCGTGATATCGCCAAGTATCTTTCCAATGTAGACAGAAGTCCCCAAATGACTGAAATATTGTCGGTGTGACGTTAAACCAAATAAAAAATGTATTATAGCGCTGATTTGTTGAGAAATCACGCACGATTCAACATAACAAGATACCATACCGAGTTACATTATACTGGTACCCAGCCAAACTGTATTATATAAATGAATTACAATATACACAATGCACCAGGAGGCCTGTTTCAGTAAAGAAAATCAAAATCGTTGGATGTCGCATCACTTAACAAATAGGATATTAATACACATGTATAAGCAGCAAAACTGACGGCCCTTTTCTTGTCTTATCACACAAATAAAGAAGTGGATATCAACCTGAAGAAGATATTTTATATTTCAATGAAATGTATCTAAAATTGAGAATTGTTTCCTCAGTCTGTTTTCGATTTATCAATTAAAAATGGGGAAATATAAAAGTATGTAAAAATTTAAATACAACAATATCTGTAAAATCAAAGTATCTTTAAGTGGTAAAGTGGATAATATAAGGTTATTTTACATTGTTCTTTACAGTTCTGATGTATATTTGGACGAGTACAAAGCTTGAAAAGCTTGGACGAGCCGGAAGGTATTCCAAGCTATATACGGGACCAGATATATTCGGTATAGTACAAAACAATGTCATATAAACTTTTTATTAGGTACCTAATTTGTTCTGTTCAATAACAAAGTGATTTATTTCAGAATCAGTCTAGATTTTAACTTTTGTTTATTGATCCGATGATAACAGAAACTTTGTCGTAACGATTTATTTAGAGCGCCCGTCGTTCAGATTTTACTCGGAAAATTTTCACGCGTTTCTTTTAACTCGTAAAATACAAACAATAACAACAACTGATTTTTGTATTCGCGTTCGTAAAGATAGAGAAATATGTGTAAAATTAGAATATAAAATTAGATTATAAAATAAGATGAGCTTTGATTCTCAAAAATGCATGTCTATCTAACAAGCTACTTTTAAGCTAACCAGAATAAACTTTATGCGCAGATATCCTTCTGCACTTGCGATAAGAAACTTGTGTGATTGATTTTTGCATGAAGTGGATTATATGTTCAAGCTAAAGGAGAAAACCTGTGTAATCACAATGCTGCGTGTGGACATTTGTGTTTTATGTTTGTCATTTCAGTGACAGAAAATTAGACTATCATGGGATTGCAAAACGATTTACTGGATACCAAGCTATTTTTTCGTTTTGCTATTTTTTTCATATTTCTTCAGAAAAGTACAACAGGTAATCTATTTTGATTTGTATGAATTAATGCTTTTGTAAACGAGTCAATGGAATTTGTTGTCTTTCTGTCAGCGAACGGAATCACTTGACAATAACCGAGATGATGTGGAAAAAATGTTCGCTCCTATGAACTGTCATTTTGAAAATAAAATCTTTACTTCCTCTAGTAGTTTAGGATTTATTTTGGAGTGGTTTATTGGCCCCGTCACATAGGTAGCAGTGGGTCGGGGATCTATCCCACTGACTACCTTACAATAAATATTTATGCATGTATTTGTTAATTAACTCCAGTTTTGTTATACATAGAACATATAAACAGAATATGAAAAACTATAGAAAAAAAACATGAATAGTTAATTAAATTTATCTTTTGAATTAGTAGTGACGAAAACCTTGATTATATATATATACATAAGTAATAACATGACATCACTGTCTAAGCAGTAACTAACCTTTACCTAACAATATATTATAATAATAAGTTTTAATAACTATGCATATATTATTCACTGCAAATTATTTATGTTGAAAATAAAAGAGTAAAATACACGTCTCCCTTCAAAGATATATCAAAGACATGACTGTTTTTTATTAATAGCAATACTTTATAGTTTCTACTTATACAACCTTTTGAATGTTTCATTTTTTTTTTTTGATAGTATGATATATTTGCGACATAGATCACTGACTGTATTGTATACTACAATTTATCCAAAGGACATGATTATATTAAAACTGAGCTTCAAATTGTCCATCTTATATTTTCAGCTTCGGTGTATTTAGTATTTTTAAAAATGTCTATTGTTAGTTTGAAGCTTTGTTTAAGACCATATATGGTTGGTATTACATTTTTCATCCTCCTTAAGTAATTTTTTTTTTCATTTGCAAAAAAGCACTAAATCATATTTGTTGTCTGTTTCTCCAGATCCTAATATCACAAATGATTTGTAAATGTTTATTGAAGGTTCATATTCTTTTATTTTATCAATCAAATATTCTATTACTGGTTTAGTTTTTGCACATTCCCCAAAAAGATGGATCATTGTCTCTTCTTTACATTTACAAAAAGTACATACATTATTTTCTTTTAATTTCATTTTATAAAGAAGAGAATTAGTTCCTAGTATAATATCATTAGTACTTTAAAAGTGAAAAAGCCCTTTTTTTTTTTTTAACCATTTTAGGTAGGTATTTCAGTGTTTTTCGACAGTATATTGTAAACATACTTGTTCATATCAGTACAAGTAATAATAGGATTTATGTAAACATTGTTTCTAGGATTCTGAAATAGAATAAAAGAACAATTATTAAGCTGTATTTTCTTTTTCTTAGCATAACTTGATATTGCACATCTTAAACTAATAATAGTATATAAGTGCATAATATGTATTATAATTTATTTTTGTTTCAGTAATTTTTTTAAGTATTCTACATCAAAAAATATATTAAAAAATCCACTAACATCTATTAAATCCTTAATGAATTTAATACCTCAATTATAAATTTTGGTAAAAAGATATGATTCTTACTATTAGATAAACAATCATTATAAAATAGTGGCATATGTAAAAATTGATTAATATCATCAATAAAACTTTGTCCATATAGATGACAAAATTATTTGTACTAATTTTCTAGCATTTTATTTTGAGACTGCGTTCATAACTGTAAATATCAATCACGTTTAAACCACCACCTTCATATTTTTTGTAAGAATCGTGTTTTTTATCTTATTTTTCCGTCCCATATGAAATCATAAAATATATTATTCAACATCTTAAGGAATTCTGTACTTGGTGTAGGTAGACTAATAAATAAATGCGTAAAGAGTGGAAGTAGAAGAGTTTTGATAACAGTATTTTTTTCCTATTGGGGTTAACTTCCTTTTCTTCCATTGAGTGATGTACGTTTTTAATTTTGTCAAATTAGAATTAAAGTTTAAAGTTTCCATTTTAGACAAATCAACATAAACATATCAATCCTAATAATTTGAATTGTTTATCTCCCCAAGTTAATTTCCATCTCGTTTTTATTAAACGTGTACTATATTTTAAAGAACCAATCCAAACTACTTTTAAATTAGTTTTATCGTAATTTGCTCTTAATCCAGACAACAAAAAGAATTCATTAAGTAGGTCTAAAACTGAATTTAGAGGTTTTTTTCTGTACCATTTAAAAACAAATATGTGTCATCTGCAAATTGTGAAAGTTTTTATTCATTACCATCAATCTTTATTCCTTTTATATTTTTGCTATTTCTTATCTTTATGCTAAAATTTCCGCACACAGAATAAAATATATGACGAAATAGGCTTAAAATAGCTTATTCCAAAATACACCACATCGTATGTATGTATTATTGATATATCGATATTTGGTTTTCTAAATGCGAAATATAGGGTTGTTTGTGTTTATTAGTTAACAATGTATATTTGGTTTTCTATTATCAATTATGATCCCCCTTTTATACAAACATACCGGGCAACATCAAATAAAAGATAATATCATATAAGTCTTTATATGATGCTTTTGGTAAAAGGACTTAACAATGCATATAAATTTAACATATAATAACGTACTATTTTCTTAAACTTTTTTGATATGTATATCCCTTATATCACCATCCCCTTAAATACATTATGTACATACTATAACCTGAAACAGTACATTGCTGTAACTGTGATTTTTTACAACCTTGGTTTTCTTATTGGGAAAATTAGATTATCAAAAAAAAAAAAAAATAAATAAAAAAAAATAAAAAAATGAGATATCATAAGATTATAATAATGTTTTAAATTAGCAAAACAATTACTTAATTATAGGTGGTGTATGTCATGGAAAGTTTCAAAGCAACTTAAAATTTTAAAAATAACAGAATTTATTAAAATTTCACGAATTATTTCTGCGAGAAAACAAAACAAAACAAAAAAGTTCTAGATATTTTGGGACAATGTCAGTTTTTGGCTAGGGGAAATCACCTGTGGTAAATTTACCTGAAAATTGTCACTGTGTGAAAGACGATATTCTCAAGTATTCTGAAGTATTTTCTGTGATTCAGTATAGGTTTCAAGTTTTGTTTTAGGATAGTTTTTTTTTAAAGCAAATGTTTAGGATATATTTTCAAACAGTTTTTCTTGATAATTTAAGGTTTATAATTTTTCTTGGGTATTTGGATACTTCGTTCAGGATTGATAATACTCTTTTATGCAAAAAGGGTTGGGATTTTTGCATATTTTTTTAGATTCTTTAGATTAATTCAGTGAGGTGAGTATTGTGTTTGAATAGGATTACTTTTTATCGTTGGTTGTAACAATCATTGTTTAAATAAACCCGTTAAACCTTACCTGTACCAAATTAAGCCATTATTTCAATCAAACATACATTTCATCGTTATATTTGTAATGTCGTGTTCAAAAAGATAAAAAACCGATTCTTCATGATATGTAACTGTCTAGGTCACTGATACTAAAATATTTATTGTCAAAAAAAAAGCAAAAAAAAAAAAAAGCAAACAAAGAACCTGAATTTACTCAATAAGTGTTATATTATCTCTATCTCTCTCCCTATATATATATATATATATATATATATAGTGTGTGTGTGTGTGAAGCTTTGATACTTGTTTGGGGTCTAATGGATCAAGGTCTATGTAACTGAATTTATTTTTTTGTTAATGCTAACTGTCCAAAAAATGGATTTTTCTTAATAACCATTCTTAGAAATGAACTATCTAACAACTTGCATTTTTACAGCCTGCGTGAAGGTACAGCTTTGAAAAGCTGTATGCGTGTGGAAGGTCATTACTGTTAATAACGTTTAATAAGAATAAGTTATTTTAAAAATGTGTTTGGGCATGAATTTTATTTATCTCTTGTGTGAAAAGTAAATTGTATTGCAAGACTATACCTTGATAGTCAGTGCGTAAATTGGATGAAGTTTCACACATATCTTCACAACATTATTATCAACTATCCTTTGCAAGAACTTGTTGGAATTATTAATTACAGCTGGTTTACTTAAATTCATAGATTCTAATCTCAACATTTAGAACAAACTTTCATGCCGTGACAACAAAGTTAGCGGGGATAGAAGTCCCTCTGCGACGGTTCTATTTTTTTTTTCTTTTTGCATTTTCTTGGTGGTGATATTTTTACCAGGTACAGAAAGCAATGATCGGTCATTTAGCCTTGCATATCACCAAAGTTACGTATCTGATTTTAAGTAGGGTACCTGCAGAAACAGATCGAAGATTTCATTAAAATAACAATTTCACAAATATGTGAGCATACGTCAAAAAGTCCATTAAAAACCTGAAGGACTCATCAGTGTGTATATAGAAAGAAGAACGATACTCTTGTGCCTAAGCTCAAAATCTCACGGGAACGAAAATGTATATGATAATAAAATGTTTTGTTTGAGCATTGGCAGACCAAGCACAAGCTTCGACTGAAATGTCAAAAACAGCTATTTCTACTTTCTAGACAACCACCAACAGTAACCTTTGCAGTTTAATTAGCACAAAGATCAACAGTTGAGATGTTCAGCTCAACAGCATTTATTGTCCATTACTTCTACCTTTGCTACTTTCAGCACCGTTAGCTGCTGAGTCTTCTACAAGTAAGTCAGACAGTCAATGTTATGGTAGGAACCATGCCCTAGTATGCCCCACCGGTTCCCAGATCGCCATCACCTCCTACCATGACGGCTTCAAGGCTGCTTCTCTTAACTGTCCGCTAGATGGAACAGCCACTGGAACCTGTTGTTCATATGACGCCAGTGGCGACTGTCTCCAGGAGAACTCGACAGAATCCAGATATGTAGACGCACTGTCGGGACGAGATTCCGGCGTCATCTCTACTAGTAGTGTCTTACCTACTCCCGGCGGGCCATGTGACAGTTCTAGTCATTCATTGACTTCGGTGTTTTCTAACATAACCTTTTTATGTATAACCGGTATGTAAAATCAGTTATGAACATAGATATGCATTTAATTCACTACTTTTAAATTTTTTCAACATCTTTATTAATAAATATCAAAATATTAATCTTATACTCTTGATTTGATAAAATTATATTTTTGAATTTGCGTGTCATATCTCAGACATAACACGATTTAATTTTTTTTATTAATCGGTGAGATTTATATTTTTAAATGGCTGAAGCATTTGTTTGTGACGCCTGCGTAGAATGGCAGACATATGTAGAGACCTTTATCCGTCATCGCCGTCCGTAGCGTCTGGTTTACTTCTCAGATCTCACACTTAAAGCCCCAGTGCGTTTTAGCTTGGAAAAATATATTTTTCAAAATTTCTAATTAGCAAAGCCTCAAATGATGTTTGATTAACCTCTTAATGTTAACTTAAGCCCACATAATGAAATATTCACCCGGAAGCCTTAGTTGTTCAGACAGGGCAAACTAGTGAGAAAAATGGGCGGAGCTTGTTCTGAAACACGCTGTTCAGTAAAACCACGGATGTCTCGGTGTACATGGGGTGTTTCAGAAGTTAATGGACTTTTGCTATAGACTGGATAAATCTTGAAACACGGTAATAGGGATGTAGGAAGAAAATCTACGAACTTCTGAAAAAAAAACCTTGTATGTTAATTTTATGCTGTCATTGTTTTGAGCTAAATATAGAACGAGACAGCCACAATTTGTATTTTTCTAATAGAATCTTTCCTGTAAATTAGGCATTTCTCAAGGTCTTTCAGTGATGAAATTAAAACTGAATTATATATGCTGTAACTGAGTTCAGATTTAGGTCTAACATTTATAAGATACTGGGACTTTAAATAAATTAACATAATTTCATGAAACTAGTATATAATGTTTATAGGAAACTCTCTCGGATGTGATCAAATGCAAGCGAATTACGTTAATATGCCTTGCCTAGCCTTTAACTCATCTAAACACGTAAATGTATTTATGAAACGTGGATGACACTATTTTGAATTTTTTAATTTACCACAAGTAAAATCTCATTAATCTGAACTCCGTTAATCCGGAGACCCAACTATCCGGACACTTGAGCTATGGGACGCTTTATGAATACGCCGGACAATCAGTTTCCGTATCGACAGATACTTATAAACAGAGATTGGCAGCTTTCCGAATAACGCGCTTTATCGCGTGCCTTAAGAGTTACGACGGGTACCGAACACTAGGTGGGGCTTTTGGAATCTTACTAAATAACAATTACTATTCAAATACTTATAGTAAAAGTAAATTTAGCTTAAAGACGCGCACAATGCAGTCATTTTATATAGACAAAGAAGGAAAATTAAAACGATCCATGAGAGTTTTCTTAAACTTTGCGTGATTATAAAGAAATACGTTAGAAACTAATCTATGGAAAAATGGGGGTAGAAAGGAAGACAGACAGGTAGATAACTGGTCCGATATGACAAAGCGCGGCATAAGAAAACATCAAGATACATGATAGCCTCGTGTACATGAAGGATTACCGGTAAGGGTCTTCTTGTTCTTTTGAATAGTGTAAGTAACGCAAACATGTAGAATGATTGTTTACTGATTGATTCCCTTAAATGCATCTCATCCTCACTGACGTTTATTTATGTATGAAGTAATCGAACAAATAATTGACTAAAATAACCATATCAATAATATGATATTATCTTAAATATCCTTTGGAACTTACCACAAACATATATTTGATTTTCAATCTTGTCCGGGTCTCGTTGAAGTCTCGTTGGGCGCGCGTGACTTCAAAAAATCGATATGGGCAAAGAATAAACTGCCAATCTGTTTATAAGTATTTATTATCGAGAAGTCCATTTTGATGACAATACCCCTTTCCTCTATATCACAACGCTCAGTCGAAAAACGTGATATCAGTTTTAGTACGACTTTCATCGCCGACTCCAAATGATGTCAAGATTTTCGATTGAACGGAATATATATACATTGATTCATTAATCTGAATAACATTTGGAGAAAAAATATGTATGGGGATTTGATCTGCACACAGAGTGCATAGGTCACCTTGATTATCTAGGCAGTGTCATACCTGTGCGTTTAAGTTGTCAAAGGTACACGATCACCTGGAGCGATTTCAGTTGAGACCCGGGTATCGACTCTAGATTAAGGTGAATTCCCCGGTTATTGTTGTTTGCGCATGCCATCTTGCAAACAACAGTAACCCTGCGTAAACGTTGGGTAAAAGGAGAGTTGAGTTCAAAGGTCAAGCTGTGTCACTAGAGTGGCTACTCGTTGCGTTCTGTTCGTACTCATGGTGTGCGTTCAGTGTACTCGTCGCTTACATTAAGCTAAGAAGGTATCTCAGTGTCATAAACCCCGATGTGTACAGCATATGGTACACGTAAACAGCGATGACTATGGTCATATGACAACTCCATAGCTGACTGTAAGCAAACGGTTGCATCGGTTTAGCATACTGAACGCACGCCTGCGTTCAGTATGCCAAACCATATGCAACCGTACGTTTAAAGTCAGCTATGAAACTGTCTCAGTGTCATAAACCACGATATAGTTATCTACAGCAAAGGGTGCACGTAAACAGCATGGTATATGGTCCTAAGACAACACCATAGCCAACTGTAAGCGACCAGTTGCATACTGTTTGGCATACTGAATGCACGCCTGGTACCATAAATAAGCCTTTGTCATGTGTAAATAAGATTGGGTGCGAATCTTTCTAGCGTGGACTTCTTTATAATCTGTTTAACCGATTAACAATTTCAATTCCATTCAAACTTCTCTCAGAACTTTTTTAATTTAACAGGTGTGTGTGTGTGTGTGTTAAAGTGTAGGCAATAAGCATAACTTATTAAAAGCAGAGATAGCTTTATAATTCAAATTTAACTTTAATAATTTATTAATGTTTTTTTTTCTTTCTGCAGTGGAAAATATTTCTTATAACACTAAGTCGTCTGGTCTTACTAGTCTTTCTATAAAAGATAGATATGTGTCAATTCTTATAATCAAAGCGCTGAAGGCACTGAACTTGTGTGTGTCTCAAATGAGAGTGTGTGAAGAGCTGCAAGTCGATCACCAATAATCAAAATTCACTTTGATAAACGAAAGAAATGCGACATTCCTGTTCTCTCAGTGCTATCAGAGCTTTGATTTGTATTTCTACAGCAGACTCTATTTATAGAATTAAGTAATTATGCAAATTTTCTGCCGCTGCAGGCTCCGAACTCATTTCGGATAGTAGATATACAGGTTTCGGTCATTTTTTTTTGTGTAAGACAACCTTGGAGATATCTGAGGTCGAAAATTGATGTGATTATAAGTATGCTACAATGGTTTGTTTTGGACTTCACATGGGTTATTGTGACAGCCTAAAATGACCAAACGCTGCACATTTACTATCAAATTTATTTCCGAGCCACCTTTGCATCGAAACAAACAATATTCATGTGCTTGTTTAATTGATAACGTTATAAAAAACAGTTACATCATTCAATTGCAGTTACATCAGCATAGAAAAATAAGTCATATTATGTTTTCATGTCACAGGCGATTTGTTTAGCCTGTAATTATTTTTTTTTTGACACAGCATTCATTTTTCGCATTTTTGCTTAATTCTAGTATACTTATGTTGTAGAGATATATACAATTGTTCGATCATTTTTACACTATTGAGAGGTTATTCGGTTTTAAATCTAGGTTAACCTGGATTGAAAACGCAGTACTATATATATATGACGTCACACACAACTGAAAATCAAAGCGCTAATAGCGCTGAAAGAACAAGGTTTTTAATATGATAATGTCACATTTTTTATGTTTATTAAAGTAAATTCAATATTTCCAAGCGATGAACCCAATGATATAAACCCACGTTTACCTTTCTTGAACACGTTCGTTAAAACCGATAGACACATTATTGCTAACAATAAAAAATATCTCTACTTTTTCTCTCTCAATTTCTTTTGCATTCAGTTTATAAGGTTATATGAAAATGTAATTTAAGAAAATAAACTTTATGTACATGTAACCTAAGATCTAAACCCAAAGATAAGAAACTCGGCGAAACATCGTTTATTCTCGTGCCAGAACGAGAGTGGGGTATGTGTATTCCGCGGAAAATCCAGTTCAGTTTTACTAAGCGAAGCATAACACCGATCAATACAACGATTCGTTAGTTTTGTCTGGTTTTATGTTTAACTAAAATATCTTTTTTTTTGTCTTTTTTTTTGGTCATATTCTTTAGACATTTTAACTCATGAATTGGCGCAGTAATAGTGTGTATAAACGTCATTTCAGTAAATTAATTTTTATAAATATTTGATTTACTTGATATAATGTTCGATATCTGATAGATCATGCAGACCGACTGTGTTAATGCAAAAATGTTGTTGTTGTTTATTTTTTAATCACATTCTAAACAAGCATTTATTTTTATGCTCCCGCATTGATAGATCGGGGCATATTGTTTTTGGTTTGTCTGACGTCTGTTTGTCTTTTTGTCACAGAATTCTAACCTTGACCACAAACACGAAAGTCCTTCCACCTACAGCCACGAAACTTCACAGGTGCATGCACCGTGATCAATTCTACTTGCCAGGTGACCTTGACCTTCAAATGAAATTGACCTCCAGGGTCTAAGGCCCTTGTGGGGGCATGACATTCATTCGAACGTAGCGCTTGTTACTAAAAAAATCCACTTTGATGTGAGTTAATTACTTTGGTATAATTATCGCGGCCGGGGATCGAACCCACGACCTTTCGAATCCAGGGTGGACGCTCTAACCATATGGCAACCGGGACCGGAATATATGCTTATACTTAAATACTCGTAAATAAATAAAGTCACTCCCAATCTCATTGAAATCAGATTCAGTATGTTAACTGGATCTGACCACATCGTATAGAGGGTCGTCTCAGATTGACCTTTATATATGCCAATCAAATCGGCCACTACAGCATCGTTCGGTATAACCAGAGGAAGTAACCGCATTCATCTCACAATAGGGTAGAAAGATGTATAAGCGGCCGGGTAGCTCATTCGCAAGAGTATTCGCTCTGTAAGCAAAAGGCCCCGTCAAGCTGCACATTTTTCTCAACCTGTGACAAATGTTTTGCCGAAGTCTGTTAGAAACGTGTTATTTAATTGGTTTAAAATCGAGCACTTGTTTATGCATACAAATTACTTTAAAGGTCAATCTGACATGAACCTTAATGCGATGTTGTCAGATCCTTATCGCGGATAGTAGAGGAGTGCAAATTAGGATATGATTTTAATGAGTTTAAGGTAGAGGCACCCTAATGGGCCCGGCAAATGTTGGCAAATGTCGGCAAAGATCGCCGAAAGTTCGAGATTCTTCGTCACATAACGTCACTATTCGGAATACGAAGACATATTATTTTTAGTATATTTCATGTTCTTTAGCCAAATTTGACCATTTTTATTGTTATTTGTCATTTAAATGCAAAAACATCGTTACTTTTCTAAATAAATAACAGAGAAAAACATCTCCGAATCTACTTCCGGTTTCGTTACTTTGGAAATCAAAATGAGATATCGTGATAATTTCGGTGTTTTCCGAAAAGCTCGCAATAAAAAAGCAACTTTAAAACATGCAAAGAATGTGTTGATTGAACATTATTACAGTTTCACGAGTTTGTGTTTTGGTAATTCTTGCAAAACGGATAATTGTCTCAGTGATCAACATCTGAAGCTTGCGAATGGCGTTAGTCGAAGTGGGTGGAGAGAGGGTAGGAGAATTGTTGAGCTAGGTGTTCTTATGGACAATTTAAGATACTGTCAGTCCTGTAACAATTTCCTGTCAACACTTAACCTGAAGCCTACCTGCAGTAAGAATTTGAAAAATATGGAGGATCGTGCTGGTGAGACGATTGAGAGTGTTGCTGTTGATTCTGCAAGACAGGCAGCCCATGATGTTTCCTTATCTGTTATCACGTGACGTTGTAAGCGCGAAGTCGTGTTTTGTGTCGCTCGATGGAAAAAGTTCTAAAATGGATTGTAATCACTAGTTTTCAGTTGCAAAATGGACTAAATGTGATCTAAATGTGAGCAGGAAAGGTGGATGTAGTTTTATGAGTGATATGCCACGAAAAGGCACTAAGAAAAGGAAAAATAGAAGTTCAGGTAGTTCCGGAAGTGGTGAGACTGTGTGTAAGACTGTGTGTAAACACAAACAATTCAGACATGAAGGCCCGGAAAGGGGAACTGATGAAACATTAGACTTATCGGTAAGCGAGATTTTAAATCAAGTAAATGGTGTTTTGTATGCCGTTAGTGTGATAGAGGCATCCTTTGACAGTGACAACGTTTTTGTTTTGCCTGAAAATTCACCATCGAACTTATCTACTGACAAGATGGCGGGAAATTCCGAACCAACACTCTCAGATGTGATGTCGTGTTTGAAGGGCCTAGATAGTAGACTGTCTGTGATTGAGAAAAGGTTGACGTCCCTGGAGGAGGTAAAGGCGAAGGTAGATAGTGTAGAGAAGGACCTGAAGAAGCTGTGGACACATATGGAAGACCGGTACAAGAAGACAGATCAGAGAGTTACCGGTGTCGAGGAGAAGGTAGAGACTGTTGATTTTTCTGTGGACAGACTTTCCTCTAAGGTTAGCGACTTACAGAAGCAGAAAGATGATCTGAAGGACGAGGTAGTGTACCTTCAGTCACAATCCATGAGGAATAATCTCATCTTTGCTGGTATCCCGGAAGAGTCACGAGAAACGAATGAAGATGCAGAAAGAAAGGTGAGAGACTTTATCCAGACCAAAATGAAGGTGGACAAGGAGTATGTGGACCAGATCCAGTTCGAGCGTGTGCATCGAATGGGGCAGCGAGGTGCCAACAGGGACAGGAAAATGGTTGCCAAGTTCCATGAGTACAAGCAGAAGGAATTCGTGCGGAAACAATGGAAGCAGCTCCAAGGTACGAACTTCTTTGTTACTGAGCAGTTTCCGAAGGAAGTGGTGGATAAAAGACGTAAACTGTATCCGAGGATGAAAGCAGCAAGAGACGAGGGGAAGACGGCGTGGATCGCGTATGATACGCTATACATTGACGGTCATGCAGTGAGGCCATAGGAGAGAGCCGAGAATGAACTTATATTTGTGTGAATGTCAACAGAGATTTAACATTGATTAGTTCGTTCTCGATGTTATCTAAAACAATATTTTGTAAGGTATTATTTATATATTCATAATGACTGAATTACTTGTTCAATCTACGATCCATGGTTCAGTCTACGATTCATTACCAGAAATTAAATATTTTTCCTATATACTTATATGAGTAAAAGTTACATGTCACGTGATACTATATTTGTATTTGTATTTAAGATGTAATGATGATGTACTATGTACAAATCATGAATAAAATATGTTCTGTTCTGTTCTGTTCTTATCACCTCTGTTTGTTGTTTCTTAATTATTCATCATTCCTCATGTACCATCATGTTTATACCCTATTGTTGTGTCAACTGACCAGTCAATGTGTTTAACTTTACATAAAACTTTCAATAGTGCCTGCATTACTGAACTTGGTAGTGTCATGCTCAGTAACAAGATGATATTATTTGATCATGGCCATTTGTACCTTTTATTTATGCAAGTATGCAGATTATTCTTTTTTTTTTTTTTTTTTTTTTTTTTTTTTACAAACGTTTTGATATGTTTTCCTCACAGACCCGCTATTCTGTTTCAGAGATGTTGCACAACTAGAATCCTCAATGGTCAAGGAAGAAATGGAAGGACAATTTGCACAACTTATTAGACTATGTGAGGTCCCTGAACTAGTATCATGCAGTTTCTCATTAAATGCAGTAAAGAATTCATTGCTTTTTAACATAGCAAAATCAAACAACATTAGGTCATTGGATGTCTTGGTATGCAAAGGAGTTATGAAGCACCCAACGGCTGAGAACATTGCTGGCTCAGGGTTAAACTTAGAACATTTGAGAGTAATCCATAGAAGGTCAGGAGAAGATGGACTTCGTGACTGTTTTATAGCCAAAAACAGTATTGGATTACCAAGAGTAACCAGCTCAAAAAAAGTGATTGAGGAAGTGATTCCCAAGATATGCCAGTACTTTGAATCAGCTCAGACTCATAATTATTCTGTCGAAAGATTCC